>OX336421.1:2580817-2608317 GCA_946903255.1 Schistosoma spindalis | reverse complement strand
AATATGCTGCTCTTGCTTTGCCAATCCGTGCCTTCACATCTGCATCAGATCCACCGTGTTCATCGATGATACATTCCAAATATGTGAAGGTTTTCACATCTTCCAAAGCTTCTCCGTCAATTGTGATTGAATTGGTACATGCTGTGTTGTATCGAAGAATCTTACTTTTCCCTTTGTGTATATTGAGACCTATTGCTGCTGAGGCTGCTGCTGCTGCTGCTACACTGGTTGTCTTCTCCTGCATTTGTTGTTGCGTATGCGATAGAAGAGCCAGATCATCTGCGAAGTCTAGATCATCCAATTGCATCCTAGCTATTCACTGTATCCTGTGCTTCCCTTCAGATGTTGACGTCTTCATGATCCAGTCGATCACCAGGAGAAAGAGAAAGGGTGAGAGTAAGCAACTTTGCCTGACACCGGTCTTTACTTCGAACGATTTTGTCAACTGTACTCCATGCACGATTTTGCAGTTTAATCCATCATAGGAATTCTGTATGATATTGACTATCTTCTTAGGCACGCCGTAGTGTCGAAGAAGCTTCCATAGGGTTGTTCTGTCCACGCTATCAAATGCTTTTTCGTAGTCAATGAAGTTGATGAAGAGTGATGAATTCCACTCAATCGATCGTTCTACAATGATCCGTAGAGTTGCGATTTGATCTGTGTTGAAAGAAGAGTGATTCCCCTGCAGTTATCACAGTTGCTGAGATCGCCTTTCTTTGGTATTTCGACCAGAGGTCCTTCTTTTCAGTCTTTAGGTGCTTGTTCCTCACCCCAAATCTCTCTGAAGAGAATGTGGAGTATCCATGATGATGAACTCTGTGAACACAACTGAATGTGTGAAGCGATTGACTGATGCTTAAACAGTATTCCTTTGACTTGGTTAGCTGAAAATCTGATTGCATAATATTAAGTTTTCTTCATGAAATCATCACCATATAAATTGAGAGCTGTCAATTAATCTGCTTCAATCAACTGGTGAGAAGAAATCAATGAATTACTATGAGCAGCTACCCGATTGGTCAATCTGTGCATAACTAAAATTCCACCAATCACTTGGTTCATCTCCACTATATAAACAGCAGCAGCAGCAGCAGCAGCAGCAACAGAGGCAGCATCATCAGTTGTTATAGTCGAACGATACTTCCTTTCTTATGCGTTTCAAGCTGCATCAAATGATTGAATATTCGTTCATTATCACCGCGTACATTTCAATTTATCTCTTCAATTGCTTTCACACACAAACAAATGTGACAAATAACTTCACATTGTTATCCTCATGTGAGCAGTGTCCGAAATGTAATACAAATAATATGCATTGCAACTATTCACAATGGATAAGGAGATTGGGACTACCAACGCAGACGTTCTTACAAGACTACTTGTTGAAAACAGTGAAAACCAAATCAGATTGCTTCACTGAATGCCGATCTTATCCTCAGTGTAACTTATACACATATAAATTTGTAAGTTCCACATGCGTTTTACACTTTGACTGAACATGTAGGTAAATATGAGAGAGAGAGAATTGTAGTAGTGAAACGCATTACTATTTGTTTCCAATTTGAACTGTATAATGATAGACGTAGTAACTTGATGAGCATTGAATAATAATAATAATAATAATAATAATAATAATGTGGATAATGCCTTGTTACCATAATCAAATCAACTGTGTACAATCTGCATTGTTGAGAAGCTCTGAGTAACGCTATTGATTTTATAGTCAAACGTATATTGCGATTTGAACTGAATGGATGACAATGGAAAGCAACTAACTAAGAGAATTCAATGAAGGTGTATTTGTTGATAGGCTGTTTTATTTTGATGATTCCTATGTTGGTTTTGTATTCAGATTAGTTAGTGTTGAGATGAAATAGAATGAAACGGTTGTGTTAGTCTGCTCACCATCTCAGTTGTAATCAGTGAATGCAAGAACTAAGTGTTCAGTAACTAGACGTTCATATATATCATTGCGTTTAATAAACTAGTTATGATTTGGACCTGCCACTTTCCATAGTAAAGCAGTTCGCAGTCCATCAGAACTTCCCAATCATATTGGTTCTTTCAATATTTCCGACAGTCACATAACTTCCAGTCGACCATATTCTCTCCAATCAATCTGAAAGAAATCAACCTATTCTGTTCTTATTGAAAATATTGTTACTTGTAGATGACAAGCATCGTTTGTAGTTTGAGTGAACTGAGAGTTTCAATCAACTATTCAGTGTTGAATATGGATTATTGATATTATTGAATGAAATGCTACATACATCAATCATTTGATGTATGAATTGAAGATATAAGAAGTAACTTTTCAAACTTCTTCTTATTTACAGGTGAAACGGAAATTGTGCGATCTGTATTCTGGACTGATTGAACACGCTATGATAAACATCAATTCAAGTGACCATGTGACTGGAGGGAGAGTGTGTTGTTGTAAGTTGAAATCATGTTTATGATCATGGTAATAATGAGCAATGTTTGAAGTGTCAATGACTAGGGCCAGTGTATTATGCTTAATATGATTGAGGATAGTTGTGTTGTATTTTATTTCGGTGAACTGAAATGACACATATCATTTGTGAATATGTAGTTGGTATAAAGAAAGAAGCAAGTGTTTCAATGTGTAGTTGATCGTTAGATGTGAGGTAATCTTTACTGATTAAAACTCACTGTGTCTTAATTGTGCATAGAAATGTCAGTCAGTAAGCAATGGTTGACGGACGTTAGAGAAGAGTGTCAAGTGAAATTTAACAATGAAATACGTATTGTGTAAGTGTGTGTGTGTGTGTGTGTCTGTTTTTGAAGTCCCAGTCTACATGCTCGGAACTGCTGATATTCTAATTAGCTTTAATTTACAAACTCTTCATAACATCACCAATCAGAATGTTTAATCTTCTCTCTTCGAAGCATCTCCTTCCACTAATATGTTTCGAGAGTTAGTTGCTTGATATATCTGAAGTTCCTTGAATGATTAGACTGCAGACAGCAAATCATTAGATGAATGAATGAATGAATGAATGAATGAATGAATGAATGAATAAGGCTGATTGGACTCATTCCATTTGATTGTGGTAAGAGAATGGTGAAGTTTACACTGTACAATTCACATAATACTGGTGATTGCAATCACTCAGCATGATTCAATTTCATATTAGACTAATTTGTCACTGAATATCTATCTTTGAAGTGTAAGATGTTTGCATAATTGGTTTGCACTAATGAAAGTCAATCGTCCATGTAGATCGGTAACACTTTCAAACCATTTTCACTTTGACACTCTTCTTCTCCTTCTTCTTGGTCTTCACCTTCTTCATCTTACATCATTTGACCATTGTACGTTCAATCTGATCTGTAATTGTTTGTGTTCATTCGTTTACTGACTACTGTACTGTTCTGTACCTTAATGCACTGTACTGTACTGTGCTATACTGTACTTCACTATGTGGGACATTCTGTAACTAAATGTAAATAAACTATTCATTTGCTGTTCACCATTAGTTGTTCTTTCAAATAAATCACTGAATAGTGGAAAAGACAATCGTATGTATTGTAATTGATTAGATGGTTGGGTCGTGTTTTCTTTCATGGATAACATTGAAACATGTGAATAATGTGAAGAGAAACTGACGACATTGTAGTCGACTGTAGAGCGAGTAGGTTGACCGATGCGATTCTCTTAGTACATGACACCAGTTGACTGATGTGTTGAAATGGAACATTGAAATTAACGCACTTACTAGTACATTTCACGAAACCGATCATCATCATCATCATCATCATCATCATCATCATCATCGGAATTATTCGGTTCACTCGAAAATAGACAGATTACAGTGATGATTAATGGATGACAATTGCACAGTTGATGTTACAGTGCACATATTTTCCGAGGAGAGACAGAGACAGAGATGAATGAAGGAAATTAGGCAGTGAGTTTGTTTGCTCTGAAATCAATAATTGTAGAGATGAATGGGGATAGAATGAGGAATCTGTGGAAATGAATAATCACTTTAGAATAATATTCGGATTCATACAGATTGTAGTGTAATTTCAAATGTATAATCAATCAGTGATTACAAGTTGTTCAATGTTAGCTTATTTGTTGTTTACATATCGGAACAGATCAAATTGATCACAATTGTTTGTGGCAAATCATCATTGACATGGAAGGAAGGAAGGAAGGAAGGAAGGAAGGAAGGAAGGAAGGAAGGATAATGGTGAAAAGTCGATTTGGACATTTGGCAGTTGATGGCTGATGTCTATTTCATTTGAACAATCATTTGTATATATATATATATGTTAAGTGAAATGTTTATGATCCGTGATCAGAATTCATTTGGGTTGAGATAGAGTGAGAGAAATATTAGTGCAATTACAATTCGATCAAGTGTGCAAGTGTGCAAGTGTGCAAGTGTGCAAGTGTGCAAGCGTGCAAGAGTATATTGTGTGAAATATGATTAGTAAGACATGATAAGGTGGGATGAATACGAAGTGAATGAATCATGTATAGGAGAGATTAATAATGATGTTTAACCAATAATAATAATAATTGTGGAGGATTGGTTTATACTGACACTGTGACCTGTTTGCACTAAATAGTCCAATATCGAGCTGTTCACTTTGTTCACCAGACCCTTGCTTAGCCATGGTGGGAGGTGTTCGCGAGTACGTGAACAATATTCTTCGTTCAAATATTAGTCGTGAAATTATGCAAGTGTCAAGTGATACAAAATCCAGTCACAGCTTTTCCTATGCACTCTTCTTAGTCATCGAGTGTGGAAACTGTGCACAATCAATATTGAGTGACCATGACTAATGGTCTTGTTCACACTAGTTTCACTGAATTCAGTCATCAGCATTGACAATGCAAACACGGAATCAATGCCTACTCAGTAGAACAGGTTCTCGAACACTTGACGAATGATGCATTACATGGTGTTGTAAAATGTGATTACTGACACTGATCGATGAGTTCAAGCATTTTCAGGGTAATTGGTACGTTTACTTCTGTTAGGTGTATCGAAGCCACCAGTTCACCCAATTGAGAAACGCGTAAAACCGAAATTGTGTTGCGTTTAAACAAATGCACAAAACTGTAGATAACCGCTACGATGATTGAGCTAATGTAATTTGAATGATAAATAAAATGATAAATACAATAAACATTATTATAAGTATATGTAAATATTTCACAATATTACACAATAAACATGCGTTAGAAGATTAGTGTAAAAATTACAGGGAACACAACTATTTACTGAATGAATGTAAATAAGTAGTATAAAACAATAGACAAAAGAGTGGAAGAGGGCTGAGTGAGAACCATATAATAGAAATGTTACACCGTCACACCACACCACACACAACATGCATTTCCTTATTCTCACTGACTAGATATTCAGCCTGAACACATTCACAGTTGACAATGGTACAATTCACTCTGGCCACAGTCACTCTGGAAAGTCATTGTACACTTTATGACTCAATTGTCTATTCTCCTAAATAACAAATCGTACGCAAGTTTCTGGTGCATATTTCTCACCTTTACCATTCTCATGCATAGCAGTTATAGTAAATCTTCACTTGACCCACTATAATCTCAGATTGGATTAAATATCGCTCGGAACTGACCAATAAGTCGACATGATTCAGCATCCAATGTACATCGTGTGAATGCATTTGATAAGAATACTGAAGCAGCTTTAATAAGGTTACCTACATGTTCAGTGCAATTCTTACAGACACATTTTCCAGCTCCGAAACTAATATGATATTGTAGCTGTTAAATAAAATATGGTATTTCTGTAACGAAAAAATGTAATACTAATGATAAATCAATTTATCCATCATAACCTGAACGTGTTGCACATCCAATCGTTGTTTCCATGATTTGTTTGATGGAAATTCCATATGTCTGACACGTCAAGGATAACTAAACAAAAGTAAATAGATAAAATGACAACTATCAGTAAATATTGTAGCGAATGCACCATCGACATGATAGTTCAATGAAACTATATCACATCCGTTATGTTGACCTGCTGATTGATATATGCAGTAAACAAACATTAAGCCGTTCAAGCATTTCCAGTTGATTATACTGAGCATTAGAATCGCGTATAGTTGTCTTCGATATACCACCTAATCGACTAACTAGTATTGGTGAGCATGGTTTATTTCAATTGGAATCTAACCAATCCCCTTGTTCTAACAGTGAAAGTTGTCTTGTAGCTCTTAAATGATCAAAACAATTATTACATCCTACCAATGATTCTAATGAATGTTGACTAGTTCCGATAATTTTATTCTGTGTTGTGTATATTCAGTGATTAGTGCAAAAATGATATTGCTGATGATGATGATGATGATGATGATGATGATGATGATGATGATGATGATGATGATGATGATGATGATGATGATGATGATGATGATGATGATGATGATGATGATGATGATGATGATGATGATGATGATGATGATGATGATGATGATGATGATTTGGATGATCATCATCATGATGATGATGATGATGATGATGTTGATGATGATGATGATGATTTGGATGATGATGATGATGATGATTTGGATGATGATGATGATGATGATGATGATGATGATGATGATTATTATAATTATAATGATGATGATGATGATGATGATGTTGATTTGGATGATGATGATGATGATGATTTGGATGATGATGATTTGTCTGATGATGATGATTTGGATGATGATGATGATGATTTGGATGATGATGATGATGATGATGATGATGATGATGATGATTTGGATGATGATGATGATGATGATGATGATTTGGATGATGATTTGGATGATGATTTGGATGATGATGATGATGATGATGATAATGATGCTGATAATGATGATGATGATGATGATGATGATGATTTGGATGATGATGATTATTTGGATGATGATGATTTTGATGGTGATGATGATGATGATGATTTGGATGATGATGATTTGGATGATTTGGATGATGATGATGATGATGATGATGATGATGATGATGATGATTTGGATGATGATGATGATGATGATGATGATGATGATGATAATGATGTTTGGAATAAATGCCTTATTATCTAATACAATAACAATAAACATGCTTATGTATAAGGGAAGGACGTGTGAACCACAATATGAGGGAAGCAAATGTCGAATGTGTAATTTTCTTTTATGGGAATTAGAAGAACATGTTTATGTGAAGGCATTCACTAATAATTCAACAACAACAACAACAATAGTCATAATAATAATAATAATAATAATAATAAAGGGTTAAGGTCAGGATGGAGATGAATATGGGAAATGATTGATTTGTAAAGAGAGTTTGAATCGCAATTGGATGGATATCTGGATGATGTATTGTGTTCAATAGTTGCTACTGATGACAATTGAAGATACTTGTGAACTCGTCACACAATCGTGTCGATAATGTGACGACGTGAAAATGTTCAATAAATCCCACTGGAAACTTTCCGAATTCTGGATAGACAATCGCTATCATCACTAACCAAGATCAGGTCTGATTACATTGTAGTCAACAGTTGTGAATGCAACCTGATTGCCTGTTAATCAGAGTTTGGTTAGTCAGTAATTGTTGTAGACAATTCTACTTGGAAACCTAGTCAAATTTATTGTTCACTTATCAACCTTGATGAACACACACACACACACACACACGAACAGATCGGTAAATTCGAGAATATCGAAAGTATATTTTGCCAGAGACAACATTTTCAAGCACTTCATATATCTGTGGGAAATGTTGTGGTGAATTTGCCTACATGAAGTGTGAAGAGGGAACAAGCATGGTTACTGAACAATAACAATGATACAACTAAGCCATATGGTGTTTATGAGAAAAAAAACGCAGAGATGTTCAACATCTACTCAATGTTTGTAAACACAAAAATATGCACAACACTGATACATAAACAACGAATTGTAAACTGAATGGAATACGTGCATGGGAATATACGTCACATTGTTCAAGTCGGAGTGATATTAATAATAATAATAATAATAATAATAATAAACAGGTTGGTGTGGGTTTGTGGAATCATGTGAATAAATAAACATAATGAGAAGACTACAAATTGCATTCTATGAATGAATGCAGTTGTTTATTTACAAAATGATAATCAGAATAACCATTCTAGGTAAAGGTCAAGTAAATGAAGAACAGAGATGGGAAATCTCTCATTTGTATTGGGATTTTCAGCTTCATCTGATATTTCATCGCAATATCTATAGATCTAAGCAGCTTCAAATAATCAAATGTTATCAGACATTGAGTAGATTCATTGAACAATAGTGAAATACGATTGTGAGTTATCTGTGTTGTATAAGTCAATACGGTGTTTCAACATAAACATTCTCAACTGATCTCGTTTTATACTTGTGTAAACAATTCGATACGACTGATGGTTTAGTTGGTGAAAGTGAACCGTATCCTCAACCAATACATCTTTCATCATAGTAGTACAAATTATCGATGGCTGTCCAAAGTGAAAGTGAGTTTCATAGATTTTCTATGTATTATTTATTATCTGCAAATGTGTTTACTAATTTCGGTGAAAGATTTATCTTTAATATGCTACTTACTGTGTAAATTCTGTTCAGCAGGCTTCATAAAAGTACTAACCGATCTGACTGGAAGTGTTTCATTCGGTAAACATTGTTTATATTAGCGTTTGAGCATAATGTACATTTCACAGAGGCTCTGACAGCGTTCATTATCAGGTTCAATGGTTGTTGTTACACGACGCATTTGTTAGTCTACTGTTAACATGGAAACGTTTGATATTACGATCTGAACACAGCATACGTATAGGCGGCCGTCCTGCATTCTCCAACCCACTCTGTCCTGGGCCTTCTTTTCTAGTTCCATGCAATTCTTGTTCATTTTTCTCATATCCATCTCCATTTCCCGGCGTAATGTGTTCTTTGGTCTTCCTCGCCTTCTTCGGCCTTGAGGATTCCATGTGAGGGCTTGTCTTGTGACGCAGTTCGGTGCTTTCCTCAATGTGTGTCCTATCCACTTCCAGCGCTTCTTCCTGATTTCTTCCTCCACTGGGATCTGGTTTGTTCTCTCTCACAGTAGATTATTGCTAATAGGGTCTGGCCAACGGATCCGAAGTATTTTGCGTAGACAACTGTTAATAAACACCTGTATCTTTTGGACGATGGATTTCGTAGTTTTCTAGGTTTCCGCCCCATACAGTAGAACTGTCTTGACATTTGTATTGAAAATTCTGACTTTGGTGTTGGTTGACTGACAGTTGTTTTGAGTTCCAGATATTCTTCAGTTGTAAATATGCTGCTCTTACTTTGCCAATCCGTGCCTTCACATCTGCATCAGATCCACCGTGTTCATCGATGATACATTCCAAATATGTGAAGGTTTTCACATCTTCCAAAGCTTCTCCGTCAATTGTGATTGAATTGGTACATGCTGTGTTGTATCGAAGAATCTTACTTTTCCCTTTGTGTATATTGAGACCTATTGCTGCTGAGGCTGCTGCTGCTGCTGCTACACTGGTTGTCTTCTCCTGCATTTGTTGTTGCGTATGCGATAGAAGAGCCAGATCATCTGCGAAGTCTAGATCATCCAATTGCATCCTAGCTATCCACTGTATCCTGTGCTTCCCTTCAGATGTTGACGTCTTCATGATCCAGTCGATCACCAGGAGAAAGAGAAAGGGTGAGAGTAAGCAACTTTGCCTGACACCGGTGTTTACTTCGAACGATTTTGTCAACTGTACTCCATGCACGATTTTGCAGTTTAATCCATCATAGGAATTCTGTATGATATTGACTATCTTCTTAGGCACGCCGTAGTGTCGAAGAAGCTTCCATAGGGTTGTTCTGTCCACGCTATCAAATGCTTTTTCGTAGTCAATGAAGTTGATGAAGAGTGATGAATTCCACTCAATCGATCGTTCTACAATGATCCGTAGAGTTGCGATTTGATCTGTGTTGAAAGAAGAGTGATTCCCCTGCAGTTATCACAGTTGCTGAGATCGCCTTTCTTTGGTATTTCGACCAGAGGTCCTTCTTTTCAGTCTTTAGGTGCTTGTTCCTCACCCCAAATCTCTCTGAAGAGAATGTGGAGTATCCATGATGATGAACTCTGTGAACACAACTGAATGTGTGAAGCGATTGACTGATGCTTAAACAGTATTCCTTTGACTTGGTTAGCTGAAAATCTGATTGCATAATATTAAGTTTTCTTCATGAAATCATCACCATATAAATTGAGAGCTGTCAATTAATCTGCTTCAATCAACTGGTGAGAAGAAATCAATGAGTTACTATGAGCAGCTACCCGATTGGTCAATCTGTGCATAACTAAAATTCCACCAATCACTTGATTCATCTCCACTATATAAACAGCAGCAGCAGCAGCAGCAGCAACAGAGGCAGCATCATCAGTTGTTATAGTCGAACGATACTTCCTTTCTTATGCGTTTCAAGCTGCATCAAATGATTGAATATTCGTTCATTATCACCGCGTACATTTCAATTTATCACTTCAATTGCTTTCACACACAAACAAATGTGACAAATAACTTCACATTGTTATCCTCATGTGAGCAGTGTCCGAAATGTAATACAAATAATATGCATTGCAACTATTCACAATGGATAAGGAGATTGGGACTACCAACGCAGACGTTCTTACAAGACTACTTGTTGAAAACAGTGAAAACCAAATCAGATTGCTTCACTGAATGCCGATCTTATCCTCAGTGTAACTTATACACATATAAATTTGTAAGTTCCACATGCGTTTTACACTTTGACTGAACATGTAGGTAAATATGAGAGAGAGAGAATTGTAGTAGTGAAACGCATTACTATTTGTTTCCAATTTGAACTGTATAATGATAGACGTAGTAACTTGATGAGCATTGAATAATAATAATAATAATAATAATAATGTGGATAATGCCTTGTTACCATAATCAAATCAACTGTGTACAATCTGCATTGTTGAGAAGCTCTGAGTAACGCTATTGATTTTATAGTCAAACGTATATTGCGATTTGAACTGAATGGATGACAATGGAAAGCAACTAACTAAGAGAATTCAATGAAGGTGTATTTGTTGATAGGCTGTTTTATTTTGATGATTCCTATGTTGGTTTTGTATTCAGATTAGTTAGTGTTGAGATGAAATAGAATGAAACGGTTGTGTTAGTCTGCTCACCATCTCAGTTGTAATCAGTGAATGCAAGAACTAAGTGTTCAGTAACTAGACGTTCATATATATCATTGCGTTTAATAAACTAGTTATGATTTGGACCTGCCACTTTCCATAGTAAAGCAGTTCGCAGTCCATCAGAACTTCCCAATCATATTGGTTCTTTCAATATTTCCGACAGTCACATAACTTCCAGTCGACCATATTCTCTCCAATCAATCTGAAAGAAATCAACCTATTCTGTTCTTATTGAAAATATTGTTACTTGTAGATGACAAGCATCGTTTGTAGTTTGAGTGAACTGAGAGTTTCAATCAACTATTCAGTGTTGAATATGGATTATTGATATTATTGAATGAAATGCTACATACATCAATCATTTGATGTATGAATTGAAGATATAAGAAGTAACTTTTCAAACTTCTTCTTATTTACAGGTGAAACGGAAATTGTGCGATCTGTATTCTGGACTGATTGAACACGCTATGATAAACATCAATTCAAGTGACCATGTGACTGGAGGGAGAGTGTGTTGTTGTAAGTTGAAATCATGTTTATGATCATGGTAATAATGAGCAATGTTTGAAGTGTCAATGACTAGGGCCAGTGTATTATGCTTAATATGATTGAGGATAGTTGTGTTGTATTTTATTTCGGTGAACTGAAATGACACATATCATTTGTGAATATGTAGTTGGTATAAAGAAAGAAGCAAGTGTTTCAATGTGTAGTTGATCGTTAGATGTGAGGTAATCTTTACTGATTAAAACTCACTGTGTCTTAATTGTGCATAGAAATGTCAGTCAGTAAGCAATGGTTGACGGACGTTAGAGAAGAGTGTCAAGTGAAATTTAACAGTGAAATACGTATTGTGTAAGTGTGTGTGTGTGTGTGTGTCTGTTTTTGAAGTCCCAGTCTACATGCTCGGAACTGCTGATATTCTAATTAGCTTTAATTTACAAACTCTTCATAACATCACCAATCAGAATGTTTAATCTTCTCTCTTCGAAGCATCTCCTTCCACTAATATGTTTCGAGAGTTAGTTGCTTGATATATCTGAAGTTCCTTGAATGATTAGACTGCAGACAGCAAATCATTAGATGAATGAATGAATGAATGAATGAATGAATGAATGAATGAATGAATAAGGCTGATTGGACTCATTCCATTTGATTGTGGTAAGAGAATGGTGAAGTTTACACTGTACAATTCACATAATACTGGTGATTGCAATCACTCAGCATGATTCAATTTCATATTAGACTAATTTGTCACTGAATATCTATCTTTGAAGTGTAAGATGTTTGCATAATTGGTTTGCACTAATGAAAGTCAATCGTCCATGTAGATCGGTAACACTTTCAAACCATTTTCACTTTGACACTCTTCTTCTCCTTCTTCTTGGTCTTCACCTTCTTCATCTTACATCATTTGACCATTGTACGTTCAATCTGATCTGTAATTGTTTGTGTTCATTCGTTTACTGACTACTGTACTGTTCTGTACCTTAATGCACTGTACTGTACTGTGCTATACTGTACTTCACTATGTGGGACATTCTGTAACTAAATGTAAATAAACTATTCATTTGCTGTTCACCATTAGTTGTTCTTTCAAATAAATCACTGAATAGTGGAAAAGACAATCGTATGTATTGTAATTGATTAGATGGTTGGGTCGTGTTTTCTTTCATGGATAACATTGAAACATGTGAATAATGTGAAGAGAAACTGACGACAGTGTAGTCGACTGTAGAGCGAGTAGGTTGACCGATGCGATTCTCTTAGTACATGACACCAGTTGACTGATGTGTTGAAATGGAACATTGAAATTAACGCACTTACTAGTACATTTCACGAAACCGATCATCATCATCATCATCATCATCATCATCATTATCATCATCATCGGAATTATTCGGTTCACTCGAAAATAGACAGATTACAGTGATGATTAATGGATGACAATTGCACAGTTGATGTTACAGTGCACATATTTTCCGAGGAGAGACAGAGACAGAGATGAATGAAGGAAATTAGGCAGTGAGTTTGTTTGCTCTGAAATCAATAATTGTAGAGATGAATGGGGATAGAATGAGGAATCTGTGGAAATGAATAATCACTTTAGAATGATATTCGGATTCATACAGATTGTAGTGTAATTTCAAATGTATAATCAATCAGTGATTACAAGTTGTTCAATGTTAGCTTATTTGTTGTTTACATATCGGAACAGATCAAATTGATCACAATTGTTTGTGGCAAATCATCATTGACATGGAAGGAAGGAAGGAAGGAAGGAAGGAAGGAAGGAAGGATAATGGTGAAAAGTCGATTTGGACATTTGGCAGTTGATGGCTGATGTCTATTTCATTTGAACAATCATTTGTATATATATATATATATGTTAAGTGAAATGTTTATGATCCGTGATCAGAATTCATTTGGGTTGAGATAGAGTGAGAGAAATATTAGTGCAATTTTAATTCGATCAAGTGTGCAAGTGTGCAAGTGTGCAAGCGTGCAAGAGTATATTGTGTGAAATATGATTAGTAAGACATGATAAGGTGGGATGAATACGAAGTGAATGAATCATGTATAGGAGAGATTAATAATGATGTTTAACCAATAATAATAATAATTGTGGAGGATTGGTTTATACTGACACTGTGACCTGTTTGCACTAAATAGTCCAATATCGAGCTGTTCACTTTGTTCACCAGACCCTTGCTTAGCCATGGTGGGAGGTGTTCGCGAGTACGTGAACAATATTCTTCGTTCAAATATTAGTCGTGAAATTATGCAAGTGTCAAGTGATACAAAATCCAGTCACAGCTTTTCCTATGCACTCTTCTTATTCATCGAGTGTGGAAACTGTGCACAATCAATATTGAGTGACCATGACTAATGGTCTTGTTCACACTAGTTTCACTGAATTCAGTCATCAGCATTGACAATGCAAACACGGAATCAATGCCTACTCAGTAGAACAGGTTCTCGAACACTTGACGAATGATGCATTACATGGTGTTGTAAAATGTGATTACTGACACTGATCGATGAGTTCAAGCATTTTCAGGGTAATTGGTACGTTTACTTCTGTTAGGTGTATCGAAGCCACCAGTTCACCCAATTGAGAAACGCGTAAAACCGAAATTGTGTTGCGTTTAAACAAATGCACAAAACTGTAGATAACCGCTACGATGATTGAGCTAATGTAATTTGAATGATAAATACAATAAACATTATTATAAGTATATGTAAATATTTCACAATATTACACAATAAACATGCGTTAGAAGATTAGTGTAAAAATTACAGGGAACACAACTATTTACTGAATGAATGTAAATAAGTAGTATAAAACAATAGACAAAAGAGTGGAAGAGGGCTGAGTGAGAACCATATAATAGAAATGTTACACCGTCACACCACACCAAACACAACATGTATTTCCTTATTCTCACTGACTAGATATTTAGCCTGAACACATTCACAATTGACAATGGTACAATTCGCTCTGGCCACAGTCACTCTGGAAAGTCATTGTACACTCTATGACTCAATTGTCTATTCTCTTAAATAACAAATCGTACGCAAGTTTCTGGTGCATATTTCTCACCTTTACCATTCTCATGCATAGCAGTTATAGTAAATCGTCACTTAACCCATGATAATCTCAGATTGGATTAAATATCGCTCGGAATTGACCAATAAGTCGACATGATTCAGCATCCAATGTACATCGTGTGAATGCATTTGATAAGAATACTGAAGCAGCTTTAATAAGGTTACCTACATGTTCAGTGCAATTCTTACAGACACATTTTCCAGCTCCGAAACTAATATGATATTGTAGCTGTTAAATAAAATATGGTATTTCTGTAACGAAAAAATGTAATACTAATGATAAATCAATTTATCCATCATAACCTGAACGTGTTGCACATCCAATCGTTGTTTCCATGATTTGTTTGATGGAAATTCCATATGTCTGACACGTCAAGGATAACTAAACAAAAGTAAATAGATAAAATGACAACTATCAGTAAATATTGTAGCGAATGCACCATCGACATGATAGTTCAATGAAACTATATCACATCCGTTATGTTGACCTGCTGATTGATATATGCGATAAACAAACATTGAGCCGTTCAAGCATTTCCAGTTGATTATACTGAGCATTAGAATCGCGTATAGTTGTCTTCGATATACCACCTAATCGACTAACTAGTATTGGTGAGCATGGTTTATTTCAATTGGAATCTAACCAATCCCCTTGTTCTAACAGTGAAAGTTGTCTTGTAGCTCTTAAATGATCAAAAACATTATTACATCCTACCAATGATTCTAATGAATGTTGACTAGTTCGTTTACATACAGGAGATATCGGTTGATCAAACGATTGATTCGAATCTTGCACCAACCTCGATTTAACCTGTTCTGAATGTGTACGTTAAATAAATGCGTTATGTTTAATGCCTTGTTGGTTGCCACAAACATGAATTAAAAAGGCTGATCAACTTTGCAATGACAAGAATCTCATGAAATTGGTTCGATGTGATAGATTTCAGAGTGATATATTGTACCATCGTATATTGTGATTGTCAAACCACAAACAACATGATTTCACTGACGAATCTGCTTGAACGACGAATTCTTGATGTGCATCGTTCAAATGACCATCATACGATCATTGATTAACATGATATAAGAAACTGGAGACAATAGTGGACATGAAATTTTGCATAATCAACGTTACTTCGGGGTCTCTATGAAGTGTATAAGCAAGCAATTCATCTGGAAATGCTCCACCTCTTAACCTACGACATACATCACATAAGTCAACCGAAATTCGTAATCTCGACCGAGGATCTTCAGTCCATAAAACTTACTGAGTTGATGTCAATGGTTGAGCAAATGATAACGAAGTGATTGACTGATGATTACTGATATGATCATCACGACAAGTTAGAACACACTACATTCCTCATTTGTTGCACCGAATTGAATGTGGCGAACACTTGGATTTGAAGAAGCCTTCCGCCACAAGGAATTGAATAATATGACACTTTTGAATATTACTCCACACTACTGATCAGTATTGAGTAGCACGTCTCATTCCCGTAGAGAGTATGATAAGAAAGTGATATGAAATGAGATATATATGTATATATATGATGAGTTTTTAACCACCTGATCAAAGTAGATCCAAGCAATCATTATTCATAGTTAGCAAACAGAGACAGAGACAGAGAGTGATAGTGATAGTGAGAGTGGGAGAGATTAAGATAAGAGGAGAGTGAAAGCTTTTAAACGAATATGTATTATTGAAGTGGAGAAGACTAATTGTAATTATTGAAAGGGCATAGAGAATACGTGTTACGCTGTTGTTTGTACACAGGACATAGTCAATGGAATATTCAGTTGCTGATTTCATCTTGCACAGCAACCGATAACCAGTAATGTTGACAGTCGATTGCATAATGTCATGGTGTACAAATATGATTTGAGATGGATGATTTATCATCATACCAGTTGATTGATGTCTTAACAAGAATATCCGATAATTTTATTCTGTGTTGTGTATATTCAGTGATTAGTGCAAAAATGAAAATGTACAATCTCATTCAATGATGAGAATGTGAAAATGAGCCAATGATGGATACGAGAACCTAACGAAAACGGTCACAAAACCTAATCGCTAAGAGTGAGACATTGATGTCTGATCATGTTGTTGTTTGAATTTCAAAAGAAGTTAATGTAAATAAACGGTGAGTGTAACACTGATAAACAAACCCTGAATTATACTGTGAATAGAATGATATGAAGATGATGATGATGATGATGATTTGGATGATGATGATTTGGATGATGATGATGATGATGATGATGATGATGATGTTGATGGTGATGATGATGATGATGATTTGGATGATGATGATGATGATGATGATGATGATTTTGATGGTGATGATTATGATGATTTGGATGATGATGATGATGATTTGGATGATGATGATGATGATGATGATGATTTGGATGATGTTGATGATTTGGATGATGATGATGATGATTTGGATGATGATGATGATGATTTGGTTGATGATGATGATGATTTGGATGATGATGATGATGATGATTTGGATGATGATGATGATGATTTGGATGATGATGATGATGATTTGGTTGATGATGATTATTTTGATGATGATTTGGATGATGATTTGGATGATGACGATGATGATGATGATGATGATGATGATGATGATGATGATTTGGATGATGATGATGATGATGATGATTTGGATGATGTTGATGATTTGGATGATGATGATGATGATTTGGATGATGATGATGATGATTTGGATGATGATGATGATGATTTGGTTGATGATGATGATGATTTGGATGATCACGATGATGTGATGATTTGGATGATGATGATGATGATGATGGTGATGATGATTTGGATGATGATGATGATTTGGATGATGATGATGATGATGATGATGATTTGTATGATGATGATGATGATGATGATGATGATGATGATTTGGATGATGATGATGATTTTGATGGTGATGATGATGATGATGATGATGATGATGATGATGATGATTTGGATGATGATGATGATGATGATGATGATGATGATAATGATATTTGGAATAAATGCCTTATTATCTAATACAATAACAATAAACATGCTTATGTATAAGGGAAGGACGTGTGAACCACAATATGAGGGAAGCAAATGTCGAATGTGTAATTTTCTTTTATGGGAAGTAGAAGAACATGTTTATGTGAAGGCATTCACTAATAATTCAACAACAACAACAATAGTCATAATAATAATAATAATAATAATAATAAAGGGTTAAGGTCAGGATGGAGATGAATATGGGAAATGATTGATTTGTAAAGAGAGTTTGAATTGCAATTGGATGGATATCTGGATGATGTATTGTGTTCAATAGTTGCTACTGATGACAATTGAAGATACTTGTGAACTCGTCACACAATCGTGTCGATAATGTGACGACGTGAAAATGTTCAATAAATCCCACTGGAAACTTTCCGAATTCTGGATAGACAATCGCTATCATCACTAACCAAGATCAGGTCTGATTACATTGTAGTCAACAGTTGTGAATGCAACCTGATTGCCTGTTAATCAGAGTTTGGTTAGTCAGTAATTGTTGTAGACAATTCTACTTGGAAACCTAGTCAAATTTATTGTTCACTTATCAACCTTGATGAACACACACACACACACACACACACACGAACAGATCGGTAAATTCGAGAATATCGAAAGTATATTTTGCCAGAGACAACATTTTCAAGCACTTCATATATCTGTGGGAAATGTTGTGGTGAATTTGCCTACATGAAGTGTGAAGAGGGAACAAGCATGGTTACTGAACAATAACAATGATACAACTAAGCCATATGGTGTTTATGAGAAAAAAACGCAGAGATGTTCAACATCTACTCAATGTTTGTAAACACAAAAATATGCACAACACTGATACATAAACAACGAATTGTAAACTGAATGGAATACGTGCATGGGAATATACGTCACATTGTTCAAGTCGGAGTGATATTAATAATAATAATAATAATAATAATAATAATAATAAACAGGTTGGTGTGGGTTTGTGGAATCATGTGAATAAATAAACATAATGAGAAGACTACAAATTGCATTCTATGAATGAATGCAGTTGTTTATTTACAAAATGATAATCAGAATAACCATTCTAGGTAAAGGTCAAGTAAATGAAGAACAGAGATGGGAAATCTCTCATTTGTATTGGGATTTTCAGCTTCATCTGATATTTCATCGCAATATCTATAGATCTAAGCAGCTTCAAATAATCAAATGTTATCAGACATTGAGTAGATTCATTGAACAATAGTGAAATACGATTGTGAGTTATCTGTGTTGTATAAGTCAATACGGTGTTTCAACATAAACATTCTCAACTGATCTCGTTTTATACTTGTGTAAACAATTCGATACGACTGATGGTTTAGTTGGTGAAAGTGAACCGTATCCTCAACCAATACATCTTTCATCATAGTAGTACAAATTATCGATGGCTGTCCAAAGTGAAAGTGAGCTTCATAGATTTTCTATGTATTATTTATTATCTGCAAATGTGTTTACTAATTTCGGTGAAAGATTTATCTTTAATATGCTACTTACTGTGTAAATTCTGTTCAGCAGGCTTCATAAAAGTACTAACCGATCTGACTGGAAGTGTTTCATTCGGTAAACATTGTTTATATTAGCGTTTGAGCATAATGTACATTTCACATAGGCTCTGACAGCGTTCATTATCAGGTTCAATGGTTGTTGTTACACGACGCATTTGTTAGTCTACTGTTAACATGGAAACGTTTGATATTACGATCTGAACACAGCATACGTATAGGCGGCCGTCCTGCATTCTCCAACCCACTCTGTCCTGGGCCTTCTTTTCTAGTTCCATGCAATTCTTGTTCATTTTTCTCATATCCATCTCCATTTCCCGGCGTAATGTGTTCTTTGGTCTTCCTCGCCTTCTTCGGCCTTGAGGATTCCATGTGAGGGCTTGTCTTGTGACGCAGTTCGGTGCTTTCCTCAATGTGTGTCCTATCCACTTCCAGCGCTTCTTCCTGATTTCTCCTCCACTGGGATCTGGTTTGTTCTCTCTCACAGTAGATTATTGCTAATAGGGTCTGGCCAACGGATCCGAAGTATTTTGCGTAGACAACTGTTAATAAACACCTGTATCTTTTGAACGATGGATTTCGTAGTTTTCCAGGTTTCCGCCCCATACAGTAGAACTGTCTTGACATTTGTATTGAAAATTCTGACTTTGGTGTTGGTTGACTGACAGTTGTTTTGAGTTCCAGATATTCTTCAGTTGTAAATATGCTGCTCTTGCTTTGCCCATCCGTGCCTTCACATCTGCATCAGATCCACCGTGTTCATCGATGATACATTCCAAATATGTGAAGGTTTTCACATCTTCCAAAGCTTCTCCGTCAATTGTGATTGAATTGGTACATGCTGTGTTGTATCGAAGAATCTTACTTTTCCCTTTGTGTATATTGAGACCTATTGCTGCTGAGGCTGCTGCTGCTGCTGCTACACTGGTTGTCTTCTCCTGCATTTGTTGTTGCGTATGCGATAGAAGAGCCAGATCATCTGCGAAGTCTAGATCATCCAATTGCATCCTAGCTATTCACTGTATCCCGTGCTTCCCTTCAGATGTTGACGTCTTCATGATCCAGTCGATCACCAGGAGAAAGAGAAAGGGTGAGAGTAAGCAACTTTGCCTGACACCGGTCTTTACTTCGAACGATTTTGTCAACTGTACTCCATGCACGATTTTGCAGTTTAATCCATCATAGGAATTCTGTATGATATTGACTATCTTCTTAGGCACGCCGTAGTGTCGAAGAAGCTTCCATAGGGTTGTTCTGTCCACGCTATCAAATGCTTTTTCGTAGTCAATGAAGTTGATGAAGAGTGATGAATTCCACTCAATCGATCGTTCTACAATGATCCGTAGAGTTGCGATTTGATCTGTGTTGAAAGAAGAGTGATTCCCCTGCAGTTATCACAGTTGCTGAGATCGCCTTTCTTTGGTATTTCGACCAGAGGTCCTTCTTTTCAGTCTTTAGGTGCTTGTTCCTCACCCCAAATCTCTCTGAAGAGAATGTGGAGTATCCATGATGATGAACTCTGTGAACACAACTGAATGTGTGAAGCGATTGACTGATGCTTAAACAGTATTCCTTTGACTTGGTTAGCTGAAAATCTGATTGCATAATATTAAGTTTTCTTCATGAAATCATCACCATATAAATTGAGAGCTGTCAATTAATCTGCTTCAATCAACTGGTGAGAAGAAATCAATGAGTTACTATGAGCAGCTACCCGATTGGTCAATCTGTGCATAACTAAAATTCCACCAATCACTTGATTCATCTCCACTATATAAACAGCAGCAGCAGCAGCAGCAGCAACAGAGGCAGCATCATCAGTTGTTATAGTCGAACGATACTTCCTTTCTTATGCGTTTCAAGCTGCATCAAATGATTGAATATTCGTTCATTATCACCGCGTACATTTCAATTTATCACTTCAATTGCTTTCACACACAAACAAATGTGACAAATAACTTCACATTGTTATCCTCATGTGAGCAGTGTCCGAAATGTAATACAAATAATATGCATTGCAACTATTCACAATGGATAAGGAGATTGGGACTACCAACGCAGACGTTCTTACAAGACTACTTGTTGAAAACAGTGAAAACCAAATCAGATTGCTTCACTGAATGCCGATCTTATCCTCAGTGTAACTTATACACATATAAATTTGTAAGTTCCACATGCGTTTTACACTTTGACTGAACATGTAGGTAAATATGAGAGAGAGAGAATTGTAGTAGTGAAACGCATTACTATTTGTTTCCAATTTGAACTGTATAATGATAGACGTAGTAACTTGATGAGCATTGAATAATAATAATAATAATAATAATAATAATAATAATAATAATAATAATAATAATGTGGATAATGCCTTGTTACCATAATCAAATCAACTGTGTACAATCTGCATTGTTGAGAAGCTCTGAGTAACGCTATTGATTTTATAGTCAAACGTATATTGCGATTTGAACTGAATGGATGACAATGGAAAGCAACTAACTAGGAGAATTCAATGAAGGTGTATTTGTTGATAGGCTGTTTTATTTTGATGATTCCTATGTTGGTTTTGTATTCAGATTAGTTAGTGTTGAGATGAAATAGAATGAAACGGTTGTGTTAGTCTGCTCACCATCTCAGTTGTAATCAGTGAATGCAAGAACTAAGTGTTCAGTAACTAGACGTTCATATATATCATTGCGTTTAATAAACTAGTTATGATTTGGACCTGCCACTTTCCATAGTAAAGCAGTTCGCAGTCCATCAGAACTTCCCAATCATATTGGTTCTTTCAATATTTCCGACAGTCACATAACTTCCAGTCGACCATATTCTCTCCAATCAATCTGAAAGAAATCAACCTATTCTGTTCTTATTGAAAATATTGTTACTTGTAGATGACAAGCATCGTTTGTAGTTTGAGTGAACTGAGAGTTTCAATCAACTATTCAGTGTTGAATATGGATTATTGATATTATTGAATGAAATGCTACATACATCAATCATTTGATGTATGAATTGAAGATATAAGAAGTAACTTTTCAAACTTCTTCTTATTTACAGGTGAAACGGAAATTGTGCGATCTGTATTCTGGACTGATTGAACACGCTATGATAAACATCAATTCAAGTGACCATGTGACTGGAGGGAGAGTGTGTTGTTGTAAGTTGAAATCATGTTTATGATCATGGTAATAATGAGCAATGTTTGAAGTGTCAATGACTAGGGCCAGTGTATTATGCTTAATATGATTGAGGATAGTTGTGTTGTATTTTATTTCGGTGAACTGAAATGACACATATCATTTGTGAATATGTAGTTGGTATAAAGAAAGAAGCAAGTGTTTCAATGTGTAGTTGATCGTTAGATGTGAGGTAATCTTTACTGATTAAAACTCACTGTGTCTTAATTGTGCATAGAAATGTCAGTCAGTAAGCAATGGTTGACGGACGTTAGAGAAGAGTGTCAAGTGAAATTTAACAGTGAAATACGTATTGTGTAAGTGTGTGTGTGTGTGTGTGTCTGTTTTTGAAGTCCCAGTCTACATGCTCGGAACTGCTGATATTCTAATTAGCTTTAATTTACAAACTCTTCATAACATCACCAATCAGAATGTTTAATCTTCTCTCTTCGAAGCATCTCCTTCCACTAATATGTTTCGAGAGTTAGTTGCTTGATATATCTGAAGTTCCTTGAATGATTAGACTGCAGACAGCAAATCATTAGATGAATGAATGAATGAGAAAGATTGAATGAATAAATGAGGCCGATTGGACGAATTCTAATTGATTGTGGTAAGACAATTGTAAAGTTTACAATGTAGATTATGTCCAATTCACATAATACTGGTGATTGCCATCACTCAGAATGATTCAATTTCATATTAGACTAATTTGTCACTGAATATCTATCTTTGAAGTGTAAGATGTTTGCATAATTGGTTTGCACTAATGAAAGTCAATCGTCCATGTAGATCGGTAACACTTTCAAACCATTTTCACTTTGACACTCTTCTTCTCCTTCTTCTTGGTCTTCACCTTCTTCATCTTACATCATTTGACCATTGTACGTTCAATCTGATCTGTAATTGTTTGTGTTCATTCGTTTACTGACTACTGTACTGTTCTGTACCTTAATGCACTGTACTGTACTGTGCTATACTGTACTTCACTATGTGGGACATTCTGTAACTAAATGTAAATAAACTATTCATTTGCTGTTCACCATTAGTTGTTCTTTCAAATAAATCACTGAATAGTGGAAAAGACAATCGTATGTATTGTAATTGATTAGATGGTTGGGTCGTGTTTTCTTTCATGGATAACATTGAAACATGTGAATAATGTGAAGAGAAACTGACGACATTGTAGTCGACTGTAGAGCGAGTAGGTTGACCGATGCGATTCTCTTAGTACATGACACCAGTTGACTGATGTGTTGAAATGGAACATTGAAATTAACGCACTTACTAGTACATTTCACGAAACCGATCATCATCATCATCATCATCAAAATCATCATCATCATCATCGGAATTATTCGGTTCACTCGAAAATAGACAGATTACAGTGATGATTAATGGATGACAATTGCACAGTTGATGTTACAGTGCACATATTTTCCGAGGAGAGACAGAGACAGAGATGAATGAAGGAAATTAGGCAGTGAGTTTGTTTGCTCTGAAATCAATAATTGTAGAGATGAATGGGGATAGAATGAGGAATCTGTGGAAATGAATAATCACTTTAGAATAATATTCGGATTCATACAGATTGTAGTGTAATTTCAAATGTATAATCAATCAGTGATTACAAGTTGTTCAATGTTAGCTTATTTGTTGTTTACATATCGGAACAGATCAAATTGATCACAATTGTTTGTGGCAAATCATCATTGACATGGAAGGAAGGAAGGAAGGAAGGAAGGATAATGGTGAAAAGTCGATTTGGACATTTGGCAGTTGATGGCTGATGTCTATTTCATTTGAACAATCATTTGTATATATATATATGTTAAGTGAAATGTTTATGATCCGTGATCAGAATTCATTTGGGTTGAGATAGAGTGAGAGAAATATTAGTGCAATTTTAATTCGATCAAGTGTGCAAGTGTGCAAGTGTGCAAGCGTGCAAGAGTATATTGTGTGAAATATGATTAGTAAGACATGATAAGGTGGGATGAATACGAAGTGAATGAATCATGTATAGGAGAGATTAATAATGATGTTTAACCAATAATAATAATAATTGTGGAGGATTGGTTTATACTGACACTGTGACCTGTTTGCACTAAATAGTCCAATATCGAGCTGTTCACTTTGTTCACCAGACCCTTGCTTAGCCATGGTGGGAGGTGTTCGCGAGTACGTGAACAATATTCTTCGTTCAAATATTAGTCGTGAAATTATGCAAGTGTCAAGTGATACAAAATCCAGTCACAGCTTTTCCTATGCACTCTTCTTAGTCATCGAGTGTGGAAACTGTGCACAATCAATATTGAGTGACCATGACTAATGGTCTTGTTCACACTAGTTTCACTGAATTCAGTCATCAGCATTGACAATGCAAACACGGAATCAATGCCTACTCAGTAGAACAGGTTCTCGAACACTTGACGAATGATGCATTACATGGTGTTGTAAAATGTGATTACTGACACTGATCGATGAGTTCAAGCATTTTCAGGGTAATTGGTACGTTTACTTCTGTTAGGTGTATCGAAGCCACCAGTTCACCCAATTGAGAAACGCGTAAAACCGAAATTGTGTTGCGTTTAAACGAATACACAAATCTATAGATAACCGTTACGATGATTGAGCTAATGTAATTTGAATGATAAATACAATAAACATTACTATAAATCTATATAAATATTTCACAATATTACACAATAAACATGCGTTAGAAGATCAGTGTAAAAAATACATGGAACACAACTATTTACTGAATGAATGTAAATAAGTAATATAAAACAATAGACAAAAGAGTGGAAGAGGGCTGAGTGAGAACCATATAATAGAAATGTTACACCGTCACAACACACACACACAACATGCATTTCCTTATTCTCACTGACTAGATATTCAGCCTGAACACATTCACAGTTGACAATGGTACAATTCACTCTGGCCACAGTCACTCTGGAAAGTCATTGTACACTCTATGACTCAATTGTCTATTCTCTTAAATAACAAATCGTACGCAAGTTTCTGGTGCATATTTCTCACCTTTACCATTCTCATGCATAGCAGTTATAGTAAATCTTCACTTAAACCATGATAATCTCAGATTGGATTAAATATCGCTCGGAACTGACCAATAAGTCGACATGATTCAGCATCTAATGTACATTGTGTGAATGCATTTGATAAGAATACTGAAGCAGCTTTAATAAGGTTACCTACATGTTCAGTGCAATTCTTACAGACACATTTTCCAGCTCCGAAACTAATATGATATTGTAGCTGTTAAATAAAATATGGTATTTCTGTAACGAAAAAATGTAATACTAATGATAAATCAATTTATCCATCATAACCTGAACGTGTTGCACATCCAATCGTTGTTTCCATGATTTGTTTGATGGAAATTCCATATGTCTGACACGCCAAGGATAACTAAACAAAAGTAAATAGATAAAATGACAACTATCAGTAAATATTGTAGCGAATGCACCATCGACATGATAGTTCAACGAAACTATATCACATCCGTTATGTTGACCTGCTGATTGATATATGCGATAAACAAACATTGAGCCGTTCAAGCATTTCCGGTTGAGTATACTGAGAATTAGAATCGCGTATAGTTGTCTTCGATATACCACCTAATCGACTAACTAGTATTGGTGAGCATGGTTTATTTCAATTGGAATCTAACCAATCCCCTTGTTCTAACAGTGAAAGTTGTCTTGTAGCTCTTAAATGATCAAAAACATTATTACATCCTACCAATGATTCTAATGAATGTTGACTAGTTCGTTTACATACAGGAGATATCGGTTGATCAAACGATTGATTCGAATCTTGCACCAACCTCGATTTAACCTGTTCTGAATGTGTACGTTAAATAAATGCGTTATGTTTAATGCCTTGTTGGTTGCCACAAACATGAATTAAAAAGGCTGATCAACTTTGCAATGACAAGAATCTCATGAAATTGGTTCGATGTGATAGATTTCAGAGTGATATATTGTACCATCGTATATTGTGATTGTCAAACCACAAACAACATGATTTCACTGACGAATCTGCTTGAACGACGAATTCATGATGTGCATCGTTCAAATGACCATCATACGATCATTGATTAACATGATATAAGAAACTGGAGACAATAGTGGACATGAAATTTTGCATAATCAACGTTACTTCGGGGTCTCTATGAAGTGTATAAGCAAGCAATTCATCTGGAAATGCTCCCCCTCTTAACCTACGACATACATCACATAAGTCAACCGAAATTCGTAATCTTGACCGAGGATCTTCAGTCCATAAAACTTACTGAGTTGATGTCAATGGTTGAGCAAATGATAACGAAGTGATTGACTGATGATTACTGATATGATCATCACGACAAGTTAGAACACACTACATTTCTCATTTGTTACACCGAATTGTGTGTGATGAACACTGGGATTTGAAGAAGCCTTCCACAAAGTGGAATTGAATAAAATGACACTTTTGCATATTACTCCACACTACTGATCAGTATTAAGTAGCACGTCTCATTCCCGTAAAGAGTATGATAAGAAAGTGATATGAAATGAGACATATATGTATATATATGATGAAATTTTAACCACCTGATCAAAGTAGATCCAAGCAATCATTATTCATAGTTAGCAAACAGAGACAGAGACAGAGAGTGATAGTGATAGTGAGAGTGGGAGAGATTAAGATAAGAGGAGAGTGAAAGCTTTTAAACGAATATGTATTATTGAAGTGGAGAAGACTAATTGTAATTATTGAAAGGGCATAGAAAATACGTGTTACGCTGTTGTTTGTACACAGGACATAGTCAATGGAATATTCAT
>OX336421.1:2555083-2580319 GCA_946903255.1 Schistosoma spindalis | reverse complement strand
GTGTTATCGTTAAATGTGTATTAGTAGAATGACCAGAGGAACAGAATCATGACTGAGTAGACGAGATACGTAGAGTCGTATTCCTTTTTGGTCGTGAAGCCTCGATTGGTTGGTGTGGTTTGAGGGAGATACGCTCGACCTCGTTTGTTAGAAAACCTTATTTAAGGCATGATAAAAATACTAATATGTATGATTAGCGATGGCGGCGTACGAGACTGACTTGGATGAGACGAACAAGAGTGTACCTTTGAGAGACCAGCTCTAAACTCTATGTTCTGGTATACAATACGATGGGAATAGAATAGTAATTGCAGTACTCGAATAATGCTTTTGAGTAATGAATGATGCGGCGTGTGGTTATACATGTGGACGAATAGATAAGATGAACGTAATCTTTACTAATCAGCTGGTAGTTAGAGGCATCCATAGACATAATAGGAGGCAATTTCGGAATGAAAAATGTATGGTATGATAACATTAAAATACCCTCGACTAAGTGAATGAATGTAATAATAGACCATAAATGACATGGAAAAATTGGAACGAACTCACTTAAAGTAGGTGATTTTACGTTGTTGAATAGTAAAAATATAGTCCAGTGAGTTTCGAATGTCATAACGTGGAGTGGAATGTTCATAAAATGATAATTTGTTCGGTGAGTGATATGACTACGTAAATGTCGTAATATAATGTCAGCACGAACAAAAATAATAATTCCACATTCGTTCATAATATGATAATGTTATAATAAACATATGATGATAATTTGAATCATAATGGAACATTCCAACAAATGAATCAATGAGAAAAGTTGACATGAGGACAGAGTATCGATAAGATAATATGATTTGTGCATGTCCATGTCGTGCTGCACAGGCCTTGTTGTGTGCATCGGATTAGAGATTGTGCTCGCTTCGCTGAATTTGTTCGTCGAAAGTATCATGTGCAGAAATTTCATCGACGTAACTTGCTGCGTTGCGTTTGTCGTTGTCAGCTCACCACTTTCGTGGGTGGCCGTTGTCGCTGGGTTGCGTTAAGTTCGTTGTCGGCGAGAGTACCATTTTAGTGGCCCGTGATCTGACTCCAATTTGATCATATGAATGCTTGCTATCACCTATCCACGTATATAATCATTGACTTAAATCGCGTTAGCTAATAACGGAATTGAATAAGTCAAATAACAAGAATGGAGTTTTGAATGCATATATTTTGTTGATTAGACGAACGAACGGAGGAACGATGCGAAGATGAGAAAGCGAAGCTAAATTGGAGCGCGGTGGAGATGGCTGGTAAGCCAACTCTCCAGTTAACCAAGAGTTAGTCAAAATTTATAAGCACACAAAAATTAATCACAAACATATGATGAGTAATGGGATAAGAAGTGTACATACACCTACGCGCTCATATAAAGACAGTCAAGACATTGATAAGCGAATAATTAAACAGGTCAGAATGTGACTCAAATAGAATGAATAGAATGGGCTGTCCGAAAGTTAGAATAATAAGGTATTTGGGCGTAACATTATGTTAGACACCACAACGTGTCGAATAAGCCTCTACTGGTTATTCTGACAACTGCGAGATTAACGAGAACATGGCATAGAATAGAGTCTTCTTTATAAGTAGCATCGTATCAGAACACTCAGGACGGTAGAGTAACACTTGGACAATACAATAATCTTCACGAATTCCACCTAAAATAAGAGTGACTCCATTGTGTGGTGCATTAAATGTTTCCTAAATTTTGAGCTGAGATATATATCCCAACAATGAACAGACTTTGTTCAGTAATTTCTTTGTTTTATAAACTAATTGAATTAAAGTTTACTTCAGGATAAAAACAAACACTAAGTCGGGTAAATAGAGAAATTCATGAAATCTCGGAAGGTCGCTTTCTTCACGTTATATCTAGAGCTTAGATTCTTAATACCACCGCATATAACTTGAGCAATCAAACAATACAACTTTCCCTAGTGAGAAGTTAGAAGATAAGTGGAAGTAATGCTATCCCAAAAAGTGTCAATCACGGTGCAAAATTGTCAGGTATTTTTGGTTCTCAGTCTTCTGATACGCACGTCGAGATCATGTTATATTCTTGCAAAAGATGATTTGATGAAATATCTTCGGCTCCTTCTGAGCTTCTTGGAACTTCCTCGAGTTCACCCGTGGACTGTCGCTTTTCATAAATGACACACTACAAGAATAGTTTACACACGATACCCATAATAGAGATGAAGAAATTTATTAAATTCTGAATAATAAAGCTCTTGTGGAAAATCATGTTTCTCTTAGTACTTCCAAGTCGTAACAGTCAAGAACTCAGACCTGAACGTCTCTAACATCTTGAAGCCACATGTCGGTTGAATTTTACAGTTTAGTTGTAAGGAATTTTCGTTGAGATTGAGCCTGTAGATAGTAAACGTGATTATTGGATGCCGACTGGCTCAGTAGTCTAGATGTTGAGTGTTCACGTGTGAGAACGATAAGTCCTGGTTCCAAATTCGGCGAGGAGCGATCATGAATGCACACTGCTGAGGAGTCCCACAAACGGCCGCTCAATGCTTACAGGTTTTCATTGATGGACTAACATCGATACAAAGATACAATAACTTCTGAACAAAATGAGTCTTCTTCAGTAAGCATCGCAACATAATGTATTGATCTGGTACTAACCTAATCTTGAACATGTTGTTATTTAACTTTTATCACAGGATGTCGTGATGACGGTTTTTTATGGAAGGAAGACTAATAGATAAGTAGTGATTAGTAGTTAATTACTGGATGCGTATTGTTTTTTCAAATATTCACGTTTTAGCTACTTATAGTGTAGGAATTCGGTCAACAATGCATTGTCAATAATCTTACATGATTCAGACTTGTATTAAATAGAGTATTATCGATACTAAAAGTTACATGGTTAGATCTATCCATGTAATCTGAAGATACTTGCAGAAATCTGTTGATTTTTATTCTTTTTCCTAATGACAGACAAATACCATTATTAATTCAATAATATTAGACAGTCTGTCAAAAGGTAATTCATTTCACTCAACAACAACAACAAAAGCAATAACAAAAACAAATTACTACCGATAATTTTATTTGAAAGATAGTGAAAAACGACAATAAAATGTAAAATACCAATACCCGTAAACTATAAGCAAGGCATTGAATACATGTGTGTTACTTTAAAAAATCTTTAAGATTATTTATTTGTATCAGAATAGTAACTCACTGAAGACAACGGTAGATGTGTCACTCAATTTCGTGGATTAGTTGATGTTAAACATTAACACCATTGGATGTTGGCCAGCTCAATGGTTTAGAGGTTAGGCTTCCGCGTGCGAGATCTATATATAATAACAAAAACAAATTACTACCGATAATTTTATTTGAAAGATATTGAAAAACTTCTCAACAAAATGAGTCTTATTGAGTAAGCTTTGCTACTGACCTAATCTTGAACATGTCGACAGATATAAGTGGTATGTATCATCCAGTAGAAAATGAAATGCCTATCGGTAGAAGATTAAGAAGATAGAAGAAGAGAGAGAATGAGAACAGAGAATGATTTGTATGGAAATAAAGGAACAATGAAAGTTGAGACGATTGACTAATATTTTGCAAATGAATTATTCACTCTATGGTTCTTAGATTTTACTAGGACGTTCTTTCATTTTGTATCTAAGTACATTCGTTGATCACTACTTGTATTCTCGTTCACATACCTAGAATATTGATACGTATCTGGATCCACCAATAATATCAGTGTTATTTATACTACTACTACTACCACTACTAATACTACTACTACTATCAATAATGGGAGAATTTCCATGCATGTGTGATTGACAAAATTCCGTAATCATTCAATAACTTGACAAACAGGACATCAACAATTGTGCTTTGATCAATGGGTATGAATATCTCTCTCCCACAACATGTCAGCTGTGATTCGAGTAACGTAGCAGTTAATTCTCACACTACGAAATTGACTGATATGTGTTCGAATCACACGAGGACTATTAGTTTCTTCCACATTGAGAGTACACTTTACCGACTTGCATCAACTACCACAAAACCTGACTTCACGGTTTTCTTCCAACAGTCTATATAAACATTGATTATTGTCCAAAACAACATCGTAAACCTATAATTTGTAATTGTCAAAACAGGACATACCTGACATGTTATTTAAATGGTAAACAACGAATACTTCCTCACAAAATGATTCATTTTAATTCTATTTCTAAAATAGTGAAGAACAATTTCAATACCAAATGAAATGTCAAAATGCATTCAACCTCACTCAAAGTTTGATCGGTCTCAGTGAACTATGACATCCAACCTCAGCGAATATTCAATGAAAACATACACTGAGTCAACAGTCAAGTGTGTTTATTCAGAAAATCATACGAGGATGAGCTTATCCATCATATCGATTGATATGAAACGATACACGGAACGTGGTGTGGATTTTATCATCAGGATGATTCACCACAGGTACACAGATCAATATACACTGGATGTAATATGTAGACGAGCCTCTAAAAATCAAATTTATTAGTGGACGTTCCATAGATTACTATATGAGATAATGACCAACAGACTCAGTGGAGATTAGATTAGATGGTCACAGTGTCTATTCATAGCTGGATCAAGATCTTCTATGAATTGACAATCAAAAGATCTGTTTCACATCATTTTCTGTTGAGAAGAGTAGTAATCATTTGTAAAATGAGAATTTCACTTATATTTGTTCTGCGTGTATATGTAGGTGATTGTCAGTCACATAGACAACTTATTAGTAGAAAGCGATGTTTTTTATTCTAACTAAGATTCATATAACGCCCACTATGCAGCATAGAGCATAGAGAATACCATATTATTTGATCAATGAGTTGGCATGAGTTGATAGACGACAACAAATTATGATCATTGATATTTCTTAGTAAACAACTGAGGTCAACACAAATATGTTTGTCTAATTAGGCCCTCCGATAATGTACACTGAGAATAAAAACTAATAAATTTTACTTTGAGAATTTTATAAGATTTAACAGAACTGATTTAACATTGTGTTATTTCATATTGAATCTGGTAAATCGGACAGAATTCCCAATATTTCAAATTTTATTCGTAAATGTATACGACTTGTAGGCTAGTTGTGTATGCATGAACTTGTAGCGTGGCGTCGATTCGTGGTTGACTATGATCAACACTACAAGAAGACTACGTGCCAGTTAACCGATAAGGTCCCACGCAGACCGAATACCAGAAGGCAGTTGATGGCTGTTGTCGAGAAGTATTTGCTGGCGATCTCTTGGTATCGAAAGAATACCGAGATCGTGCCAAAATACAAGTGAGATTGATGTTTGCAACTGGAACATTCAAGTTTGATATGATGGATTGATATTTTACAAATTAACGATTTAATATATGTTTCTCCGATCTTATTGAGATGCTCTGTAATTATGTGCCTAAATACATTCAATTGTCACGATTGATGTTCCTATTCACTACAATGCTTGTCGCTGCCAACCAGGAGAGTGGGAGGGTGCTGTTCTGCAGACGCCGTTGCGGACCTGGAGCTGATTTGCCGATTGGTGCATTTTGATACATGTATATACTGGATTTCTAGTGAGAAGTAGTGACTAGTGGAGTTCAACGAGGTCTGTTGTGAGATAGTAACTCACTGAAGAAATTGGATGATGTGTCGTTCAATTTCGCGGATTAGTTGAAGTAAGACATTAACACCACTGGATGCCGTCTCAGTGGTCTAGTGGTTAAGTGCTCATTCATTGGAATATCAATATGGAAATCAGTATTGTTCTTGTCTTTTAACATTTTTATTAACTTTTATGTTCAGTGATCACTGTTGTAATCAAAAATGTGTGTGTGTATGTGTATGTGAATTGACAAATTCATTCGATTTTTAATATTTCACTTTCAATCAAATGCATTCTCTTCTTTTAATAACAACCACTAACCACCTAAATCTTCACAACATCGAACACATTCAGTTCCACTTCTACGTGATCAAGAACAACATTTTTATCTATTTTGTTATTTACATCGAGTAACAGCCGGTAATACAATATTACAGGTCAACTACAATTTGTGTGACTTTGATCAAAAGTTACAATTCCAAATTCAACGATGGTGGAATCTTCTGACAGATTCAGTTTTATTGAAATAATATTCAGATGTGAAGATATGAATTTGAGACATGCAATCAAACCAGTTTGTACTACCTAGATGTTGACTTATCAAATTGGAACAATGCATCAGTGACAAGGACTTCCTAGAATAATACAAGCAACAAGATATTTATTTCAATGGTTAAGATCATGAGTCAGTTGAAGCTAGATCACCATGGGAAACCTGGAAGTACTGCTTGGCGGCCGTTTCGTTCTCTTATGTAAACGCGATTGTGAAGAGATTTTTTCGTATGAAGATTGATAACTTGTGTTTAAGGGTGATTCATACGAATACGAGAGTTATCAGTCAGGTTCCAATACACATATTCAGTCTCATTATTATTACTACTCCCGAACGATACGCGAAAAGCAACGCTCTACGATTGTTGGTGAAATGCTTAAGAAGTTCGTTGTAACTCAGGTGAGTTGACAAAATTTTGCGATGGATTTACTAATTCATATGTTTGCATATTTAAAGAGAATAACTCCGAAATTGCCGTTTACAGTTTACGGCTTTGACGTGAGTGCTTTCATCATATCAACTAATGGTAAGTGAATCATTTTCATTCAACTTAAATTGTTACTGGGTTTTGTCTGTTCACATTTCATTCCACGAATGAAAGTGTTGCTTTTTTGTAACATTCATTACATCTACCTATATCTTATTTTGCTCAAGCACTTAACCACTATACCACTGAGACGGCATCCAGTGGTGTTAATGTCTAACTTCAACTAATCCGCGAAATTGAACGACACATCCACCATTGTCTTCAGTCAGTTACTATCTCACAACAAATCTGGTTGAACTCCACTGGTCACTACTTCTCACTAGAACTCCAGGATATACCATTGAAATTACTACAATCTCCACAAAACACTTTTGAAAATATTTATTCATGAAAATATGACCACAAATTTTGAACTACAAATAAACAAATTACTTAGTTTAAGGTATTGTTCAACGTATTCAAAATAGCTTACATCAGTAGGGGTCAGGAATTTGAACCAACGGTGGATGAATTTCAGCTAATTATGCCTCAATAGCTAGAAGAATAATGCATAAACATAAGTTCATTATAGACGATGATTCCTTAATAATGATCACATGATTTCATGAATTCTGATCATGCTTATGGTCACTTTGAATCATTAAATCAAAAAGAAATAAACAAACACTTCAGAAATCTATATAATTTCGATAAGCTCTAACAACAAGTATTAACATTTTTGAACGAGACGATGAGGTGAATGTTAACTGTACAGTTAAGGTTGATGAGTGTATCATATGAATTTCATTTGCATTAATAAAATAACGCCGTTTCCTTATCTGAACCACTTCAGATATACATTATCATCTGGTCAGCTGATACGCCTCTATTTGATCATCACCTTGACTTCCGAACTCTTCAATTGTCAACGCGATTGTGAAGAGATTAATTCGTATAAAGATGGAAAACTAGTGTTTAAGGGTAATTCATACGAATACGTAAGTTATCACTCAGGTTCCAATACACATATTCAGTCTCACTATTATTACTACTCCCGAATGATACGCGAAAAGCAACGCTCTACGATTGTTGGTGAAATGCTTAAGAAGTTCGTTGTAACTCAGGTGAGTTGACAAAATTTTGCGATGGATTTACTAATTCGTATGTTTGCATATTTAAAGAGAATAACTCCGAAATTGCCGTTTACAGTTTACGGCTTTGACGTGAGTGCTTTCATCATATCAACAAATGGTAAGTGAATCATTTTCATTCAACTTAAATTGTTACTGGGTTTTGTCTGTTCACATTTCATTCCACGAATGAAAGTGTTGCTTTTTTATAACATTCATTACATCTACCGATATCTTATTTTGTTCAAGCAGTAAATAGTTTGACACCATACGGTAGACTAATTTCGATTCATGCAATTCATTTTAGTGTCCATTTAATTTCAAACTGTTTCATTCATTCATTGTATATTATCAATCAAATCGTATCTTTTCATTTAATAAACGCAGGGTTAATAGGAATAATAGGAGAAAAGAACAATGCAACACTTGACAATTATTTATATCAAAACGATAAGTTTGAATCTGAGATTTTCAAGAACGGTGAGTTCTTCTATTATTCAATGATTTTCTGTTTTGCTTGTTAATTCTCATTTCTATTTTGCTCAACGGTTTCAGTATTTTAGCTAACTATTTCATGAGAACTGATCAGTACACAGCAATTATTTTGTTTGTGTCATTTGATGCTTTAAAACAAGTTTGACGCCCTAAAATAAGTTCGGAACGCATACTTATTTCTGTCAAGCGAAAATGTTAAATGAAACAGTGAGTCACTTCCAAAAAAATACAAATATTTTCATGAGATCACTAATCAACTGATGTTAGACCACCGTTGGAAATCTGAAAGCACTGCATGGCCGTTTCGTCCTAGTATAGGACTCTTCAGCAATGCGCAAACTCAGGGCCTTCAGACTCGCGCGCGAACGCTTAACCTACTGGACCAATTGAGCCTGCATCCAATGGCGTTAGCGTCTAGCATCAACCAATCCACGAAATTGCGCACAAGTTGGTTGAGTAGAAATGATACGTCGGTTGAGGTAACTAGCGATGTCAAAATTACCTACGCTCCAGTCTGTTTAAACTACTATGTAACACATATCTCATCAATACGACACTTCTTCGTTGATTCACTGAATCAAACTGATCACACCTACAACAATAGACGATGCTGTGTGAGAAATAAGTTTGAATTATTTGGTGTCCTACAAACACTTCCTCTCACTTGTTTAGTCACTAAAATTCCAATGACAAATTATGTCAATACAAACTAATGAATCGGTTGTTCTTGATGTTTGCCTGTTTTTGAACTACAAGTATATCATAACATATTGAATACATTCTGTGCAGGAAAAGATTAACTTTGCGAATTATGCTATTGTACTGTAATATTGTTTGACAAGTAAACAATATGTCCATCTCTGGCATTGTTAACTTTTGTGTATTCACCTATACGCTAATATATTTTTGGAATTCGTTGATATGATCCATTTGTTATCTTAGAATAATATGATCTTGTCAATTGTGAATTGAATGTAACATATGTTATACTCTTTATTACTGAACATCATCCCCGTTCATACGCAACAGAAATATTTACTGAACTTGTTCATTTGGAGGACATTTAGATTTAGTTAACATTAATGTAGAATTGTCTCATGAGAAATTGGCAATGATTTTATAAGATTAGTGGACTATTCGAACAAACAGTATTTCCATGAACAAGATTAACTGAACCAACACTTAAGTATACTATTATCAAGCTCTAGTAAATAAGCTACACAATAATCAAATGATAGTGCTACTGTGGTGTTGGTTACTTATATCAACACAAGTAGTATATGATGGTGGTCAGGTATAGAATGTATTTCAGTAGAAGGTCGATGAGGAAAGAACGAAGAGGAAACTCAATTGGTATGAAAACGCATGAACAATGAAATCTGAGACAATAGTTTGATGTTTGCAGCTGGAGCAGTCAAGTTTGATGTGATGGATTGATATTTTGCAAATTAACAATTTAATATATGGTTCTGAGATTTTATTGAGATGCTCTGGAACTATGTGCCTTAATACATTCGATTGTCTCCATCAGTGTTCCTATTCACTACATTTGGTGTCGCTGCCAACCTGGAGAGTGGGAGGGCGCTGTTTTGCAGACGGCGTTACGTAGAATCATGAAATTAGAAATCATGCCTTTCCTGAAACATCGAATCAACGAATGACCATGAAAGGTCTGTTGGCAAATCATGATCGACTCGAGGTGGAACACCTAGAACATCAAAATGAAGTTCATTCATCTTGTTCAATTATTGGAATTAATGATATTGGTGCAGAATTTCTACGTAAAAGTTAGCTCAATTAAGAGAACACAGTTCCATTGGAATAACACAATCGGTGGAATTCATTTTTCAGATGCAGGTTTGGATAGACATAAACGGACTCTCAGCTAGTCAAAAGGTTTCAATACAAACTTTCAAAAGTAGAATGTTCCTCTCAACTGATTGGATTGAAACATTTATCATAATGTTGAAATAACAATAAAGATCCTTAAAACTTCCATTTAATTGAATTAGTTCTTTCGAAATTCGAAATGTAGATGATAACTTGTGTTCAATCTCATTCTTTGATGAAATGTATGTTTATTGAATCAGGTGGATATCCATTTAACAGATCTCTAAACACAATCACTTTTTTTACTTTCATTATTTCAGATGAATATTTAGCTATCAGATATACTTTTCAGAAATTAGTTAATGGCAAAAGTAAGTAACCAGTAACATGATTGATTGATCGCTTGTGAAATATGAACACTTACAACATCATTCATTATAATTACTCACACTGTAATTTCCGTTCTGTTTGCGTAATTGAATTCATTTCAAACACCGTTAGAAGTAATAAAGATTATCCATTCTACAAAATCAGGCTGTGAGGGGGCGGGAATTAAATATAGAATCCACTAATCGTTTGATCTCATTGTTTGAGAATAAATAAACGATTGACATAATCAGGAACATACTACGTTTGTTGAGTAATAAATAAATCATTATGGATAAACAAAGTCAAAATCTTATTTCGCTTGTGGATAAATCAATGCACAGATATGTTTTCGTCAACAGGCTTCAATGGACCTTGATTAGAAGTCGGTATTTTAAAGAAAGTGAACTTTGTTACTCACCACATGATCAGCCGTAAATATTATTCATTCAAATTAAGAAGTCATTGAGACGATTCATCTGATGCTAGTCATCTTTTCATCTTTACCAACAAACATTGATATATCAATGTGTTGCATAAACAAAAACATTTTCAAGTTCTGTTTGGAAACAAAAACTGCACAACTCATGTCATGTGTACTAGATGTTGATCATCTCATCGGTAATTTTAGAGAATATTGTGTCAATGTGAATACCTCGTCAACTATCAGATCTAATTAGAAGCTTAGTGATTTAATATTTCAATTTGAAAGCAAGGATGTAACACAGCCTCGAAAACTAAGCATCTGATACTCATTTTGAAGGATGTATGCTTGTTTCATTTACACAACGGTCACTAGATTATATTTATTATGAATTCAACTAAAGAAAACATTTGAGGTTACACTGTTAATGTCTGCTTGAAACTGATCACTATGTGAGCAGGCACATTCAGTGTCACATCCAACAATGAAATGATCATCATGAATCCCACAAATTCGAAATTTCGATAATCTTCTCTTTACAGATCTTACATTCAAGTTAACTATTCTGATATATCGGAATGGGAAGATATCTTTGTATTATGATGAGGTAAGTTGCATAATTGAATGGAAATATAGTTTTATTTCAAGTGCTTCAGATTACTCTACTATTTCGTGCATGTCAATACTGTCGAATGCAACAATGCATACTGTATAAAGAGATCAACATCATGTAATCTGCACACGAACTATATAGCCACATTATTAATCCCTTAGTGAGACACTTTATTTTAGCACTTTTTCAATTTAGTGAATAATAAGCAATGATGTGATATGTAAAGAAACATTATGTCTTAGTCCTGATTAGAAACTGACAGTGTGTGTTAGAGTACTGTACAGCAACTGTCAGATTCTATCAAGCTTTACTACTTATTTTGGAGTCCAGCTGTTTGAAAAGTTCACCGTTGAATAATCTGACTGATTTGATGTCAATATGGTGATCGTTTCTGAGCGTGTAATTGTTCGAATGTCAGTATTATGTAAACCACCCATTAGTAATACAGTAGACGTTAGGTAACTAGAAAGGGCTGCTGAGATGAATGAATGTTTCGAGGCAGTCAGGACATATAATGGACAGAATTCTCTTGGAAAATGAACGGTAATGGATGGAAGTGAGCACATCAACACAATTCCACCGCATGACAACAAAATTCACGTGCAGTAACATTGCAGATATTCACAACCACATTTCTAACAACGGACGTGGGTGTTCATCTCACAATGTATCATCTCATTCCATGACAGATAGATCGTTCATATAACTTCACTGATGTTGACAACTGAAGTGAGTCAGCAAATTTGGCGAGCAAAGTTCTGAGAGAACAACGGCGATCATTATGCTTACTGCAAGTGTGATTAGTGGTTTTTCTATAGGATAATGCGATTGACGAGACATTACTTCAAGAGCTAGATGATTTTGATATAGGTGTTTGTGTGTTGACAGGCCTTAACTCAGACTCCCATTACTTCTTTTCAGGTATCTTTGGAAATTGAAGAAGATGAAATAAAATCGGACATATACGGTTTTATTTTGTGTGGAGAAGGTAACAGATGTTATTTCTATTCTGATTTATACTGACGTACATGAACTATCACCAGTTTGGCAAATGTTTCATTCTGTTTGTACCTGATTATCACTATGCTAACACAGAAATTTTCTGTAATCTATCATTGTGATCTAGTATATCTTTCCCACAGTCTGCATTATTCAGTTGTTTCGTGTGTAAAATAAGTTGATCGAAGTGTCATCGAAGTGTTGAAGAAAATAGTGTGAAATAAAATTGGAATACTTTTCGTAAACTCACTTGTCAAAAGTTGCTATCTGTTGATTACTCAACGTCAATTAAGCGTTCACACATGCAGAGACAAAATTGAAGTATCACATGTGATAGAGAGTCCTAGTGGGAACTCATCCCGAAAAACCCTCGTTTTGTGATTATGTCGTTCGATCTGTGAAACACTGAAATTATCTGAAATAACATGAACTGTCTGTGTTTTCGTTTGACTATCCATCGTCTCCGTTATTATCACAAAAAGGGTTCGAGTTGATGTGATAAAATTGTGATGGTGTTGCTAAGGTCTTCTATGCTAAATTCCACCAACAATGAATCTCACGATCCACATATGTCTAACCGAGTATACCGAGTAATGTATCTAAGACGTGTGGATGTCTTCATCGCGAAAGTGCGGATGGATATTCGGAAAAGTCTTTTGCATATGTTTAACGATTCACTGATCCACACCGGGTTATATGAACGACGAAATTGGGCTGAAAATGCATCGACTCATTTATTCACTCGCTCATTCACTCTCTATTCTACCAGTCAAACCTGCATTCATTATTCATATCACTACTGTACGCAAAAGAAAGTGTATTTTGTCAAAGTGTTGAATAAAACAGTGTGAAATAAAATCGGAATACTTTTCGTAAACTCAAATTTCAAAAGTTGCTGTCTATTGAAAACTCAACGTCAGTTAGAAAAGTGTATTTTGTCAAATAGATCTAATAGTTGTCTTGTACAATGCTCAATCCTCATACTACACTAACATAACTGTGTGTTGTTGAATGATGAAGGCATGTTTGAAGACAAGCATTTGGTGTGAATGAATAGGTTGGATGCAGTGTTGCGTCGTTGGATATGAGAAAATGAATTAAGTATTTGTTCAGGAGGCATATGATAATCGGTTTATATACATTACTGAGTCTCTTCACACTGAATCTCAATGTTGACTATTTGAGAAATAATTTATGACCAGCGAAAAGTATTTTACAAAAGATTTTGCACAAGCACTTTTATAACATAAAGCAGAAATTGAACAATAACATTTTTCACATACTGTTTGAACACTGGTTACTTTCAGAACCAGAAGGTGACGTAAAGCATGTTTTGTAGGGAAGTTATTTGACCGTCACTGTATTCGTGATCAGAAACTAAGCGATTTCCTATTTTGATAACTCGCTAAACAATCAGACAACTTGTTTTATTAAAAATGGAAATCGAGATTTTAAGTGTCTTCTTCTGTACATTTTATTACAATAGATAAGAAAGAAATTCTTGTACCCGTTTCTTATAATTGGATCAAAACTGGAACATTGGTGGAGTATGACGTTTCCGGTGGTATGTTAAACCTCATTTTGTCAGAGTTGACTGTTTCATAAAATTGGAAATTTCATGTGTGACTTTAGTCAGTTATTAAATGATACTCAACAATCAACCTCAACTAACGTCACACTACACTTCGACTCGCTGTTGAATATCTAAATTGCTCAAGAACATATTTCAGACTACTAAACAATTCCTCACTTTGATGAAATTTACTTAAACACTATATCACAGATCGATGGATGAGATGATATAAGTTAATTAGATGATTGTGCATGGACGTGGAAGTCTCCATTGTTTTTCATTTGGTACACGCGATGTCAAATGTCGCCGAGATATTGAAATCTCAGAAACACTTCATGAAATTGTAATTAATTTGAAAATATTAGCTTGACTCCCAAAATCTCTACTTTATCCTGTTTATCCGATAAATTGAAGGTATAGACTAGTCACATGTTCATGTTTCAATTTATCATAGTCGGTGGATATTTGCACAGAATCAAAATTACTGACGATTTTCGGAACACGAAAGTCTTTCCTTCATCATGAATATGTACAAGAGTAACCACAACCACTTTGCAGTTCATCATGTGTTATACCATTGAAATAACATTTCGACATCTGACAGATTCATTGTATAATCTAATGTTCAGATCGACATCAACATTTACTGTATAAAATATGATTAACTATCGATGAATTTTCGTGATGTATTAAGTCTGACATGCTAACTAACAGCACGCAGGCTCGAATGTGGCCACATAGTCTGAAACCCTCCATCACAGATGGTCGACGGAAATCTCTCCAAAAACAACGTCAACCATGAATTGATAAACAATGTCACACTTCCTTGTTGTTTGACTGATTCAATAAATTGAAAATGAATTTCTTGTCTGAGAATGGCTGACTTTACTGCACTGAATTACAAATGCTCTGTTCATAATGTATATGTGGATGTATACATATGAGCGGTATACAAGTCGTATTTCAATCACAAAACTGATATCATGAAAAGAAACTCAACAACCGCAAAGATCATGTGTAGTAGGCGATGCTGAACCCAGTGACAATATGGTATGTACATTTCTGAATGTTAACAATCATGAAAATCAACCAAACTGCTCGTCAAACCTCATCGTTCAACATTCAACGCAGTTCTATTTGGTTCCAACATATTCTCGTGAATTGTGAATGACATTGCAAGTGTACTGAATTTCTCAGTGTGCAGTGTGATGACTAACTTACTGTGAATGAACTATTCACTTAAATCCGAAATCACCATTGTATCATTAGGCTACAGTTACATGTTTTGTTACTCACTCATCAGTTGTTTGGTAACTTGAAGTGCAATCACCTTATTCTTTTCTCTGAAGATTGTCCAAAACGCAGTTCGACTGAAACATGTCAAGACACGTCAGCATCGGATATAAAGTGCATTTGGTGTGAAAACGCCAATATGTGCATCGTCAGCAATGATGAGGATACTGATGACTTCAAAGTAAATAGCTGCCGGAACAAAGTAAGTAATTGGTAGACTTCATAGGTTGATTTTAATATTACCACATTCAACATTGTGAATCTATTTACTAGGGATAACACTTTATTGCTACGAACAAGTAGTGGTTTGTATCGTTCCTTCAGTGCATAAATCAAAGCATTGTATATGTTGGCAATATTTAATCAGGCATGAGTACAATGCTTTGTTTACAAGTGTACGTTCAACGATGAATAAAAGCGTTGTTTAACACGAATGCCTGGAAACATGTTGATTTTCAAGTTCATAGAATGTGTAGAGATTCCCGAAGTCCAATATGAAACCGTCTATCTGTGTGAGTTCTTACAAAATGTCGATGAAAACAGTTTGATTGATGAATCGTTATCTGTTGTAAATTTTGTTTGGATAATTAGTAGAAGCTCGTAGACTACTTAAAAATCCGAATCTCATTTGGTAAGTTTTCGATATTTAGTAATGTTGACACTGTATCGTTTTTTAGAATAGCTCGAATGTCAACGTTCCGAGTAAACCAACACTTGTCGAACATGCCACGACAACTTCAGGCATTAGTGAATCTGAATTAGAAAATGAATTGGAGAATGCTACTGGAAAATCTGAATCTGAATTGGTAAGTTTTCGATATTTAGTAATTTTGACACTGTATCGTTTTTTAGAATAGCTCGAATGTCAACGTTCCGAGTAAACCAACACTTGTCGAACATGCCACGACAACTTCAGGCATTAGTGAATCTGAATAAGAAAATGAATTGGAGAATGCTACTGGAAAATCTGAATCTGAATTGGTAAGTTTTCGATATTTAGTAATTTTGACACTGTATCGTTTTTTAGAATAGCTCGAATGTCAACGTTCCGAGTAAACCAACACTTGTCGAACATGCCACGACAACTTCAGGCATTAGTGAATCTGAATTAGGAAATGAATTGGAGAATACTACTGAAAAATCTGAATCTGAATTGGTAAGTTTTCGATATTTAGTAATTTTGACACTGTATCGTTTTTTAGAATAGCTCGAATGTCAACGTTCCGAGTAAACCAACACTTGTCGAACACGCCATGACAACTTCAGGCATTAGTGAATCTGAATTAGGAAATGAATTGGAGAATGCTGCTGAAAAATCTGAACCTGAATTGGTAAGTTTTCGATATTTAGTAATGTTGACACTGTATCGTTTTTTAGAATAGCTCGAATGTCAACGCCTCCAGTAAACCAACACTTGTCGAACACGTCACGACAACTTCAGGCATTAGTGAATCTGAATTAGAAAATGAATTGGAGAATACTACTGAAAAATCTGAATCTGAATTGGTAAGTTTTCGATATTTAGTAATTATTATGCTGCTTCGCTTTTTTCCAGAACACAACTGCAGCAATGACCGGAGACAAATACCAAACAAAATCAAGTCGTTTCACGCAAATACTCATACCAGTAGTAGTCTCGCTCTTTGTTGCGTGCATCGGCTGTGCTATTGGGCTGTGGTTGTATACTAAAAAGAAAGGTATACCGCGGTTCTCATGGAAGTCTTGTCCGTTGTTTTCGTCCTACTGACTTTGCTGTCTTTAGTTTGTTGTTTGTTGGAAACACTTTCGATTTTGTTATTTATTTCAGTTAATCGGAGATAATAATTCCAGTGAAATATATTCCACTTTTATCGTTGTTCACGTAATGACTGCTGTAATTTTGTTGGTGAAATATAAAATATGGTTTATAATGTTTGTGTGATTGTTTTCATTCAATTCAAACTGAACAGTTTTACAAGAGTTTACTGCACTGAGCTAGGAAATTCACAGTGTCGTGTAAACATGATTTTGTGACAATCGCAATCAACCATGATTCCGTTGTGAATGTCCATTTCGATGAAGTCCCAGCGCTGAAAAATATCGTCTGAAATCTACAACTTCCACCGTTCTAAACTAAACTGTCAGATAATGCATCAGTATTTAACAAAGCGACCCAATCCTTCGCTATTCGATTATTCACTGTTTAACGAAAGATTGATGATAGACTGTTGTTAACCAGGCGTTATGAATGCTGGTAATCGAATAATTCCAAAGCAAAGATGTAGATTGAATGAATAGATGGTGGCCAGAAGTGTAATTCAGGACGCACATCACTTCGTCACATAAGAGACTCATCAGTTAGCTGTACCTGCATCTCATAGTTAATGTGTTACTGCACTATTCCAACTCAGCATCGTCGTCGTGGTCCTGGGGTAATCGGCTTCTTCCAATAAATACAGACTTCGTACACCACGAACGATTTCTTCGTTTTCCGTTCTCAACTTCGCTGTACGAACGTGTACTTCAGGGTTATAGACTTCTACTTGTTTCAACGTTACTGACAAGAACTAGGTCGCTCGGTTGTAAATTTTTGCGTACACACTTAACCTCCGAGCTTCTTTCAGTTTTCGATTGGATAATAAAGTTAGATCCGCAGAAACATCGTCGAATGATAATTCTTTAGAAATCAACAACAATTTATTCAGAGTAAAAGCCTTGACGGTGTCAAGATCACTCGTCATTCGAACTAGTGCTCTGATATTAAACATCCTTTCAACCTTGGTCAGCATGTTTCGAAATAAAAACGCTGTGAGATTTCTTCCAGTTGATCTTAAGGTGCGCTCTCACACACCGCCTTGATGACTTGCCCTAGGTAGGTGAAAACGCCATTCATATCCCCATTCTTTGAGGTGATCCTCTATTTTGTTTTGATCTCAAAAGCATATAATCTGTCTCAAACTAGCATACAAACCTCGGGAATTCGAACCGCCGTCGCTAAAATTATGCTTCGCGCATTCTCTTCTGTCTATAAACACTGATGATACTCATAAACGTGAATCTGTGTCTAAAAATCAAGCCGCTTTAATGTGAGCAGCTCTAACGGATAAGCAATGAATAGATGGCCGCGAATTTTCTCAACAGCTCTCTCTCGATCGAAAATGGATGGTCCGAACTGATCCACAACTATTTGGATAAAACTTTTTAGTGGCCCGTGATCTGACTCCAATTTGATCGTATGAATGCTTGCTATCACCTATCCACGTATATAATCATTGACTTAAATCGCGTTAGCTAATAACGGAATTGAATAAGTCAAATAACAAGAATGGAGTTTTGAATGCATATATTTTGTTGATTAGACGAACGAACGGAGGAACGATGCGAAGATGAGAAAGCGAAGCTAAATTGGAGCGCGGTGGAGATGGCTGGTAAGCCAACTCTCCAGTTAACCAAGAGTTAGTCAAAATTTATAAGCACACAAAAATTAATTACAAACATATGATGAGTAATGGGATAAGAAGTGTACATACACCTACGCGCTCATATAAAGACAGTCAAGACATTGATAAGCGAATAATTAAACAGGTCAGAATGTGACTCAAATAGAATGAATAGAATGGGCTGTCCGAAAGTTAGAATAATAAGGTATTTGGGCTTAACATAATGACAGACACCACATAGCCCCCTTGTAAAAAATGGCACATTTAAAAAAATAGTCTGTTTTCGAAAATAACACTGAAGTGATGTGTGGCTAACGTTAACATTAAGTAGCGAAAAAAATTGTACAACACCCGATAAAGCACAGTGTCACATGAGGGGTGAGTGTTTTATATGAAAGTGTCATAGTTATGTAAAAGAATACATGAATATCGTAAAGGCGCGGACAATATGGAAGCATTAGCATGCGATTGTGGGTATGACGGTGAAATAAATTGTGAAAATAAGTAGATTAGAATATGACAGAAATTGGACTGTGATGCTGACAGAATAGTGAAATATGAAAATGTTCTGATGATCCGCAGTAGAGTAAATAGCATCGATTAGCAATGAGTGGATTCGAATTTAAATACGTAGAGTTCCCATTCGTAGGATAATAATAGTCATGTGAAATGATAACTGCATCGACGGGTGATATTCGTTACTGTACTACAATTGATAATAATCGTTAAATGCGAGGTCAGCGTACCTTGTCGTTTGCGTTATGATAAATGCATCGTGTTATCGTTAAATGTGTATTAGTAGAATGACCAGAGGAACAGAATCATGACTGAGTAGACGAGATACGTAGAGTCGTATTCCTTTTTGGTCGTGAAGCCTCGATTGGTTGGTGTGGTTTGAGGGAGATACGCTCGACCTCGTTTGTTAGAAAACCTTATTTAAGGCATGATAAAAATACTAATATGTATGATTAGCGATGGCGGCGTACGAGACTGACTTGGATGAGACGAACAAGAGTGTACCTTTGAGAGACCAGCTCTAAACTCTATGTTCTGGTATACAATACGATGGGAATAGAATAGTAATTGCAGTACTCGAATAATGCTTTTGAGTAATGAATGATGCGGCGTGTGGTTATACATGTGGACGAATAGATAAGATGAACGTAATCTTTACTAATCAGCTGGTAGTTAGAGGCATCCATAGACATAATAGGAGGCAATTTCGGAATGAAAAATGTATGGTATGATAACATTAAAATACCCTCGACTAAGTGAATGAATGTAATAATAGACCATAAATGACATGGAAAAATTGGAACGAACTCACTTAAAGTAGGTGATTTTACGTTGTTGAATAGTAAAAATATAGTCCAGTGAGTTTCGAATGTCATAACGTGGAGTGGAATGTTCATAAAATGATAATTTGTTCGGTGAGTGATATGACTACGTAAATGTCGTAATATAATGTCAGCACGAACAAAAATAATAATTCCACATTCGTTCATAATATGATAATGTTATAATAAACATATGATGATAATTTGAATCATAATGGAACATTCCAACAAATGAATCAATGAGAAAAGTTGACATGAGGACAGAGTATCGATAAGATAATATGATTTGTGCATGTCCATGTCGTACTGCACAGGCCTTGTTGTGTGCATCGGATTAGAGATTGTGCTCGCTTCGCTGAATTTGTTCGTCGAAAGTATCATGTGCAGAAATTTCATCGACGTAACTTGCTGCGTTGCGTTTGTCGTTGTCAGCTCACCACTTTCGTGGGTGGCCGTTGTCGCTGGGTTGCGTTAAGTTCGTTGTCGGCGAGAGTACCATTTTAGTGGCCCGTGATCTGACTCCAATTTGATCATATGAATGCTTGCTATCACCTATCCACGTATATAATCATTGACTTAAATCGCGTTAGCTAATAACGGAATTGAATAAGTCAAATAACAAGAATGGAGTTTTGAATGCATATATTTTGTTGATTAGACGAACGAACGGAGGAACGATGCGAAGATGAGAAAGCGAAGCTAAATTGGAGCGCGGTGGAGATGGCTGGTAAGCCAACTCTCCAGTTAACCAAGAGTTAGTCAAAATTTATAAGCACACAAAAATTAATTACAAACATATGATGAGTAATGGGATAAGAAGTGTACATACACCTACGCGCTCATATAAAGACAGTCAAGACATTGATAAGCGAATAATTAAACAGGTCAGAATGTGACTCAAATAGAATGAATAGAATGGGCTGTCCGAAAGTTAGAATAATAAGGTATTTGGGCTTAACATAATGACAGACACCACATAGCCCCCTTGTAAAAAATGGCACATTTAAAAAAATAGTCTGTTTTCGAAAATAACACTGAAGTGATGTGTGGCTAACGTTAACATTAAGTAGCGAAAAAAATTGTACAACACCCGATAAAGCACAGTGTCACATGAGGGGTGAGTGTTTTATATGAAAGTGTCATAGTTATGTAAAAGAATACATGAATATCGTAAAGGCGCGGACAATATGGAAGCATTAGCATGCGATTGTGGGTATGACGGTGAAATAAATTGTGAAAATAAGTAGATTAGAATATGACAGAAATTGGACTGTGATGCTGACAGAATAGTGAAATATGAAAATGTTCTGATGATCCGCAGTAGAGTAAATAGCATCGATTAGCAATGAGTGGATTCGAATTTAAATACGTAGAGTTCCCATTCGTAGGATAATAATAGTCATGTGAAATGATAACTGCATCGACGGGTGATATTCGTTACTGTACTACAATTGATAATAATCGTTAAATGCGAGGTCAGCGTACCTTGTCGTTTGCGTTATGATAAATGCATCGTGTTATCGTTAAATGTGTATTAGTAGAATGACCAGAGGAACAGAATCATGACTGAGTAGACGAGATACGTAGAGTCGTATTCCTTTTTGGTCGTGAAGCCTCGATTGGTTGGTGTGGTTTGAGGGAGATACGCTCGACCTCGTTTGTTACAAAACCTTATTTAAGGCATGATAAAAATACTAATATGTATGATTAGCGATGGCGGCGTACGAGACTGACTTGGATGAGACGAACAAGAGTGTACCTTTGAGAGACCAGCTCTAAACTCTATGTTCTGGTATACAATACGATGGGAATAGAATAGTAATTGCAGTACTCGAATAATGCTTTTGAGTAATGAATGATGCGGCGTGTGGTTATACATGTGGACGAATAGATAAGATGAACGTAATCTTTACTAATCAGCTGGTAGTTAGAGGCATCCATAGACATAATAGGAGGCAATTTCGGAATGAAAAATGTATGGTATGATAACATTAAAATACCCTCGACTAAGTGAATGAATGTAATAATAGACCATAAATGACATGGAAAAATTGGAACGAACTCACTTAAAGTAGGTGATTTTACGTTGTTGAATAGTAAAAATATAGTCCAGTGAGTTTCGAATGTCATAACGTGGAGTGGAATGTTCATAAAATGATAATTTGTTCGGTGAGTGATATGACTACGTAAATGTCGTAATATAATGTCAGCACGAACAAAAATAATAATTCCACATTCGTTCATAATATGATAATGTTATAATAAACATATGATGATAATTTGAATCATAATGGAACATTCCAACAAATGAATCAATGAGAAAAGTTGACATGAGGACAGAGTATCGATAAGATAATATGATTTGTGCATGTCCATGTCGTACTGCACAGGCCTTGTTGTGTGCATCGGATTAGAGATTGTGCTCGCTTCGCTGAATTTGTTCGTCGAAAGTATCATGTGCAGAAATTTCATCGACGTAACTTGCTGCGTTGCGTTTGTCGTTGTCAGCTCACCACTTTCGTGGGTGGCCGTTGTCGCTGGGTTGCGTTAAGTTCGTTGTCGGCGAGAGTACCATTTTAGTGGCCCGTGATCTGACTCCAATTTGATCATATGAATGCTTGCTATCACCTATCCACGTATATAATCATTGACTTAAATCGCGTTAGCTAATAACGGAATTGAATAAGTCAAATAACAAGAATGGAGTTTTGAATGCATATATTTTGTTGATTAGACGAACGAACGGAGGAACGATGCGAAGATGAGAAAGCGAAGCTAAATTGGAGCGCGGTGGAGATGGCTGGTAAGCCAACTCTCCAGTTAACCAAGAGTTAGTCAAAATTTATAAGCACACAAAAATTAATTACAAACATATGATGAGTAATGGGATAAGAAGTGTACATACACCTACGCGCTCATATAAAGACAGTCAAGACATTGATAAGCGAATAATTAAACAGGTCAGAATGTGACTCAAATAGAATGAATAGAATGGGCTGTCCGAAAGTTAGAATAATAAGGTATTTGGGCTTAACATAATGACAGACACCACATAGCCCCCTTGTAAAAAATGGCACATTTAAAAAAATAGTCTGTTTTCGAAAATAACACTGAAGTGATGTGTGGCTAACGTTAACATTAAGTAGCGAAAAAAATTGTACAACACCCGATAAAGCACAGTGTCACATGAGGGGTGAGTGTTTTATATGAAAGTGTCATAGTTATGTAAAAGAATACATGAATATCGTAAAGGCGCGGACAATATGGAAGCATTAGCATGCGATTGTGGGTATGACGGTGAAATAAATTGTGAAAATAAGTAGATTAGAATATGACAGAAATTGGACTGTGATGCTGACAGAATAGTGAAATATGAAAATGTTCTGATGATCCGCAGTAGAGTAAATAGCATCGATTAGCAATGAGTGGATTCGAATTTAAATACGTAGAGTTCCCATTCGTAGGATAATAATAGTCATGTGAAATGATAACTGCATCGACGGGTGATATTCGTTACTGTACTACAATTGATAATAATCGTTAAATGCGAGGTCAGCGTACCTTGTCGTTTGCGTTATGATAAATGCATCGTGTTATCGTTAAATGTGTATTAGTAGAATGACCAGAGGAACAGAATCATGACTGAGTAGACGAGATACGTAGAGTCGTATTCCTTTTTTGGTCGTGAAGCCTCGATTGGTTGGTGTGGTTTGAGGGAGATACGCTCGACCTCGTTTGTTAGAAAACCTTATTTAAGGCATGATAAAAATACTAATATGTATGATTAGCGATGGCGGCGTACGAGACTGACTTGGATGAGACGAACAAGAGTGTACCTTTGAGAGACCAGCTCTAAACTCTATGTTCTGGTATACAATACGATGGGAATAGAATAGTAATTGCAGTACTCGAATAATGCTTTTGAGTAATGAATGATGCGGCGTGTGGTTATACATGTGGACGAATAGATAAGATGAACGTAATCTTTACTAATCAGCTGGTAGTTAGAGGCATCCATAGACATAATAGGAGGCAATTTCGGAATGAAAAATGTATGGTATGATAACATTAAAATACCCTCGACTAAGTGAATGAATGTAATAATAGACCATAAATGACATGGAAAAATTGGAACGAACTCACTTAAAGTAGGTGATTTTACGTTGTTGAATAGTAAAAATATAGTCCAGTGAGTTTCGAATGTCATAACGTGGAGTGGAATGTTCATAAAATGATAATTTGTTCGGTGAGTGATATGACTACGTAAATGTCGTAATATAATGTCAGCACGAACAAAAAATAATAATTCCACATTCGTTCATAATATGATAATGTTATAATAAACATATGATGATAATTTGAATCATAATGGAACATTCCAACAAATGAATCAATGAGAAAAGTTGACATGAGGACAGAGTATCGATAAGATAATATGATTTGTGCATGTCCATGTCGTGCTGCACAGGCCTTGTTGTGTGCATCGGATTAGAGATTGTGCTCGCTTCGCTGAATTTGTTCGTCGAAAGTATCATGTGCAGAAATTTCATCGACGTAACTTGCTGCGTTGCGTTTGTCGTTGTCAGCTCACCACTTTCGTGGGTGGCCGTTGTCGCTGGGTTGCGTTAAGTTCGTTGTCGGCGAGAGTACCATTTTAGTGGCCCGTGATCTGACTCCAATTTGATCATATGAATGCTTGCTATCACCTATCCACGTATATAATCATTGACTTAAATCGCGTTAGCTAATAACGGAATTGAATAAGTCAAATAACAAGAATGGAGTTTTGAATGCATATATTTTGTTGATTAGACGAACGAACGGAGGAACGATGCGAAGATGAGAAAGCGAAGCTAAATTGGAGCGCGGTGGAGATGGCTGGTAAGCCAACTCTCCAGTTAACCAAGAGTTAGTCAAAATTTATAAGCACACAAAAATTAATCACAAACATATGATGAGTAATGGGATAAGAAGTGTACATACACCTACGCGCTCATATAAAGACAGTCAAGACATTGATAAGCGAATAATTAAACAGGTCAGAATGTGACTCAAATAGAATGAATAGA
>OX336421.1:1033449-1312892 GCA_946903255.1 Schistosoma spindalis | reverse complement strand
CTACCGTTGTAGAAGTGCATTGATATAAGTGAGGAAATGTCAAGGCGTTCAACCGCTTATTGATGTTCATGCAGGCAAAGAAGAAGAAGTGATCCGCATTGTCCGAAGTAGGGTTTTCACAGTTGGCACAGTTTATTTCGTAGATGATGTTTGCTCCGTATTCGTTCTTCATCTCATCCTTTAGTTTGCATAGGATTGATTGCAATGATTTTGTCGTTTCGTGTGCAACACCTTCGGAATTAGATTTCTTCAGCGATTTCGTCACGTTCTCGTGTTCATCATTGCCTCATTCTTTCGACATTTTCATCACTGAATGTAACAGTACACATTCACTATTTTGCCTGAATCACTACTTATACACAACTACTTATACAACGAACTCATATAAAGTCATATCAATTCCAAATATCAACCATTCAATCTCATGATTAATCTCAACCAAATAAAATCGATCAGGGTGAAGGTTGAAATCATTCAGAAGTATACATAGATGTAGAACAAATATGATCCAAAATGAGTGAAATGAACTTGATAAATTGTTCCACTTAACCAATTGATCTGATTTCATTCAATTTCACTTGACAGAAGGCTTCTTCAAGTGCAGGTGTTCACCTCATTCAATAAGAGGGTGCAACAATTGAAGAATGTAATATGTTCTCACTTGTCTAATCACATGATGACGTGATGAGTGACGTTAACTTTATAACAATTGTGTCTGGTTAACTCAACGTGGACTCCATTTGACCTATGTAAAATGGTTTGCTTTTTCTTAATCACACATATCAAGCTTCAATGTGTTATATCTTTGCACTTTTGAGAACACTTGTATATATATATTGTGTTTGAATAACATGAAAGTGCCTGACATATGGACAACAGTTGTGGGTGACAGCGTAGCACAAACTATCAGCACAACATATACTTTAATTGAAATTTGAAAATTTGTACATTTCCAACATATTTCAACAGGAATTGTTAAGTTAGTTTAATATTGTTGTTACTGGCTTCTGCCCTACTCTTGTGCCTATTGTTTTATACTACTTAATAATATTCAGTAAGTGATTGTATTCGTCGTAATAATTTTCACGCTTATGTTGTCAGGCAAGTTGGTTGTGTCATATTCTCAAATATTTACGTATACTTATAACGTCTATTGTATTTATCATTGCAATTACTTTATCTCAATCATTGTAGCAGTTACCCACAGTCTTTTGCATTTGCTTAAACGCAACAGTTTCCACATTGTTTTGCTCTTGGTTTGAGTATTGCACATTGATAAACTGTTTCCAAGTTTAGACAGCGAACAGCTGTCTTTTGCTCTATCGTATGTTGTAATGATTCATTATGCTATTGTTACAGGAAGCGTTTTTCATTTCATACAAAGGGACCCGTTACAAATCACACACATACCTCACAAAATGAGGTTTGTAACTAATTTTTGTGTATTATTCAATAAACAACCGCTATTCTAGTCGAATCGTTCTCTTACGAAATTCAGTTTTATGCGTATATTTCAATCGGAAAACATGGACGCTCCGATAGATCTAACACGAAATAAGCAATCATCTTAATCGAACTTAGATGAACTGACATATACAAGACTAAAACTGTTTGCTGCTTCATATATTAGTTTATGTCATCAATGTACTAATTCCCTTACAACAAGTGAACGGAATAATTGCGATGATGATGATGGTGATCGGTTTCGTGAGATGGACTAGTCAGTTCGGTAGTTTGAATGTTCCGTTACAACAAATCAGTCAACTGGTGTCGTTTACTGAGATAATCAAATCTGTCAACCTACTCGTTCTACAATCAACTACAACTTTGAAAGTTCCTGTTGATATTGTTCATATGTTTCAATGTTCTCAGTGAAAGGAAACACGATCAAATCATCTCATCAATTGTAATGCATACGATTGAACTTTAGACTATTCAGTGATTCATTTGAAAGAACAACACTTGGTCAACAACAAATGAATGGTTTATTTACAGTTAGTTACAGAATGTCTGACATAGCATAGTACAATACATTAGTCAGTAGACGAATGAACAAAACACAATTACAAATTACATTGAATGTACAATGGATTAGAAATGTAGGATGAATAAGATGAAGAAGAAGAAGAAGAACGTAAAATGGAAAATGGTTTGAAGGAGTTACCGATGTACATAGATGATTAACTGACATTAGTGAAAACCAATTTTACAAATATAAAACTGCAATGAAATATTCACTGAAATCTAACATTCCACAGACTATGGATACTCAACAAACAGTTTACTTAATAACAACTTTCATTCTGATCAGTGGTTGCGATTACCATGAATTGTACGTAGTTTACAGTGTGAATGTGTCCATTGACTGACCACAAACATTCTTATTATTCAATCATGCCTAATAGTCTACAGTTCAGTGAATCGAGGAACATCAGATCTGTGAAGCATCTTTGCAAACATAATAGTGGAAGGAGGTGCTTGGAAGAGAGAAGTTCCAACATTGCGGTTGGTGATGTTGTGAGAAATGTTTTTAGTGAAGGCTTTCTAAAATTTCTCAAGTTCCGAGAATGTGGACTGCGACTTCAACTACACACACACAAAACTTATTTCGCTCGGGAACTTCATTTCACTTAACACTTTTTTGTAACCTCCGTCAACCGTTGCTTATTCACTAACTGACTAACTAACTAACTGACTGACTGACTGACTGACTGACTGACTGACTGACTGACTGACTGACTGACTTACGGTGTGACTGATATTTCTATGGACAAAGCACACTCTCTGCATTTGTCAGTAAACATTAGCTCACATCGAACAATCCACTTCACATTGAAACACTTACTTCTTTCATTATGCCAACTACATTATCTCAAAATGATATGTGTCATTTCAGTACACCGAATAAATCAAACCATAATAATACACTGACCCTAATTATGGATACTCGAAAATTTCCTATCATTATCATTATCATGATTACCACCATGACAAACATGATTTCAACTTACAACAACACACTCTTCCTCCAATCACATGGTCAGTTGAATTGATAATCATGGTGATGTTTTCAATCAGTCCAGAATACAGTTTGCACAATTTCGGTCTGACCTGTAAATAAAGAGAAATTTAATATCTGACGTATATCTGCAATTCATAAATCAAATGGTTTATGTATGTAGCATTCCATCCAATAGTAATAATAATAATAATACAGCCATATTTACAGTTTGCTTTACATGCAACAAAGTTACTTAAACTTTATTCAACCTTCCAATGAAGTTGTGTTCTTCAAGTGAATGTAAATAAACGAGGTTAACTGACAAGAACCAAAAAGTAGTACGTTTATGTTATGTTCCCTGATTTTCAGTGTTCTCTAACTGAGATCAATCCATGATGTGAATCGTTCATCTAAATGAGAAAGTAATAAGGATTGACTAATACCAACTCTAATACAAATACAAGTAAAAACTATCGTGTTTATATACTGCTTGTTTAATCCTATGAAATATCAAAGATACTTGGTAGTGCTATAAAAGGAAAACGTTTGACAATATTCGAAACAAGGATCGTTAACGAAGACATCTCGAAGTCAAAGTTAAAGTAGATCAAACGTGCATAAATGAACTTTGGAATAATAACAGTAATAGTAGGAAGTGTCTGAATAATTCAATATTGAACAGTATGAATGGAATGCGAAAAATTATACCAGTAGATAGTGGATATGAAAAAAGTATGAATCACATGTGATATTGTCGTATCTAGGGGTGTAGCGAATTTTCTCTGGATATATATGTATATATACATACTAGGATTATAGATTCGGATCCCTATATGTTCTGTTATATGTAGGTGATAGGGTCGAATCCTATTGGAAAATGAAGGAAGTATACAATAAAACACTACAATCTGACCATTCACAACTGGGTACGTCAAGATAAAGCTATGTATTGTCCACATCTGGCACTTTACAAAACAAACTAAGAGATGTTCACTCATTTGTTCATTAAGTTACCTAGTAGAACAGACGACACAGCTATCTCCACAGGAACAAATGAACCTCTTAATCATTATGTGCTCACCATTGTTACATCAATCTGAAATCCGTTTCACAACTGAAATATGATCAAAAAGAGAATAAGTAAAACAGATTAACTTTACTCCCACGACCACCACCACCATCACACATACACACACACACCATAAATACATCGATTACAATCATTAGTTGCACTCATTTGAATATTGATTTGTGGATTTCCTTATAAAAAAAACAACCACAACAACAAACATATCATATATCACAGGAAAATACACCGAATAACCGAGAGAGACAAAAAGCAAACAAACAAACAAAACAACTTCATATCACATGTTATCACATTAAAATCAATAGCAAAATTGAGTCAATTAATGCAGTAAATTAAGATGGAATGAATATACTGAGAATAGATGAAGATTGTAATGATGATCAATAATAAGTGAAGATGGATGATGACTAGCAATGGAATCTAGGAGACGCGATTTGAGACTTGTCAACTAGATAGATCTGTATCTATAATGAATAAAACAATTACATTGAGTTAATAATCGTGTCTCATCATTTGATTACATCTTAACACAGTCCTGTGTTTAGCAGGTTATGTCATGAGTCAGATTAGGAATTAGTTGTTTTACTGTGTATTAAATCTCTTCTGAGGTTTAATTGATGGAGTCGACCAAGTTCATAGAGATATGATAAACGCATTTCTCTGAATCGACTATACTCATGGTATCGTCATTTTGAATCTTCTGGTTTTTTATGGGTTGAGACAATACATCGAATGAGTTTGGAGATTTATACTTGCCATCGAAATTATGAGACAGTAAATATGCAGCTAATGTTCAGAGGAGATTTGTCGTGCAGACTGTAATTCTTTCTCTACTGAAATCATGAACCGATCAATGTTAAACCACCAATGAAAACTTGAGAGTACATGGTAGTTGTTTCGTCTTTGTATGGGACTACAACAGTGTGAATCGTCGACCCTACATGAGCGACTTGAATACAGGAATTTAGGTTTCGCGTAAACGTTTGACCTATAGACCACTTAGCCGAGACCCAACTTTGGTGGATTCCCATACTAGAACAAAGCAGTCGTCCAGTGCCTCAGGTTCTCGTTGTTGGGTTTATGGTGACAGGGAACATCAGCGATTTCCACAACCCAACACTGATAATCCATTTTCTGAATTTGATCTTTGAAACAAGCAGCTAATAAGCTGTTTTAAAGATTCATTTTCTTTAACTTAAAGGCATGCATCTGTAAAACGCGTTTTAGCAAAATGTCTTCTGTCATTAGATTTCGTGAAAATACTCTTAATTACAACCAGTTGATATGAATATTCTTTGGATTGAGTAATCAAATAAGTCTGAAATTCAGCCTTAGGTTATATCGATCCACTGAAAGTTTTACACACAACTACTTAGGCTCCCCAAAATAAATGTTCCATATAATTGAAATAAATGAGGTCCTCAAAACTTTTTTACTACTTATCTACTAACAATGGTATAGCACATGGCATCGTTCTTCTTTGTTTGAAGCAATGCCAAAGCAGAAGATATCAAGATGTTTTTTTAAAACTGTACAACCTTCAGCGAATTCACGAAATACTGAACAATATTTTCCTTAAATATGACTGATGAGAGAACAGGAGTAGATCGAAACTTTTGTCACACATCACCGGAATAAAAAGTATTATGTGAAAAAATTATAAATCTGAAGGGTAATTTATTTACCGAAATACATGAATTATTATTGGTTTGTTTAGTTTCTCTATACGATTGTCGGAATCAGATGGTTCAATTTTGAACAGATCCTCATTTCTACTATACCTAGCATCTAAAGTGATTCCAATTCAATAGTAAAAACAAAGTCATCACCTTGGTTCAAAACTGTTTCAACTTTATATGAAGATTTACTCATTATCAACTGAGAAAACTAAGCGTTTAATAGTTTGGTTAATTTCAAACTTAGCTACAGTCTGATATTTCCTAACGTATGATTAGAAATTAACAGATCAATGGTAGTTTAGCTGAAGTTAGCCTCACATCGTTATTCGCGTCGATTGAAAAGTATTTATTTATTTTATTTTAACATATAGATATTGGTACAAGGAGGCATCAAATATATATGCGCAACACAAAACTTATTTGATGTGTGTGGGGGCTGTGATACTGCCTGGGTACCCAAACCGAAGCAGGTGATTTTCTTAGGGAGCCACAACCAGAGCCTTTGACCTGAAGGTCTGATCCACAAGGCAGTGGAGCAATGTCAGGAGATGCAGTCTCATGGTAGCCGGTGACCAACGATTAATTCATACGTCATTCGTTCCTTCAGGATACTGGAGCCCAAGTGAACCATTGGTTTGGTATCCGTTTCAGGCCCTGGACATTCGCTTTTCGTCCTCTCATTTTCGTGGACAACACCCGTGGTGCGAGAAGGCAGTGAGAAGGACTTCATTGGCAGAGGCTATTTGAGGACCATGTGAGAGTATTTCGAGAAGGACAGCTGACTCTCCCCACTTCCGGCCGTACCAAGGCAGTAAGAGGCTTGGAACGTATGATTGGTTACGATTAATGACATTCGGCTATAAATGTAATAGCGTACACAAGATGGAGAAATTATTATCAAAACTCTGAAGCTGCATCGATTCACTATGCAGTCGTAACTTGACGCCATTAAATCGGCAGTTTTACTTAGGGTTATATCTAGCCTCATATATCGGAACTTTAAAAGTGGAAGTTTTCATGGAAGTCAATATCTATGATCAAACGTTTAATCAGATACCGCTTGAAGTTCTTAACCTTCAATCAATATTTAGCATGGTTATATCAGGATTCATTCATTTCAACTGCATATAATGAAATTATAACTGGAAGATGAGTAAACAAACCTGGACTTATTATTGACTATATTAAAACGATGATATTGTTACAGGAGTATATGATTAATCGGTAATTTGTTTCCACATTGTTGTACCTTTCCCTTTTTTAGGTAATTGTACTAGATATTGATATACTACTGAATACAGATATTATTGAATTATGGAATCATTTTAACTTTTTTAAAGAAACTCAGGTTTGTTTTCTAATCATTATTGTTCATATTATTATTATTGATTAAAGATTGATATTCAACGTTAAATCAAACATAAAACAATTTGTAATGGACTACTTACCAATATCATTGATATCAAAGTACAATTGTTGTTGTTGTAGTGGTGGTGGTTGTTTTTGAAATGTTTAACAACAATTGAAGTTGATTAGAACATTGATCTGAATTGAATCTACATTTGATCTTAACTTACTTGATAAATACAAAAATAAGAAAATATTTGACTGAGTTTATATTCAGAGAAGGATTTCTGTGGTTGAGATCATAAGTGAATAGAAGCTAGACTACTATGGAAAACCCGGATGCACTAAACGTCCGTTTCGTTTTATTGTGGGACTTCTCAGTAGTGAGCATCCACGATCCCGTCCCCCGTAGCGTTCGAACCCAGGACCTACTGGTCCCCCGCGAGAGTACTCAACCACCAGACCACTGAATCGGCATTCAATGGTGTTAATGTCTAACTTCAACTAATTCACGAAATCGAGCCGCGCATCCACCATTGTCATCAGTGAGTTACTATCTCGCAACAGACCAGGTTGAACTCTACTGGTCACTGCTTCACATTAGAACTCCAGGATATACTTCTTGAAGCCAGTCACTAGTAAGCATATGTTGATTATTGTTAGAACGTGGTTTTGTGACGATTTTAGTGATTTCAATGATTAAGATCATGAGTGAATTGAATCTGGACCACTATGGAAAACCTGGAAGTACTGGACGGCCGTTTCGTCCCATTGTGGGACTCCTCGCTAGGTGACGTCGTGGATGCGCACTGCTGAGGAGTCCCACAATAGAACGAAATGGCCGTTCTGTGCTTCTAGGTTTTCCTTAATGGTCTAGCGTCAATTCACTCATGACCTCAACCATTGAAATTTGACTGAATGTTGAGTATATGGTTCCCATTGGACTATAAAGTCACGACAAACCAAATACTATTGTTATTATCATGATCTCAATACGAATGGAATGAATTCATTATTAGTTATTCATGGATCCGACAGTATGGATTGTGAATGCTCAGATTGTCTTAAATGAAACATTAAATGAGATAGTTACTCGTGATATCATTTTAAAAAAATCAAACTCACATAGGCAGCTAATTGTATCATGAATGGGTTTTACGTTGTGAATTCTTAAGTGAAGAGAAGTCAGAGAAGTTCACGAAAGCTTTATTTATAAAAGCAAACTAAACAAGTGAGATATTTTTCGGTTTCTTGTATATTCAGAGAAGAATGTATCTTCCAGCAGATATATACTTGTAACGACATACGTGAAGATAGTTGTCAGAAGGTGTTTTGTAGAGATTTTAGAAATTTCAATAATTGAAATCATGAGTCAATTGAAGCTAGACCACCATGGGAAACCTGGGAGAACTGGACGGCCGTCTCATCTTAATATGGAACTCCTCAGCAATGCTCATCCACGACCCCGCCTCCCGCAAGACCCGAACTCATTCTCGCGCGCAAGTGCTTAACCATTAGATCACTGAGCTGGTATTCAACTTTGTTAATGTCTAATTTCAACCAATCCACGAAATTGCGCCACCGTACACCATTGTCTTCAGTGAGCTGATATCTCACAACAGACCTGGTTGAACGCAACTAGTAACGACAGTGTCAAAATGAGAACAGCTCAGTGATCTAAAAGTTGTTACTATTATTAGCTTTATTCAATATTTTATTTGTGGTACAATATAGAATTCTCAGCACAAAATATTTCATCAAGCTTCTATTTTCTACTTTTTGGTTGATCCAGACGATAAATAGTGAGTGATCGCCAGTTAAAAGTTAGCAGTTCAGTCAATCGACATCTAATTCATGTACATTCTTTTCGCTGTATATTATCAGAAACCGCGATATTACTGATTGGGTCTTTCGTAAATTGTTCAACGAAGGGTTGTACACTTTTTAGAAACTCAACTGAAAATGTTATGTGATTGATAGGCACAAGGATGTAAAAAAATATTAGATGACTGGTTGAAATATCTAGATGGCAGCAACAGGTAGCCCGGAGGTGTCAGTGAAGTAACGTCAGGTAATGCAGTCCCATGGTAACCAGTGACCAACGATTGGTTCATACGCTATTTTTTCGCCTTAAAATACTGAAAGCCATGTACACCTTATTTAATTTTGACGGTTAGTCATTAGTAAGTATTCCTGATCATAATCCCTGTCAGTGTTCTACATTTTTCATTAATTTCACAGTTGATTTCAACTTGGGACTGAATTTTCAACTTTAGCTAAACAATGTTTTGTGTATATCAAATTCACAATGTTATTGAAAAATATTCATACTTCTGATGGCTTATAAATCTTCATGTGTTTTTTCAAAGAGCATAGGTATTGGATTAGAGCAAAATCCATATTTTCAAGAAGTTATGACTAGGTTAGAAAGTAATTGGAAAGTAAGTTGAAACATTATGATACATCACATTACAATTGCAATGATTTACACTTTTGTATGCCATTGTCTTTTTCAAGAACAACTGCACTGAGACTATAGCTTTTGGACGAAGTTTGAGTGATGCTGAATTGATCTAGAGATAGCTCACCTACTTGTGCAATGTGGTTGGCGTATTTTTAGCGAACGTTTTTCTGCGGTATGTGGTTTCTGACCTCATATGCAACCCTTCTTCTTTACCAGGACTTGGAACTAGCAGAAACTCTAGAAGAGCTACAGGCGGAGTTAGCTCACCTACTTACAAGTATCAAAATGAGGTTATAAATTAGTGTGAGGAGTCACGATTAAGATTTCGAGTTACAATTTATGGTTAGAAATGAAAGTGAGGATTTTCATCACGAACTGGCATCAGCTATAATGCCAAAATGCTCTTTAACTGTATGGATGAATTATTATCGCGCGAAAACCCATGACAGGCTATCTTCAATTTCATTGGTTTGCCGATATATTATATTCTCGCACCAACTGCTTTTAATCAGGCAGTAGTCATTTACAGCCAATTACTTCTTTCTTATTTATATCAGACTGAAGTCATGGAAGTAGATGATGTATTTCAGAGCTTTCGAATACCTTGTTTGTTTTGTAGTGACGTTTGAATTGTGCTCATCGAGTTGAAATGTACTTACCAAGCTAATAAACTTTAATTGACAAAAAGAATCTTGCAAACAAGTTTTGTATAATTTAGTACTTGTAAACTCGAAGGTATATGCAGAATCTTGAGGAATTATGATTATCTCCGTGAGATGCGTATTCACTTCTTAGTTTAGATTATTAAGGGATTGTGAGAATACATAATCAAAGGTTGTAAGTAGCTATTATTCTGATTGCTGTTAGGTTAATGCCAGAGTTGAATACTGAAAATATCAACTTCTATACAATCAACTATCATTTCGTCTGTGCATAGTATGGTGGATCATATGTATAATGTTTATTTTAGGGTTACGGATATAATAGTGGTGTTCTGTTACTTGATCTGTCTAAATTACGATCAACCGATTGGAATCATCTATGGTTAGGCCTAACTAGAAGAGCTATTGAAAGACAAGGTTACTTAACCACTAGTGAACAGGTAAGTTCAAACTTCTCACATATTCATTATAACTACTTTTAATGATTGTGAATATCTATATGAAGGATATTAATTTACAACGACACTCAGCTGGATATCCCAGTCGAATGGTTGCGTCTTCCTATCATGACGGAAGTGGTTTGTTGATTATATATGTATTATCTTTACCCTCATAACACAATCAGAAATCGTTTCGACTCCCCTCACATCATGGTGTGGAACACGGTTTATGGAATTACATCAGGATTGATGGGCCTTGAAGAATTACGCTCCTAAAACAACAACTGGGTTTTTAGCCACGTCTCTGATCCACAGAAATTTTGACTTAGCAGAGGAAACACCTGAACCTCCACACTCAGCAGCTACCATTTGAATGGATCTACAGGACACACTGGTTAAAGACCTATATACTCGACAGTACACACAAGAATAATTACTGTATCGTGGTTTATAGGTTATCGCTTGCATCAATCGATGTGGACAATTGTGGACATACATTCGAGTGGACCAAATGTCGAAATCTTGATAGGAGGGAATAATGAGAACGTCAGAGAATTTGTGGGAGCTCAGCAATCAACAAACACATTATTATCGATGCAGTTTATTAACCAACCAGAAAAATCATGGAGAAGTATGTGATCAAGAATCAGATCAAAGAAAGAGACTATCCACGACTTAATCATCCAGTTCAGTGAACGAAACTCCATAAAAATCAACCATCAGAGTTCCAAGCATTCTCCACCATCTCTGAATATCATGTGTATAGGAAACTAGTTAACTATAATTTATTGATAGAAATAGACATGATAATAGTTAGTTATAAAAGTCAGGGTTTAAATTTAACAAAGCATAAAAGTGACATATATCTGTTGTTTAATGAACATCATCAAGATTTCATGATATTATGAAAACGATAGAGTAAAATGTATTCATTACATTGGCCCTCAAATGCCCTGATACGACCGAGAGTGTAGAGAGTTAGCTCTCCTTCTCGAAATGCTCTCATATGGTCACGTGTATGCTGCCACTGACAGGGTGATCCCACTCAATGCCTTCTCGCACCATGGGTGTTGTTTACCTGGTGCTTTAACCGGGTTGGTAGATTTGAAGGATCCACCTAGAGGAGTTGGAAAACCCTGATTCCATATCAGTGATGCACATGGGCTCCAGGATTTTGAGTGAACAAATGGCGTATGAACCGATTGTCGGTCAGTGGCTATCATGAGATTGCATATGCAGACGTTACTCCACTACCTTGTGGATCAGACACATAGGTCGAAGGCTCTAGGTATTGTCTCGTAAGAAAATCACCTGCTCCAGTCTGAGCACCCGGACAATATCACAGCACACACACACACATCAAGTGACTTGTGTGGTGCAGTTCGTTTGACATTGACAAGAAATAAGATTAGAATGATAATGAAATAGAGAACTCTGTCCAGTCCACCTCTCAGATCATGATCTATAGAATGTACCACTGTACTAACATTAGCTTATTTCAAATATCGTTACTTATTTATTCGTTTGCTTATCCATTTTAGGACACTATAAATCTAGTACTATTTGAATTCAATTACATTCTACATGAGATTCCATGTGAATGGAATATTCAATTGAGTGGAGGAAGTGCTGAACAACGATGTCTTGTAAGTTGGTTAACTTATAATGAATTAAAGAAACGTAATTATACGACAAATTTTAAACAACCAAAACTTATTCATATTAATCATCATATAAAACCAGATGATGTAAAAGTGAATGATACACCGACTGAGTACATTGATCAATCTGATATCACTCTTAAAAGTAAGTTATTCTGTTATTAAATGTTATGCAACTGATAACATACAATTCTCATGCTGCCTTCATATTAGAATTGATAGATATCAAATTTTAAATATGAGACGTACAATTAAACAAGACACCCGAACTGTAATGTTTCAACCTCCAAACGTACATTCCCTTAACAGTGATGTTTACGACTAAGATTAATCAGTCTCTTACTGACATATTATATGCATCCTGTTAGGATTATTTTGATATTGTCTTAATTCACAATCATTCTAAGCAAAGATGAATGGTACCTAGCATTGGAATCTACCAAGCGAGTTTCGTCGAATTTAGGACTCATCAGCAAGATATACTTACATCCTAGATTTGATGTTCAAACTCCCTGTTTTTCACTTCAGACGTCATCGCGTTTTCTACTTATCTACTGAGTCGAGCTAGCAATTAACTCATGAAATGGGATAAATTTCAATCGACTTTGTATTGGTTATTTGAATCTTCCCATTGATGATATGACCAATAGCAGCTTTCTCCTTATAAGTCCCAAATAGGACTCGTTGTTAGATAGTCATGTTTTTCTCGTCTAAATAAACTATGTGTATACTTTGAAGCAGTAGATCACATTACTATAAAGCATTAGCTTCACCTACCATGTTATCACTCCCTACAATTGTGTATTCATGTTTATTTTCTATTGAATTGTAATTTCATTTGTAGAAAATGAACTATATGATAAATTCGTATCAGTATACCGTCAATATACTCGATTACATGAATCATGTTTCCAATAGATTCAATTCAAGAACCAATCAATTTGATGTTGATCATCTTCCGCATCATGTAATTTTTGTACTATTCCATGTTCTAAATCAATAAAATTGATTATCTTTTATTTTTGTATTTATATTACTTTACTTCAAATAAATTTGATTGATGATAACAAGGCGATATTCTAAGACTCTTTCTATGGAATTGTGTGTATCTACTAAGTTGATGAAATATGGTCGTTGAATGGGATGATTGTGGAAAGTAGGTGGAGCTAAGTGAATAAGAACATGGTGAAAGAAAATAAGATTTTGTCATTAGTTGAACAACCAATTGAATGGAATTTGTCACTGAATCAACTTCCTTGATAATGAAAAAGCATTTGATAGTATGCATAGAAGAAAGATATGAAACCCTCATCAACATAATTGTGTAACTGAGAAGATTGTCAGCGCCATGCGAAATACATACAATGGATTACACTGCAGAGTGGTGCATGAAGGACAGCTGACAGACGCATTTCAAGTGAGGATCGGAGTCAGACAAGGCAGTTTACTCTCGCCATTCCTCTCTCTTCCGGTGGTCAACCAGATTATGTAAACCTCCATATCTCAAGGAAACACAGTATGCAATGGACAGCTCTGAGTCAATTAGAAGATTTGCACTTTGCAGATGATCTGCAATTAATAACTCATACACATGAACAAATGCAGATCAAAACAAATGGTGTAGCTTCAGCCTATCAATCAGTAGGACTCAACATACACATGGGTAGAAGCAACATCCTTAAATACAACACAAAGAACACCAACGCAGTCACACTTGATGAAGAGTCTGTGGAAGGGGAATGGGAACATTCACGTTTCTGGGTAGCGTCATGGAAGAGGATGAACAAGGATGATGTGATGCAGACTTACAGGTGACGATTGGCAAAACAGGAACAGCATTCCTACAGCTGAACAAAAACACATTCAAGTCAAAACCACTGTCAACCAACATCAAAGTGAGAATGTTCAATACGAACATCAAGACAGTTAGTTCTATTGTATGGAGCTGAGACTTCCAGAACTAGCACAACCATCATCAAAAAAGTTCCAGTATTGGTAGCAGTTGTCTATATAAGATGCTCAACGTCCGTTGGCTGGATACCATCAGTAACAGTCTATAATGCGGGAGGACAAAGCAGCTTTCACCTAGGGAAGAAATAAGGAATAGACGCTGGTAGTAGATAGAACACACACTGAGGAAATACTCAAACTGCATCTCGAGGCAACAGCTAACTTGGAATCCTGGCTAAAAGTATCATTTAGAGATAAGTGCATCAGAATGAAGACAGTGATTTTAGGGTTTCTGCGTAAAATTCTAATCTCATGTATGACCAGCAGTAAACATACCATACCATACCACACCATACTCAAAAAGTTTAACATATTAGCGGAGATCCAATTTTTTACTATAGAGGAAACCTGATAACGTTCAGTGCATTCAATGTTTAATTCTGTCATTTTCGATTGCATATAACGAACAGATGCTTCCTATATATCTTAACCCTAAACCTATGATCTTTACAGTAAATACAGAATATTTTAAGCATTTTAAGCATTCAAGAAGATGAATAATCAATATTCATATCCACGAACTTATATCTCGCTGTTTGTTCACTGTACAAGTAGAGTAAACTGTGGAAGGCATTAATTGTTTTATTAGTTACTTAGAATTGGGTCACACTGAGGTGTACGCTGGCTACTTATGATGACAGATATAAAAAGTACGTAATACTGATCAGAAGTGGAATGTCTAGCAGCAGAAGATTGCAAAGATTGGTTTGAAGAGAAAACGAATGTAAAGGAAAAGAAATTACAGTGGAATTAGAATGGGAAGCGTTGAGTCTGTCGAAGCGCCTTAGTCATCTGGCTGAGATACACGCAAAATCGAAGTTCACAAAACAACGGTTTGTCTAAAACAGCGGTTGTTTATTGAATAATATATGAAATTAGTTACAAACATGAAGTTGTGAGGTGTGTGCGACGTTTACTACAATATTTGTCTGAAATAAAAAGGGCTTCGTGTAATAGTAACACAAAGAATAATTACAACATACCATAGAGCAAACGACAGCTATTAGTTGTGTCTAACTAAACTTGGTAACAGTTCATCAACAAGCAAAACCCAACCATGAGCATGCAATATGAAAAGCGTTGCATTTAAACAAGAAGTAAACAATTAAACAAAATTGTGGATAACTACTATAATAATTGAGGTGAAGTAATTATAACGGTAAATACAATAAATCTTATAGGTAGATGTAAATATTTCCGAATATTACACGACAAACTTGCCTGACAACATAAGCTTAGAAATTGCTAGGAATACAACTATTTACTGAATAGTAATAGGAAGTAGTAGTAGTAGTAGTAGTATTAGTACATCAATACACAAAAGAGTGAAAGGGAAGTGAATAAGGACAGAGAATGTAAAACACACTTAACTGGAAGTATCATGTAAACGATATGTAAAGGACAATTGAATGCAGATGTGCAAATGATGTATTTAATGTATGATTTTTGTATTTTATGAAACTACTCTACTACAATTTCCATTCCGACTGTTTTTCAATTGCCTCGGTTGTCTAATTCAATTATGGTTGAATGGTGTTATTGTAGGCCCAGCTGATTTGACTCCGATCTGGCTGAATGTATGAGGACATACATATGGACATACATTTTCCATTTAAATCTGTATGTTGCCTAGGCTAACACCATTTGTGTGACGCCAGTAATAAGAAGCTACATACGCGCTGCACAGGAAGGGCTTATTTCAAGCTCTTGTTTATCCATACAGATATGCAGAATAAGAAGCAGGTAAGTGAAGCGGAGAAAGAGACAGGTCGATTTGATCAAGAATGTTTTGATATTTATAGTTAGACAAAAATAAGTTACAGACATATGATGAGTAGGCTGAGCTATGCACACATGTACGCTCATATATGCTAGAATTCAGGAATCTTGTTTTCAGTAGATCTAATTCAACAAATACTCGACTTGATATTGTCATCCCAACGAAGGTATATATATATATATATTTATAGGTAGTTCATTTATTTTGTATCATCTTAGTCGTTTAACGCCTACATTGTTTCTATGTGAATATATTTCACAGAAAATTTATTTATGAAGACAAGTGATAATCTAATAGCATTTATATTGAGTGTGGTCACATTCTTCCGTAAATTACAATCTATTGATTATGAAAGTAAAATGATCTCTGTATATTATCATCAATATGGACTGATAAACAACCATAGAGCCTGATAATGAACTTATTGAAAACAATTTCTCTTTTAAATATTCTTCTTGTTTTGTTTTATATTAGAATTAGTACAACATAATAGTGAATTAGTTTATTGATGTATTAGAGCAATACATTGGCACTTGGTAAATATGACAACCATCAATTTTAATAGTAACTAACACCTAATTCTATTCTCATAATTAATCGACTGTACTTTATTGAAGAATGTGACCCCGCAAATGTGTCATTGACCTGTATACTGTTGAAGCCAATTTTCATACAGAGAGAATAGATAAAATTGTGTGATATTGGATAACTGACTTGTATGAATTCTACTTTCATTTGGTTCAATGTTTGTACTTTATGATTAGTCGTGTTCATTATTATAGTTTTCTAAGAAAGTTTATCTGTTGTTAAAACATCGTTGTCCTAAATGTAAAATGATTAGTACATGAAGAAAAATGGAATGTGAATGAAATATAAATCTTCATTCACTTCTTATACATCATTTCCTCCGCTTGAACATGGTTTATTCTCTCCCACTGTAGGTTGTTGCTGGCCAACGGATCCGAAGTATTTTACACAAACAATTGCTAATAAACATTTGTATCTTCTGGATGATGGCTTTCGTAGTTGCTACACTGTTCTTCTTCTCTTGCACTTGTTATGGTGAAATAAGATCACAGGATAGACAGATATCATCCTCCATTGCAAAAAATTTGATTGAGACGGGTTATAAGATTGACATCAAATCAGCATTTGTAGTGTTATACAAAAGCCTTGAAGGACGTAAGTCCGGTTTGATTCACTAACCTTCGGGTACATCAATATTCATGCGAATAAAATACCTTTCAGTTGTGTTGATACAGTTATGGTTTCTTTGTTTACGGAAATCAGCCTTATCATGTAATAATATCGAACAGATTTATAAAAAGCTGCATTGTTTACCACAATCAGCTAATTACTCGATCTGCAAAACAGAACATTTGTTTTACTCAATATGTATTCTCTAAACATAATCTTCAAGAAGCTTTTTAAGCAAATTTGTGAAATGGCTAGCAGTTGAATTTAGAACCTATTTGAAACTTGTCAACTGGATGTACCTTCAACAAGATACTGATCAAATACAGTCGTACATAACCATGTGTAGTTACAAGTAAAGCAACACCAAATGAATATAATCTTCAACAAAAATAATGACATTCTCTGATTATCTCTTCAATGTGTCACCGAAAATTTCAATTTGATTTGTTATTTCAATTTGAGTATTCAGCGGGATGGATGGTGGGTGTGGAATCACTGTAATTATTAATACAAAATGTATTCACCAACTACTTAAATAGCTTCATCAGTGTAATGTCTTTTGCTGTTTTAGGAAAACAAAATTCACATTGTCATCATATTTGATGGTGATCGAGGTCTACAATATCTGAATAGTCTTCTTAAATCTATTTTCTATTATCAAAATGGAAGATTTCGATGTGATTTAAAAGCTTGTTGTCTATCAAACTTTTGCGATCGTTTCATCGATGATTGTCATACTGTTATGAACAGTGGGTCGACAACATATACAACTGTATTTCATTTCTTAATAACGACGATTTCATCAAATAGTCAGTTGTTGAATTTGATGAATACATGGAAATTACATGATATGGAATATCATTTTTATAGTTGTAGTGATTATTTGGTAAGTGTTCACATGCATTATAACTAACTGTGTTACGTCACTGTTCCTATAATGTAATAAGAGTTTTGTGGAGATAGGAATTTTTTATAGTTCAAATCACGAACTGATATTAGTTGGACAATGATTGAAAAGTTGATGGTTATCGACAGACATCTTGTCTTGATACAGCATTTCATAGCCTCAACCCAAGTGTTGGATCCAACACCTGCGATCTCGCACATGAATGCCTAACCTGTAGTCCGATAGATGGTGATTTCACAGTATTCTAGTTTGACTGAAGTTAGCATGAACATATTTGGACGTCCACTTAGTAGTTTAGAGGTCAAGCGTTCTCTCTCGAGATCCAAGTTCGTGCGTCGGATTTCGGATACGGTGTTGCGATGCACACTGCTGGAATTCCATACTTGGATGAAACAACGGTCCAGTACTTCCAAGTTTTCAATGGTTTTCGATCTTAGATTGGCTTGTGATTTCAATGTATTATGGTATTTAACTTGATTATGTGTGATTATTTGCAGGTAAATCTTCGCTGGATTAAGTCTAAACATCCTTCAGGCGCTAAACCATTTTTAAAATTGATGATTCCAACAATTCTTCCATCTACAATCAGTAAAGTAAGTCATAGTTGTGCTCCTTTTCTCAGTAAGTTTCATCGTATTTTTCATCAAATAATTCTGTATAAATTGACCTCAATATTTACGTGTTTGATTCGCGATTTCGTATGAAGAAAACAAGTTAGTGTCAGTGTTCAGTAAGTGATTCTTATTCTACTACCACCTTGATAAGTATATAGTCAAGTTGAAGGACTACATTCTCCGAGGAATTACGAAACGTGAGCACAGATAATAATGTAATACAAAAAAGCATAATACTAAATTATATAATGGAATTAATAACCGTACAAAACAGTGGAAGTGATCTTAAGGAGAATGTTTTCGAACACTGATTGAATGTGAATAAATGAGTCTAACTAAGAAGAATCGAAAAGTAGTCGGTATATATCATGTTTCTTAGTTTTCATTATTCCTTAACTGTGATCAATCTATGATGTGAATTATATCATGTGATAATTTTGATGCCTATAGCTTCTACGTTATGTAAGAGATGGGATCGAACCCCCCTCGAAAGTCAAGTTAGTATACAATGGAACACGGCCAAATGCCCATTGACAATATTTAGCATGGTTATATCAGGATTCATTCATTTCAACTGCATATAATGAAATTATAACTGGAAGATGAGTAAACAAACCTGGACTTATTATTGACAATATTAAAACGATGATATTGTTACGGGAGTATATGATTAATCGGTAATTTGTTTCCACATTCTTGTACCTTTCCCTTTTTAGGTAATTGTACTAGATATTGATATACTACTGAATACAGATATTATTGAATTATGGAATCATTTTGAGTATTTTAAGGAAACTCAGGTTTGTTTTCTAATCATTATTGTTCATATTGTTATTGATTGAAACATTATCGATATTCAAAGTAAAAACAAACATAAAATAATTTGTAATGGATTACCTACCATATGATTGATATCAAAGTGTAGAGTTTCAGTTGAATTGAATCTATAGTTTATGTAACTTACTTGATAAATACAGAGAAATCTATATGACTGATTGTTCATGACATTGTTCCCATTGAACTATGAACTCACAATAATCCAAATATGATTATTCTTATCTCAATTGAATGAATATGAATGGAATGATTTCATCATGAATTATTCAAAGATCCAACAGTATGGATTGTGAATACTCACACTATTTTCTTTTTCTTTTTTTTAATGAAACATTTAATCAAGACAGTCATTTATGTCATGATTTTTTAAATCTGACTAACAGAGTCATCTAGTTGATTGATGGATGAGTTTTACGTAATAAATCGTTAAGAGAAGTAAGAATAGTACATAATAGCCTTATTTGCAAAGATAGTCAAAACAATTGAGATAGTTTCAGTCAAATGTTTGTATATTCAGAAAGGAACATATCTTCAAACAGATATAGATTCTTGTAATTAACATACGATGAGTGAGATATGTGATAACAAATAGTTATGTGGAATTTAGTGTGTGTGTGTGTGTGTGTGATAGACACAATGTGAAAATGAGAAGGAAGAACACGGAAATATGGAATTCGTTGAATGAGAGCCCAGTGATTTAGGAGTTATTATTATTATTATTACGGATTTTATTATTATCGGCTTTATTCAATATTATATTTGTGGTACAATAAGGAATTGTCAACACACTGTATTTCAACAAGTTTCCGTTTCTTACTTCTTGGATGATCCGGAACATGAATACTGAGTGATCGACAGTTAAAAGTTAACAGTTCAGTCAATCGACATCTAAATAATAATGTACATTCATTTTGGATATACCGATGATATACGAAGTTCAGTTACGAAGTAATCAAGAAAATCAGGGAAAACACATGATCATAAACAATTAGAATACAATGCCACCTCAGGTTACCATTCACTGTTGAGGTTATTCAATACACATGTTTATACACATGTTTTGTGATTACCAAGACTTGTTGAATATAACTAGGTTGACACGGCATGGTTTGATATAATCAAGTGTCAAGCATGTACAAACTGCATCAATCCTCAGTTGAATGCTGAATGTGTCAGGCAATGAATCAGCTAATAAAGCCAGAAATATCATTGATAATTTGGTTGCAGCTCAACCCTGTGAAATAAATCTCTGAAATGCATGTTTAATTTTGACATTTAGTCATTGGTCAGTATTCCTGACCATAATCCTTGTCAGTGTTCTACATCCTTCAATAATTTCACAGTTGATTTCAACTTGGGACTGAATTTTCAACTTTAACTAGACAATGTTTTATGTGTATCAAGTTCACAATGTTATTGTAAAATTTACTGAAGGATATTTTCTGATGATCGTTTCAAATGTATACTTCTGACCGTTTACAAATCTTCATGTGTTTTTTCAAAGAGCATAGGTATTGGATCAGAACAAAATCCATATTTTCAAGAAGTTATGACTAGGTTAGAAAGTAATTGGAAAGTAAGTTGAAACATTATGATACATCACATTACAATTGCAATGATTTACACTTTTGTATGCCATTGTCTTTCTCAAGAACAATTGCACTGAGACTATAGCTTTTGGACGAAGTTTGAGTGATGCTGAATTGATCTAGAGATAGCTCACCTACTTGTGCAATGTGGTTGGCGTATTTTTAGCGAACGTTCTTCTACGGGATGGGGTTTCTGACCTCATATGCAACCCTTCTTCTTTACCAGGACTTGGAACTAGCAGAAACTCTAGAAGAGCTACAGGCGGAGTTAGCTCACCTACTTACAAGTATCAAAATGAGGTTATAAATTAGTGTGAGGAGTCACGATTAAGATTTCGAGTTACAATTTATGGTTAGAAATGAAAGTGAGGATTTTCATCACGAACTGGCATCAACCTATAATGTTAAAGTGATCTTTAAATATATGGATGAATTATTATCGCGCGAAAACCCAAGACATGCTATCTTCAATTTCATTGGTTTGCCGATAAACTATATTGTCGCACCAACTGCTTTTCATCAGGCAGTAGTCATTTAAAGCCAATTACTTCTTTCTTATTTATATCAGACTGAAGTCATGGAAGTAGATGATGTATTTCAGAGCTTGCGAATACCTTGTTTGTTTTGTAGTGACGTTTGAATTGTGCTCATCGAGTTGAAATGTACTTACTAACCTAATAAACTTCAATTGACAAAAAAATCTTGCAAACAAGTTTTGTATAATTTAGTACTTGTAAACTCGAAGGTATATGCAGAATCTTGAGGAATTATGATTATCTCCGTGAGATGCGTATTCACTTCTTAGTTTAGATTATTAAGGGATTGTGAGAATACATAATCAAAGGTTGTAAGTAGCTTTTATTCTGATTGTTGTTAGGTTAATGCCAGAGTTGAATACTGAAAATATCAACTTCTATACAATCAACTATCATTTCGTCTGTGCATAGTATGGTGGATCATATGTATAATGTTTATTTTAGGGTTACGGATATAATAGTGGTGTTCTGTTACTTGATCTGTCTAAATTACGATCAACCGATTGGAATCATCTATGGTTAGGCCTAACTAGAAGAGCTATTGAAAGACAAGGTTACTTAACCACTAGTGAACAGGTAAGTTCAAACTTCTCACATATTCATTATAACTACTTTTAATGATTGTGAATATCTATATGAAGGATATTAATTTACAACGACACTCAGCTGGATATCCCAGTCGAATGGTTGCGTCTTCCTATCATGACGGGAAGTGGTTTGTTGATTATATATGTATTATCTTTACCCTCATAACACAATCAGAAATCGTTTCGACTCCCCTCACATCATGGTGTGGAACACGGTTTATGGAATTACATCGGGATTGATGGGCCTTGAAGAATTACGCTCATAAAACAACAACTGGGTTTTTAGTCACGTCTCTGATGCACAGAAATTTTGACTTAGCAGAGGAAACACCTGAACCTCCACACTCAGCAGCTACCATTTGAATGGATCTACAGGACACACTGGTTAAAGACCTATATACTCGACAGTACACACAAGAATAATTACTGTATCGTGGTTTATAGGTTATCGCTTGCATCAATCGATGTGGACAATTGTGGACATACATTCGAGTGGACCAAATGTCAAAATCTTGATAGGAGGGAATAATGAGAACGTCAGAGAATTTGTGGGAGCTCAGCAATCAACAAACACATTATTATCGATGCAGTTTATTAACCAACCAGAAAAATCATGGAGAAGTATGTGATCAAGAATCAGATCAAAGAAAGAGACTATCCACGACTTAATCATCCAGTTCAGAGAACGAAACTTCATAAAAATCAACCATCAGAGTTCCAAGCATTCTCCACCATCTCTGAATATCATGTGTATAGGAAACTAGTTAACTATAATTTATTGATAGAAATAGACATGATAATAGTTAGTTATAAAAGTCAGGGTTTAAATTTAACAAAGCATAAAAGTGACATATATCTGTTGTTTAATGAACATCATCAAGATTTCATGATATTATGAAAACGATAGAGTAAAATGTATTCATTACATTGGCCCTCAAATGCCCTGGTACGACCGAGAGTGTAGAGAGTTAGCTGTCCTTCTCGAAATGCTCTCATATGGTCACGTGTATGCAGCCACTGACAGGGTGATCCCACACAATGCCTTCTCGCACCATGGGTGTTGTTTACCTGGTGCTTTAACCGGGTTGGTAGATTTGAAGGATCCACCTAGAGGAGTTGGAAAACCCTGATTCCATATCAGTGATGCACATGGGCTCCAGGATTTTGAGTGAACAAATGGCGTATGAACCGATTGTTGGTCAGTGGCTATCATGAGATTGCATATGCAGACGTTACTCCACTACCTTGTGGATCAGACATATAGGTCGAAGGCTCTAGGTATTGTCTCGTAAGAAAATCATCTGCTCCAGTCTGAGCACCCGGACAATATCACAGCACACACACACACATCAAGTGACTTGTGTGGTGCAGTTCGTTTGACATTGACAAGAAATAAGATTAGAATGATAATGAAATAGAGAACTCTGTCCAGTCCACCTCTCAGATCATGATCTATAGAATGTACCACTGTACTAACATTAGCTTATTTCAAATATCGTTACTTATTTATTCGTTTGCTTATCCATTTTAGGACACTATAAATCTAGTACTATTTGAATTCAATTACATTCTACATGAGATTCCATGTGAATGGAATATTCAATTGAGTGGAGGAAGTGATGAACAACGATGTCCTGTAAGTTGGTTAACTTATAATGAATTAAAGAAACGTAATTATACGACAAATTTTAAACAACCAAAACTTATTCATATTAATCATCATATAAAACCAGATGATGTAAAAGTGAATGATACACCGACTGAGTACATTGATCAATCTGATATCACTCTTAAAAGTAAGTTATTCTGTTATTAAATGTTATGCAACTGATAACATACAATTCTCATGCTGCCTTCATATTAGAATTGATAGATATCAAATTTTAAATATGAGACGTACAACTAAACAAGACACCCGAACTGTAATGTTTCAACCTCCAAACGTACATTCCCTTAACAGTGATGTTTACGACTAAGATTAATCAGTCTCTTACTGACATATTATATGCATCCTGTTAGGATTATTTCGATATTGTCTTAATTCACAATCATTCTAAGCAAAGATGAATGGTACCTAGCATTGGAATCTACCAAGCGAGTTTCGTCGAATTTAGGACTCATCAGCAAGATATACTTACATCCTAGATTTGATGTTCAAACTCCCTGTTTTTCACTTCAGACGTCATCGCGTTTTCTACTTATCTACTGAGTCGAGCTAGCAATTAACTCATGAAATGGGATAAATTTCAATCGACTTTGTATTGGTTATTTGAATCTTCCCATTGATGATATGACCAATAGCAGCTTTCTCCTTATAAGTCCCAAATAGGACTCGTTGTTAGATAGTCATGTTTTTCTCGTCTAAATAAACTATGTGTATACTTTGAAGCAGTAGATCACATTATTATAAAGCATTAGCTTCACCTACCATGTTATCACTCCCTACAATTGCGTATTCATGTTTATTCTCTATTGATTTGTAATTTCATTTGTAGAAAATGAACTATATGATAAATTCGTATCAGTATACCGTCAATATACTCGATTACATGAATCATGTTTCCAATAGATTCAATTCAAGAACCAATCAATTTGATGTTGATCATCTTCCGCATCATGTAATTTTTGTACTATTCCATGTTCTCAATCAATAGAATTGTTTATATTTTATTTTATTCCAAGACTATTTCTATGGAATTGTGTGTATCTACTAAGTTGATGAAATATGGTCGTTGAATGGGATGATTGTGGAAAGTAGGTGGAGCTAAGTGAATAAGAACATAGTGAAAGAAAATAAGATTTTGTCATTAGTTGAACAACCAATTGAATGGATTTTGTCACTGAATCAACTTCCTTGATAATGAAAAAGCATTTGATAGTATGCATAGAAGAACCATATGAAACCCTCATCAACATAATTGTGTAACTGAGAAGATTGTCAGCGCCATGCGAAATACATACAATGGATTACACTGCAGAGTGGTGCATGAAGGACAGCTGACAGACGCATTTCAAGTGAGGATCGGAGTCAGACAAGGCAGTTTACTCTCGCCATTCCTCTCTCTTCCGGTGGTCAACCAGATTATGTAAACCTCCATATCTCAAGGAAACACAGTATGCAATGGACAGCTCTGAGTCAATTAGAAGATTTGCACTTTGCAGATGATCTGCAATTAATAACTCATACACATGAACAAATGCAGATCAAAACAAATGGTGTAGCTTCAGCCTATCAATCAGTAGGACTCAACATACACATGGGTAGAAGCAACATCCTTAAATACAACACAAAGAACACCAACGCAGTCACACTTGATGAAGAGTCTGTGGTGGGGGAATGGGAACATTCACGTTTCTGGGTAGCGTCATGGAGGAGGATGAACAAGGAGAATGTGATGCAGACTTACAGGTGACGATTGGCAAAACAGGAACAGCATTCCTACAGCTGAACAAAAACACATTCAAGTCAAAACCACTGTCAACCAACATCAAAGTGAGAATGTTCAATACGAACATCAAGACAGTTAGTTCTATTGTATGGAGCTGAGACTTCCAGAACTACCACAACCATCATCAAAAAAGTTCCAGTATTGGTAGCAGTTGTCTATATAAGATGCTCAACGTCCGTTGGCTGGATACCATCAGTAACAGTCTATAATGGGGGAGGACAAAGCAGCTTTCACCTAGGGAAGAAATAAGGAATAGACGCTGGTAGTAGATAGAACACACACTGAGGAAATACTCAAACTGCATCTCGAGGCAACAGCTAACTTGGAATCCTGGCTAAAAGTATCATTTAGAGATAAGTGCATCAGAATGAAGACAGTGATTTTAGGGTTTCTGCGTAAAATTCTAATCTCATGTATGACCAGCAGTAAACATATCATACCATACCACACCATACTCAAAAAGTTTAACATATTAGCGGAGATCCAATTTTTTACTATGGAGGAAACCTGATAACGTTGAGTGCATTCAATGTTTAATTCTGTCATTTTCGATTGCATATAACGAACAGATGCTTCCTATAAATCCCAACTCTAAACCTATAATCTTTACAGTAAATACCAAATTTTAACTGGCAAAAATGTAGGCCATTTTAAGCATTCAAGAAGATGAATAATCAATATCCATATCCACGAACTTATATCTCGCTGTTTGTTCACTGTACAAGTAGAGTAAACTGTGGAAGGCATTAATTGTTTTATTAGTTACTTAGAATTGGGTCACACTGAGGTGTACGCTGGCTACTTATGATGACAGATATAAAAAGTACGTAATACTGATCAGAAGTGGAATGTCTAGCAGCAGAAGATTGCAAAGATTGGTTTGAAGAGAAAACGAATGTAAAGGAAAAGAAATTACAGTGGAATTAGAATGGGAAGCGTTGAGTCTGTCGAAGCGCCTCAGTCATCTGGCTGAGATACACGCAAAATCGAAGTTCACAAAACAACGGTTTGTCTAAAACAGCGGTTGTTTATTGAATAATATATGAAATTAGTTACAAACATAAAGTTGTGAGGTGTGTGCGACGTTTACTACAATATTTGTCTGAAATAAAAAGGGCTTCGTGTAATAGTAACACAAAGAATAATTACAACATACCATAGAACAAACGACAGCTATTAGTTGTGTCTAACTAAACTTGGTAACAGTTCATCAACAAGCAAAACCCAACCATGAGCATGCAATATGAAAAGCGTTGCATTTAAACAAGAAGTAAACAATTAAACAAAATTGTGGATAACTACTATAATAATTGAGGTGAAGTAATTATAACGGTAAATACAATAAATCTTATAGGTAGATGTAAATATTTCCGAATATTACACGACAAACTTGCCTGACAACATAAGCTTGGAAATTGCTAGGAATACAACTATTTACTGAATATTAATAGGAAGTAGTATTAGTAGTAGTAGTAGTAGTAGTAGTAGTAGTACATCAATACACAAAAGAGTGAATGGGAAGTGAATATAGACAGAGAATGTAAAACACACTTAACTGGAAGTATCATGTAAACGATATGTAAAAGACAATTGAATACAGTTGTGCAAATGATGTATTTAATGTATGATTTTTGTATTTTATGAAACTACTCTACTACAATTTCCATTCCGACTGTTTTTCAATTGCCTCGGTTGTCTAATTCAATTATGGTTGAATGGTGTTATTGTAGGCCCAGCTGATTTGACTCCGATCTGGCTGAGTGTATGAGGACATACATATGGACATACATTTTCCATTTAAATCTGTATGTTGCCTAGGCTAACACCATTTGTGTGACGCCAGTAATAAGAAGCTACATACGCGCTGCACAGGAAGGGCTTATTTCAAGCTCTTGTTTATCCATACAGATATGCAGAATAAGAAGCAGGTAAGTGAAGCGGAGAAAGAGACAGGTCGATTTGATCAAGAATGTTTTGATATTTATAGTTAGACAAAAATAAGTTACAGACATATGATGAGTAGGCTGAGCTATGCACACATGTACGCTCATATATGCTAGAATTCAGGAATCTTGTTTTCAGTAGATCTAATTCAACAAATACTCGACTTGATATTGTCATCCATACGAAGGTATATATATATATATATATATATTTATAGGTAGTTCATTTATTTTGTATCATCTTAGTCGTTTAACGCCTACATTGTTTCTATGTGAATATATTTCACAGAAAATTTATTTATGAAGACAAGTGATAATCTAATAGCATTTATATTGAGTGTGGTCACATTCTTCCGTAAATTACAATCTATTGATTATGAAAGTAAAATGATCTCTGTATATGATCATCAATATGGACTGATAAACAACCATAGAGCCTGATAATGAACTTATTGAAAACAATTTCTCTTTTAAATATTCTTCTTGTTTTGTTTTATATTGGAATTAGTACAACATAATAGTGAATTAATTTATTGATGTATTAGAGCAAAACATTGGCATTTGGTAAATATGACAACCATCAATTTTAATAGTAACTAACACCTAATTCTATTCTCATAATTAATCGACTGTACTTTATTGAAGAATGTGACCCCGCAAATGTGTCATTGACCTGTATACTGTTGAAGCCAATTTTCATACAGAGAGAATAGATAAAATTGTGTGATATTGGATAACTGACTTGTATGAATTCTACTTTCATTTGATTCAATGTTCGTACTTTATGATTAGTCGTGTTCATTATTATAGTTTTCTAAGAAAGTTTATCTGTTGTTAAAACATCGTTGTCCTAAATGTAAAATGATTAGTACCTGATGAAAAATGGATTGTGAGGGAGAGGGTTATAAGAGTTTGTTGAAATCCGTAACTGGATATAAATGTATTTCACTCCACTGATGAAATATAAATGTTCATTCACTTCTTATACATCATTTCCTCCGCTTGAACATGGTTTATACTCTCCCACTGTAGGTTGTTGCTGGCCAACGGATCCGAAGTATTTTACATAGACAATTGCTAATAAACATTTGTATCTTCTGGATGATGGCTTTCGTAGTTGCTACACTGTTCTTCTTCTCTTGCACTTGTTATGGTGAAATAAGATCACAGGATAGACAGACATCATCCTCCATTGCGAGACATTTGATTGAGACGGGTTATAAGATTGACATCAAATCAGCATTTGTAGTGTTATACAAAAGCCTTGAAGGACTTATATCCGGGTTTATTGAGACCTCAAGTATACGGAATGTGAAACCCTTTTTTATGTGTTCAAAAACAATTTGTACTTACACTGAACCTATCCTCGTAATACTGATTTATTATCCACAGTGGTAAACACATTTGTGTATTTTTGTGTACTTTAATAATTTTTGCTTTGTTATGACTTACCCATAACCTGTCTAGTTGACCTTTTAGTTATACTTCTTTTCATAAATATGAAGAAAATTGTTGATTATAGTAATTGATAGTCTTTGACGTTATATACATAATTCATTACCTTATAAATCTATAATATCATAACGGTTACTTATTATATGTTATATGTTTCTGGTTCTGCGTTGTAACTCATTGACTGTTGACTACTAACTAACTAACTAACTAACTAACTAATTATCTAACTGATTGATTGACCGATTGACTGACTGACTGACTCACCGATATGTATTTTAGATTCTAAACCAATTTCACATTAGAATAAAAAGTACTTTTCAACTATTGAAAATATTCATCAATCTTTTACTGTGATTTCTAACCAATCAAACAAATTCTAATAAGATATACATAACTTGATATACCATTGGTTAACATGTTACACTTGAGATGTCTATTATAGGTAATCTCATATATATATATATATATATATATATATATATATAATGAATGGATCCATATAGGTGTATATATGGATATATAATTGATAACTCTATCAGTACTTCTTACGTAACACATTTCAATTTTTCTTTCGCTAAATATATTTTCAGATTGTTTTAAACAAATAAAAGAAAAACGTTTCTCAAATGATTCATATTTTTAATGTATATCAATTGAATAATAAAATTTTATTTACATCATTAATTATTACGACGTTAATAACATGGAATATATTCTATGTGATTATTCCTAATACTACTTATTGGATAGATCCATTGATGGTAGACACTTCCTTGGTAAGTTTAATTCATTATAGTAAAGTGATAGTTTGGTATAGTATTTTGTTCAGCATTTGATTATATTGATAATTATACCGCTTCATTGGTCTACAGAGAGAGAGAGAGACAGAGAGATTAAGAGTTTATCCCTTAGAGATCGAAAGTGAATGATTTTAAGTTCCAAGTGAATGATCATCAATGTACTATTGAGAAATCTTCTACTAGAATGAAACGGTCATTTAGTGCTTCAAGGTTCTTCAACCAGTTCTAGATTTTATTAAGTTCAACTATTAAAAATTATAAAATCAATCGTTCATAACAATAGATTTGTTTGAAGATTATTCATTCAAAGCGTTTGTAATGAAATGTAAACTGTTTATGATACGACAGTACAACGATTGTACTCAATTGATTACCCTTTGTATATGCCTATCATTTAAACTAATACACAACGATTACTACTGTATGACTTCAGTAAATGTATCACTTCATATTGAAGCTTTGTTTAAGAAGGTTGATTCACTAACCCTCGGGTACATCAATATTCATGCGAATAAAATACCTTTCAGTTGTGTTGATACAGTTATGGTTTCTTTGTTTACGGAAATCAGCCTTATCATGTAATAATATCGAACAGATTTATAAAAAGCTGCATTGTTTACCACAATCAGCTAATTACTCGATCTGCAAAACAGAACATTTGTTTTACTCAATATGTATTCTCTAAACATAATCTTCAAGAAGCTTTTTAAGCAAATTTGTGAAATGGCTAGCAGTTGAATTTAGAACCTATTTGAAACTTGTCAACTGGATGTACCTTCAACAAGATACTGATCAAATACAGTCGTACATAACCATGTGTAGTTACAAGTAAAACAACACCAAATGAATATAATCTTCAACAAAAATAATGACATTCTCTGATTATCTCTTCAATGTGTCACCGAAAATTTCATTTTGATTTGTTATTTCAATTTGAGTATTCAGCGGGATGGATGGTGGGTGTGGAATCACTGTAATTATTAATACAAAATGTATTCACCAACTACTTAAATAGCTTCATCAGTGTAATGTCTTTTGCTGTTTTAGGAAAACAAAATTCACATTGTCATCATATTTGATGGTGATCAAGGTCTACAATATCTGAATAGTCTTCTTAAATCTATTTTCTATTATCAAAATGGAAGATTTCGATGTGATTTAAAAGCTTGTTGTCTATCAAACTTTTGCGATCGTTTCATCGATGATTGTCATACTGTAATGAACAGTGGGTCGACAACATATACAACTGTATTTCATTTCTTAATAACGACGATTGCATCAAATAGTCAGTTGTTGAATTTGATGAATACATGGAAATTACATAATATGGAATATCATTTTTATAGTTGTAGTGATTATTTGGTAAGTGTTCACATGCATTATAACTAACTGTGTTACGTCACTGTTCCTATAATGTAATAAGAGTTTTGTGGAGATAGGAATTTTTTATAGTTCAAATCACGAACTGATATTAGTTGGACAATGATTGAAAAGTTGATGGTTATCGACAGACATCTTGTCTTGATACAGCATTTCATAGCCTCAACCCAAGTGTTGGATCCAACACCTGCGATCTCGCACATGAATGCCTAACCTGTAGTCCGATAGATGGTGATTTCACAGTATTCTAGTTTGACTGAAGTTAGCATGAACATATTTGGACGTCCACTTAGTAGTTTAGAGGTCAAGCGTTCTCTCTCGAGATCCAAGTTCGTGCGTCGGATTTTGGATACGGTGTTGCAATGCACACTGCTGGAATTCCATACTTGGATGAAACAACGGTCCAGTACTTCCAAGTTTTCAATGGTTTTCGATCTTAGATTGGCTTGTGATTTCAATGTATTATGGTATTTAACTTGATTATGTGTGATTATTTGCAGGTAAATCTTCGCTGGATTAAGTCTAAACATCCTTCAGGCGCTAAACCATTTTTAAAATTGATGATTCCAACAATTCTTCCATCTACAATCAGTAAAGTAAGTCATAGTTGTGCTCCTTTTCTCAGTAAGTTTCATCGTATTTTTCATCAAATAATTCTGTATAAATTGACCTCAATATTTACGTGTTTGATTCGCGATTTCGTATGAAGAAAACAAGTTAGTGTCAGTGTTCAGTAAGTGATTCTTATTCTACTACCACCTTGATAAGTATATAGTCAAGTTGAAGGACTACATTCTCCGAGGAATTACGAAACGTGAGCACAGATAATAATGTAATACAAAAAAGCATAATACTAAATTATATAATGGAATTAATAACCGTACAAAACAGTGGAAGTGATCTTAAGGAGAATGTTTTCGAACACTGATTGAATGTGAATAAATGAGTCTAACTAAGAAGAATCGAAAAGTAGTCGGTATATATCATGTTTCTTAGTTTTCATTATTCCTTAACTGTGATCAATCTATGATGTGAATTATATGCAAATTCAATCATTCATCTAAATCAGAAAGTAATAACGTATGACTAATATCAATTGTAATACAAATACAATTACAGACTACTTCTGTTTGATTATTCTTATGAAATATCAAAGATATTTGTTGTTGAAAGTGCTATAAAAGTGAGAACGTTTGACAATTTTCGAAACTAGAGTCGATAATAAATGCATGTCCAAGTTAAAGTCAAAGTAGATAAAAGTGGGATAAATGGATATGAAAATATTATCAATATCATGTGATAATTTTGATGCCTATAGCTTCTACGTTATGTAAGAGATGGGATCGAACCCCCCTCGAAAGTCAAGTTAGTATACAATGGAACACGGCCAAATGCCCATTGACAATATTTAGCATGTTTATATCAGGATTCATTCATTTCAACTGCATATAATAAAATTATCACTGGAAGATGAGTAAACAAACCTGGACTTATTATTGACTATATTAAAACGATGATATTGTTACGGGAGTATATGATTAATCGGTAATTTGTTTCCACATTCTTGTACCTTTCCCTTTTTAGGTAATTGTACTAGATATTGATATACTACTTAATACAGATATTATTGAATTATGGAATCATTTTGAGTATTTTGAGGAAACTCAGGTTTGTTTTCTAATCATTATTGTTCATATTATTATTGATTGAAACATTATTGATATTCAAAGTAAAAACAAACATAAAATAATTTGTAATGGATTACCTACCATATGATTGATATCAAAGTGTAGAGTTTCAGTTGAATTGAATCTATAGTTTATGTAACTTACTTGATAAATACAGAGAAATCTATATGACTGATTGTTCATGACATTGTTCCCATTGAACTATGAACTCACAATAATCCAAATATGATTATTCTTATCTCAATTGAATGAATATGAATGGAATGATTTCATCATGAATTATTCAAAGATCCAACAGTATGGATTGTGAATACTCACACTATTTTCTTTTTCTTTTTTTTAATGAAACATTTAATCAAGACAGTCATTTATGTCATGATTTTTTAAATCTGACTAACAGAGTCATCTAGTTGATTGATGGATGAGTTTTACGTAATAAATCGTTAAGAGAAGTAAGAATAGTACATAATAGCCTTATTTGCAAAGATAGTCAAAACAATTGAGATAGTTTCGGTCAAATGTTTGTATATTCAGAAAGGAACATATCTTCAAACAGATATAGATTCTTGTAATTAACATACGATGAGTGAGATATGTGATAACAAATAGTTATGTGGAATTTAGTGTGTGTGTGTGTGTGTGTGATAGACACAATGTGAAAATGAGAAGGAAGAACACGGAAATATGGAATTCGTTGAATGAGAGCCCAGTGATTTAGCAGTTATTATTATTATTATTACGGATTTTATTATTATCGGCTTTATTCAATATTATATTTGTGGTACAATAAGGAATTGTCAACACACTGTATTTCAACAAGTTTCCGTTTCTTACTTCTTGGATGATCCGGAACATGAATACTGAGTGATCGACAGTTAAAAGTTAACAGTTCAGTCAATCGACATCTAAATAATAATGTACATTCATTTTGGATATACCAATGATATACGAAGTTCAGTTACGAAGTAATCAAGAAAATCAGGGAAAACACATGATCATAAACAATTAGAATACAATGCCACCTCAGGTTACCATTCACTGTTGAGGTTATTCAATACACATGTTTATACACATGTTTTGTGATTACCAAGATTTGTTGAATATAACTAGGTTGACACGGCATGGTTTGATATAATCAAGTGTCAAGCATGTACAAACTGCATCAATCCTCAGTCAGTCAGTTAGCTACGACGTAGCATCAGGCACAAATATATCTATATATAAATATATCGGTCCAAGTTGTCATACCTCATTAACACAGAAAGATGAACACCGGACTCACAGTAGTTAATTCAGTGGTGGTAGTACATAAAAGAATGATATAGTACAGGAAGAAAGAAACATATGAAGCAATTTTATTCTCATATTTTAACGGGAGATATAAAGTGTATACACCCACGTCATTGTGATCAATTCTGAACCATGTCACACAGAGTGTCCAAACATTGGTTTCGATAGTCACGCGCAACACAACCAAGTAGTCTGCATCTATCAACATGGCTAATGCTAAAAGTTAGTAATTTCGAGGTTTGATGACACGTTTTGGTTTGGCAGCCTCTAACTTTCTTCCAGCCATCCCCAACCACATCATTCCTACTGTAGAACATAATACTATGGTAATGAAGTGAAGAGTTAATAGTCAAATGAACGGGTGTTGAATGATGTAACTAATTCATTATGTTGAAGTTGGGATACCTATTACCTATTAAGTTGAATGCTGAATGTGTCAGGCAATGAATCAGCTAATAAAGCCAGAAATATCATTGATAATTTGGTTGCAGCTCAACCGTGTGAAATAAATCTCTGAAATGCATGTTTAATTTTGACATTTAGTCATTGGTCAGTATTCCTGACCATAATCCTTGTCAGTGTTCTACATCCTTCAATAATTTCACAGTTGATTTCAACTTGGGACTGAATTTTCAACTTTAACTAGACAATGTTTTATGTGTATCAAGTTCACAATGTTATTGTAAAATTTACTGAAGGATATTTTCTGATGATCGTTTCAAATGTATACTTCTGACCGTTTACAAATCTTCATGTGTTTTTTCAAAGAGCATAGGTATTGGATCAGAACAAAATCCATATTTTCAAGAAGTTATGACTAGGTTAGAAAGTAATTGGAAAGTAAGTTGAAACATTATGATACATCACATTACAATTGCAATGATTTACACTTTTGTATGCCATTGTCTTTTTCAAGAACAATTGCACTGAGACTATAGCTTTTGGACGAAGTTTGAGTGATGCTGAATTGATCTAGAGATAGCTCACCTACTTGTGCAATGTGGTTGGCGTATTTTTAGCGAACGTTCTTCTACGGGATGGGGTTTCTGACCTCATATGCAACCCTTCTTCTTTACCAGGACTTGGAACTAGCAGAAACTCTAGAAGAGCTACAGGCGGAGTTAGCTCACCTACTTACAAGTATCAAAATGAGGTTATAAATTAGTGTGAGGAGTCACGAATAAGATTTCGAGTTACAATTTATGGTTAGAAATGAAAGTGAGGATTTTCATCACGAACTGGCATCAGCTATAATGCCAAAATGCTCTTTAACTGTATGGATGAATTATTATCGCGCGAAAACCCAAGACATGCTATCTTCAATTTCATTGGTTTGCCGATATATTATATTCTCCCACCAACTTCTTTTCATCAGGCAGTAGTCATTTAAAGCCAATTACTTCTTTCTTATTTATATCAGACTGAAATCATGGAAGTAGATGATGTATTTCAGAGCTTTCGAATACCTTGTTTGTTTTGTAGTGACGTTTGAATTGTGCTCATCGAGTTGAAATGTACTTACCAAGCTAATAAACTTTAATTGACAAAAAGAATCTTGCAAACAAGTTTTGTATAATTTAGTACTTGTAAACTCGAAGGTATATGCAGAATCTTGAGGAATTATGATTATCTCCGTGAGATGCGTATTCACTTCTTAGTTTAGATTATTAAGGGATTGTGAGAATACATAATCAAAGGTTGTAAGTAGCTATTATTCTGATTGCTGTTAGGTTAATGCCAGAGTTGAATACTGAAAATATCAACTTCTATACAATCAACTATCATTTCGTCTGTGCATAGTATGGTGGATCATATGTATAATGTTTATTTTAGGGTTACGGATATAATAGTGGTGTTCTGTTACTTGATCTGTCTAAATTACGATCAACCGATTGGAATCATCTATGGTTAGGCCTAACTAGAAGAGCTATTGAAAGACAAGGTTACTTAACCACTAGTGAACAGGTAAGTTCAAACTTCTCACATATTCATTATAACTACTTTTAATGATTGTGAATATCTATATGAAGGATATTAATTTACAACGACACTCAGCTGGATATCCCAGTCGAATGGTTGCGTCTTCCTATCATGACGGAAAGTGGTTTGTTGATTATATATGTATTATCTTTACCCTCATAACACAATCAGAAATCGTTTCGACTCCCCTCACATCATGGTGTGGAACACGGTTTATGGAATTACATCAGGATTGATGGGCCTTGAAGAATCACGCTCTTAAAACAACAACTGGGTTTTTAGCCACGTCTCTGATACACAGAAATTTTGACTTAGCAGAGGAAACACCTGAACCTCCACACTCAGCAGCTACCATTTGAATGGATCTACAGGACACACTGGTTAAAGACCTATATACTCGACAGTACACACAAGAATAATTACTGTATCGTGGTTTATAGGTTATCGCTTGCATCAATCGATGTGGACAATTGTGGACATACATTCGAGTGGACCAAATGTCGAAATCTTGATAGGAGGGAATAATGAGAACGTCAGAGAATTTGTGGGAGCTCAGCAATCAACAAACACATTATTATCGATGCAGTTTATTAACCAACCAGAAAAATCATGGAGAAGTATGTGATCAAGAATCAGATCAAAGAAAGAGACTATCCACGACTTAATCATCCAGTTCAGTGAACGAAACTCCATAAAAATCAACCATCAGAGTTCCAAGCATTCTCCACCATCTCTGAATATCATGTGTATAGGAAACTAGTTAACTATAATTTATTGATAGAAATAGACATGATAATAGTTAGTTATAAAAGTCAGGGTTTAAATTTAACAAAGCATAAAAGTGACATATATCTGTTGTTTAATGAACATCATCAAGATTTCATGATATTATGAAAACGATAGAGTAAAATGTATTCATTACATTGGCCCTCAAATGCCCTGGTACGACCGAGAGTGTAGAGAGTTAGCTGTCCTTCTCGAAATGCTCTCATATGGTCACGTGTATGCAGCCACTGACAGGGTGATCCCACTCAATGCCTTCTCGCACCATGGGTGTTGTTTACCTGGTGCTTTAACCGGGTTGGTAGATTTGAAGGATCCACCTAGAGGAGTTGGAAAACCCTGATTCCATATCAGTGATGCACATGGGCTCCAGGATTTTGAGTGAACAAATGGCGTATGAACCGATTGTCGGTCAGTGGCTATCATGAGATTGCATATGCAGACGTTACTCCACTACCTTGTGGATCAGACATATAGGTCGAAGGCTCTAGGTATTGTCTCGTAAGAAAATCACCTGCTCCAGTCTGAGCACCCGGACAATATCACAGCACACACACACACATCAAGTGACTTGTGTGGTGCAGTTCGTTTGACATTGACAAGAAATAAGATTAGAATGATAATGAAATAGGGAACTCTGTCCAGTCCACCTCTCAGATCATGATCTATAGAATGTACCACTGTACTAACATTAGCTTATTTCAAATATCGTTACTTATTTATTCGTTTCCTTATCCATTTTAGGACACTATAAATCTAGTACTATTTGAATTCAATTACATTCTACATGAGATTCCATGTGAATGGAATATTCAATTGAGTGGAGGAAGTGATGAACAACGATGTCCTGTAAGTTGGTTAACTTATAATGAATTAAAGAAACGTAATTATACGACAAATTTTAAACAACCAAAACTTATTCATATTATTCATCATATAAAACCAGATGATGTAAAAGTGAATGATACACCGACTGAGTACATTGATCAATCTGATATCACTCTTGAACGTAAGTTAATCTGTTATTAAATGTTATGCGACTGATAACATACAATTCTCATGCTGCCTTCATATTGGAATTGATAGATATCAAATTTTAAATATGAGACGTACAATTAAACAAGACACCCGAACTGTAATGTTTCAACCTCCAAACGTACATTCCCTTAACAGTGATGTTTACGACTAAGAATAATCAGTCTCTTACTGACATATTATATGCATCCTGTTAGGATTATTTCGATATTGTCTTAATTCACAATCATTCTAAGCAAAGATGAATGGTACCTAGCATTGGAATCTACCAAGCGAGTTTCGTCGAATTTAGGACTCATCAGCAAGATATACTTACATCCTAGATTTGATGTTCAAACTCCCTGTTTTTCACTTCAGACGTCATCGCGTTTTCTACTTATCTACTGAGTCGAGCTAGCAATTAACTCATGAAATGGGATAAATTTCAATCGACTTTGTATTGGTTATTTGAATCTTCCCATTGATGATATGACCAATAGCAGCTTTCTCCTTATAAGTCCCAAATAGGACTCGTTGTTAGATAGTCATGTTTTTCTCGTCTAAATGAACTATGTGTATACTTTGAAGCAGTAGATCACATTATTATAAAGCATTAGCTTCACCTACCATGTTATCACTCCCTACAATTGCGTATTTATGTTTATTCTCTATTGATTTGTAATTTCATTTGTAGAAAATGAACTATATGATAAATTCGTATCAGTATACCGTCAATATACTCGATTACATGAATCATGTTTCCAATAGATTCAATTCAAGAACCAATCAATTTGATGTTGATCATCTTCCGCATCATGTAATTTTTGTACTATTCCATGTTCTAAATCAATAAAATTGATTATCTTTTATTTTTGTATTTATATTACTTTACTTCAAATAAATTTGATTGATGATAACAAGGCGATATTCTAAGACTATTTCTATGGAATTGTGTGTATCTACTAAGTTGATGAAATATGGTCGTTGAATGGGATGATTGTGGAAAGTAGGTGGAGCTAAGTGAATAAGAACATAGTGAAAGAAAATAAGATTTTGTCATTAGTTGAACAACCAATTGAATGGATTTTGTCACTGAATCAACTTCCTTGATAATGAAAAAGCATTTGATAGTATGCATAGAAGAACCATATGAAACCCTCATCAACATAATTGTGTAACTGAGAAGATTGTCAGCGCCATGCGAAATACATACAATGGATTACACTGCAGAGTGATGCATGAAGGACAGCTGACAGACGCATTTCAAGTGAGGATCGGAGTCAGACAAGGCAGTTTACTCTCGCCATTCCTCTCTCTTCCGGTGGTCAACTAGATTACGTAAACCTCCATATCTCAAGGAAACACAGTATGCAATGGACAGCTCTGAGTCAATTAGAAGATTTGCACTTTGAAGATGATCTGCAATTAATATCTCATACACATGAACAAATGCAGATACTTCAATATTTGTCTGAAATAAAAAGGGCTTCGTGTAATAGTAACACAAAGAATAATTACAACATACCATAGAACAAACGACAGCTATTAGTTGTGTCTAACTAAACTTGGTAACAGTTCATCAACAAGCAAAACCCAACCATGAGCATGCATTATAAAAAGCGTTGCATTTAAACAAGAAGTAAACAATTAAACAAAATTGTGGATAACTACTATAATAATTGAGGTGAAGTAATTATAACGGTAAATACAATAAATCTTATAGGTAGATGTAAATATTTCCGAATATTACACGACAAACTTGCCTGACAACATAAGCTTAGAAATTGCTAGGAATACAACTATTTACTGAATATTAATAGGAAGTAGTAGTAGTAGTAGTAGTATTAGTACATCAATACACAAAAGAGTGAAAGGGAAGTGAATAAGGACAGAGAATGTAAAACACACTTAACTGGAAGTATCATGTAAACGACATGTAAAGGACAATTGAGTGCAGATGTGCAAATGATGTATTTAATGTATGATTTTTGTATTTTATGAAACTACTCTACTACAATTTCCATTCCGACTGTTTTTCAATTGCCTCAGTTGTCTAATTCAATTATGGTTGAATGGTGTTATTGTAGGCCCAGCTGATTTGACTCCGATCTGGCTGAATGTATGAGGACATACATATGGACATACATTTTCCATTTAAATCTGTATGTTGCCTAGGCTAACACCATTTGTGTGACGCCAGTAATAAGAAGCTACATACGCGCTGCACAGGAAGGGCTTATTTCAAGCTCTTGTTTATCCATACAGATATGCAGAATAAGAAGCAGGTAAGTGAAGCGGAGAAAGAGACAGGTCGATTTGATCAAGAATGTTTTGATATTTATAGTTAGACAAAAATAAGTTACAGACATATGATGAGTAGGCTGAGCTATGCACACATGTACGCTCATATATGCTAGAATTCAGGAATCTTGTTTTCAGTAGATCTAATTCAACAAATACTCGACTTGATATTGTCATCCCAACGAAGGTATATATATATATATATATATATTTATAGGTAGTTCATTTATTTTGTATCATCTTAGTCGTTTAACGCCTACATTGTTTCTATGTGAATATATTTCACAGAAAATTTATTTATGAAGACAAGTGATAATCTAATAGCATTTATATTGAGTGTGGTCACATTCTTCCGTAAATTACAATCTATTGATTATGAAAGTAAAATGATCTCTGTATATTATCATCAATATGGACTGATAAACAACCATAGAGCCTGATAATGAACTTATTGAAAACAATTTCTCTTTTAAATATTCTTCTTGTTTTGTTTTATATTAGAATTAGTACAACATAATAGTGAATTAGTTTATTGATGTATTAGAGCAATATATTGGCATTTGGTAAATATGACAACCATCAATTTTAATAGTAACTAACACCTGATTCTATTCTCATAATTAATCGACTGTACTTTATTGAAGAATGTGACCCCGCAAATGTGTCATTGACCTGTATACTGTTGAAGCCAATTTTCATACAGAGAGAATAGATAAAATTGTGTGATATTGGATAACTGACTTGTATGAATTCTACTTTCATTTGGTTCAATGTTTGTACTTTATGATTAGTCGTGTTCATTATTATAGTTTTCTAAGAAAGTTTATCTGTTGTTAAAACATCGTTGTCCTAAATGTAAAATGATTAGTACCTGATGAAAAATGGAATGTGAATGAGAGGGTTATAAGAGTTTGTTGAAATCCGTAACTGGATATAAATGTATTTCACTCCACTGATGAAATATAAATGTTCATTCACTTCTTATACATCATTTCCTCCGCTTGAACATGGTTTATTCTCTCCCACTGTAGGTTGTTGCTGGCCAACGGATCCGAAGTATTTTACATAGACAATTGCTAATAAACATTTGTATCTTCTGGATGATGGCTTTTGTAGTTGCTACACTGTTCTTCTTCTCTTGCACTTGTTATGGTGAAATAAGATCACAGGATAGACAGACATCATCCTCCATTGCGAAACATTTGATTGAGACGGGTTATAAGATTGACATCAAATCAGCATTTGTAGTGTTATACAAAAGCCTTGAAGGACGTATATTCGGGTTTATTGAAACCCCATACATCAGCACTGTCATGACATTTTTTATTGAAAATTCTGACTTTTGTGATAGTTGAGAATTATTTTGAGTTCCAGATGTTCTTTAATCGTATATATCAAAACGGTTACTTATTATCTGTTACATGTTCCTGAATCTGCGTTGTAACTCATCGACTGTTGACTACTAACTAACTAACTAACTAACTATCTAACTAACTATCTAACTGATTGATTGACTGATTGACTCACTGATTGACTGACTGAATGACTCACTGATATGTATTTTAGATTCTAAACCAATTTCACATTAGAATAAAAAGTACTTTTCAACTATTGCAAATATTCATCAATCTTTTTCTGTGATTTCTAATCAATGAAACAAATTCTAATAAGATATACATCCCGTGGGTTAACATGTTACACCTGAAATGTATATTATATAATCTTCAAGAAGCTTTTTAAGGAAAGATATAAAATGGCTTGCAGTTGAATTAAGAACCTATTTGAAACTTGTCAACTGGATGTACCTTCAACAAGATACTGATCAAATACAGTCGTACATAACCATGTGTAGTTACAAGTAAAACAACACCAAATGAATATAATCTTCAACAAAAATAATGACATTCTCTGACTATCTCTTCAATGTGTCACCGAAAATTTCATTTTGATTTGTTATTTCAATTTGAGTATTCAGCGGGATGGATGGTGGGTGTGGAATCACTGTAATTATTATTACAAAATGTTTTCACTAACTACTATATAATAATATAAGCAGCTGATGAGAAACCTCGAAATATTATGAATTCATATTATTCTGCATCAATTTTTGTTCTTGCTTTATTTAAATTCATAAAGGGAACTAACTGCATCAAACGTTTTATCAGATACCGCTTGAAGTTCTTAACCTTCAATCAATATTTAACATGGTTATATCAGGATTCATTCATTTCAACTGCATATAATAAAATTATAACTGGAAGATGAGTAAACGAACCTGGACTTATTATTGACAATATTAAAACGATGATATTGTTACGGGAGTATATGATTAACTCTAAACATCCTTCAGGCGCTAAACCATTTTTAAAATTGATGATTCCAACAATTCTTCCATCTACAATCAGTAAAGTAAGTCATAGTTGTGCTCCTTTTCTCAGTAAGTTTCATCGTATTTTTCATCAAATAATTCTGTATAAATTGACCTCAATATTTACGTGTTTGATTCGCGATTTCGTATGAAGAAAACAAGTTAGTGTCAGTGTTCAGTAAGTGATTCTTATTCTACTACCACCTTGATAAGTATATAGTCAAGTTGAAGGACTACATTCTCCGAGGAATTACGAAACGTGAGCACAGATAATAATGTAATACAAAAAAGCATAATACTAAATTATATAATGGAATTAATAACCGTACAAAACAGTGGAAGTGATCTTAAGGAGAATGTTTTCGAACACTGATTGAATGTGAATAAATGAGTCTAACTAAGAAGAATCGAAAAGTAGTCGGTATATATCATGTTTCTTAGTTTTCATTATTCCTTAACTGTGATCAATCTATGATGTGAATTATATGCAAATTCAATCATTCATCTAAATCAGAAAGTAATAACGTATGACTAATATCAATTGTAATACAAATACAATTACAGACTACTTCTGTTTGATTATTCTTATGAAATATCAAAGATATTTGTTGTTGAAAGTGCTATAAAAGTGAGAACGTTTGACAATTTTCGAAACTAGAGTCGATAATAAATGCATGTCCAAGTTAAAGTCAAAGTAGATAAAAGTGTGATAAATGGATATGAAAATATTATCAATATCATGTGATATTTTTGATGCCTATAGCTTCTACGTTATGTAAGAGATGGGATCGAACCCCCCTCGAAAGTCAAGTTAGTATACAATGGAACACGGCCAAATGCCCATTGACAATATTTAGCATGGTTATATCAGGATTCATTCATTTCAACTGCATATAATGAAATTATAACTGGAAGATGAGTAAACAAACCTGGACTTATTATTGACAATATTAAAACGATGATATTGTTACAGGAGTATATGATTAATCGATAATTTGTTTCCACATTCTTGTACCTTTCCCTTTTTAGGTAATTGTACTAGACATTGATATACTACTTAATACAGATATTATTGAATTATGGAATCATTTTGAGTATTTTAAGGAAACTCAGGTTTGTTTTCTAATCATTATTGTTCATATTATTATTGATTGAAACAATTGAGATAGTTTCGGTCAAACCCCGGACTCACAGTAGTTAATTCAGTGGTGGTAGTACATAAAAGAATGATATAGTACAGGAAGAAAGAAACATATGAAGAAATTTTAATCTCATATTTTAACGGGAGATATAAAGTGTATACACCCACGTCATTGTGATCAATTGTGAACCATGTCACACAGAGTGTCCATCCATTAGTTTAGATAGTCATGCGCAACACGACCAAGTAGTCTGCATCTATCAACAAGGCTTATGCTAAATGTTAGTGATTTCGAGGTCTGATGCCACGTTTTGGTTTGGCAGCCTCTAACTTTCTTCCAGCCATCCCCAACCACATCATTCCTACTGTAGAACATAATGCTATAGTAATGAAGTGAAGAGTTAATAGTCAAATGAACGGGTGTTGAATGATGTAACTAATTCATTATGTTGAAGTTGGGATACCTATTACCTATTAAGTTGAATGCTGAATGTGTCAGGCAATGAATCAGCTAATAAAGCCAGAAATATCATTGATAATTTGGTTGCAGCTCAACCGTGTGAAATAAATCTCTGAAATGCATGTTTAATTTTGACATTTAGTCATTGGTCAGTATTCCTGACCATAATCCTTGTCAGTGTTCTACATCCTTCAATAATTTCACAGTTGATTTCAACTTGGGACTGAATTTTCAACTTTAACTAGACAATGTTTTATGTGTATCAAGTTCACAATGTTATTGTAAAATTTACTGAAGGATATTTTCTGATGATCGTTTCAAATGTATACTTCTGACCGTTTACAAATCTTCATGTGTTTTTTCAAAGAGCATAGGTATTGGATTAGAACAAAATCCATATTTTCAAGAAGTTATGACTAGGTTAGAAAGTAATTGGAAAGTAAGTTGAAACATTATGATACATCACATTACAATTGCAATGATTTACACTTTTGTATGCCATTGTCTTTTTCAAGAACAACTGCACTGAGACTATAGCTTTTGGACGAAGTTTGAGTGATGCTGAATTGATCTAGAGATAGCTCACCTACTTGTCTAATGTGGTTGACGTATTTTTAGCAAACGATTTTCTACGGGATGGGGTTTCTGACCTCATATGCAACCCTTCTTCTTTACCAGGACTTGGAACTAGCAGAAACTCTAGAAGAGCTACAGGCGGAGTTAGCTCACCTACTTACAAGTATCAAAATGAGGTTATAAATTAGTGTGAGGAGTCACGAATAAGATTTCGAGTTACAATTTATGGTTACAAATGAAAGTGAGGATTTTCATCACGAACTGGCATCAGCTATAATGCCAAAATGCTCTTTAACTGTATGGATGAATTATTATCGCGCGAAAACCCAAGACATGCTATCTTCAATTTCATTGGTTTGCCGATATATTATATTCTCCCACCAACTTCTTTTCATCAGGCAGTAGTCATTTACAGCCAATTAATTCTTTCTTATTTATATCAGACTGAAGTCATGGAAGTAGATGATGTATTTCAGAGCTTTCGAATACCTTGTTTGTTTTGTAGTGACGTTTGAATTGTGCTCATCGAGTTGAAATGTACTTACCAAGCTAATAAACTTTAATTGACAAAAAGAATCTTGCAAACAAGTTTTGTATAATTTAGTACTTGTAAACTCGAAGGTATATGCAGAATCTTGAGGAATTATGATTATCTCCGTGAGATGCGTATTCACTTCTTAGTTTAGATTATTAAGGGAATGTGAGAATACATGATCAAAGGTTGTAAGTAGCTTTTATTCTGATTGTTGTTAGGTTAATGCCAGAGTTGAATACTGAAAATATCAACTTCTATACAATCAACTATCATTTCGTCTGTGCATAGTATGGTGGATCATATGTATAATGTTTATTTTAGGGTTACGGATATAATAGTGGTGTTCTGTTACTTGATCTGTCTAAATTACGATCAACCGATTGGAATCATCTATGGTTAGGCCTAACTAGAAGAGCTATTGAAAGACAAGGTTACTTAACCACTGGTGAGCAGGTAAGTTCAAACTTCTCACATATTCATTATAACTACTTTTAATGATTGTGAATATCTATATGAAGGATATTAATTTACAACGACACTCAGCTGGATATCCCAGTCGAATGGTTGCGTCTTCCTATCATGACGGAAAGTGGTTTGTTGATTATATATGTATTATCTTTACCCTCATGACACAATTAGAAATCGTTTCGACTCCCCTCACATCATGGTGTGGAACACGGTTTATGGAATTACATCAGGATTGATGGGCCTTGAAGAATCACGCTCTTAAAACAACAACTGGGTTTTTAGCCACGTCTCTGATACACAGAAATTTTGACTTAGCAGAGGAAACACCTGAACCTCCACACTCAGCAGCTACCATTTGAATGGATCTACAGGATACACTGGTTAAAGACCTATATACTCGACAGTACACACAAGAATAATTACTGTATCGTGGTTTATAGGTTATCGCTTGCATCAATCGATGTGGCCAATTGTGGACATACATTCGAGTGGACCAAATGTCGAAATCTTGATAGGAGGGAATAATGAGAACGTCAGAGAATTTGTGCGAGCTCAGCAATCAACAAACACATTATTATCGATGCAGTTTATTAACCAACCAGAAAAATCATGGAGAAGTATGTGATCAAGAATCAGATCAAAGAAAGAGACTATCCACGACTTAATCATCCAGTTCAGTGAACGAAACTCCATAAAAATCAACCATCAGAGTTCCAAGCATTCTCCACCATCTCTGAATATCATGTGTATAGGACACTAGTTAACTATAATTTATTGATAGAAATAGACATGATAATAGTTAGTTATAAAAGTCAGGGTTTAAATTTAACAAAGCATAAAAGTGACATATATCTGTTGTTTAATGAATGTCATCAAGATTTCATGATATTATGAAAACGATAGAGTAAAATGTATTCATTACATTGGCCCTCAAATGCCCTGGTACGACCGAGAGTGTGGAGAGTTAACTCTCCTTCTCGAAATGCTCTCATATGGTCACGTGTATGCAGCCACTGACAGGGTGATCCCACTCAATGCCTTCTCGCACCATGGGTGTTGTTTACCTGGAGCTTTAACCGGGTTGGTAGATTTGAAGGATCCACCTAGAGGAGTTGGAAAACCCTGATTCCATATCAGTGATGCACATGGGCTCCAGGATTTTGAGTGAACAAATGGCGTATGAACCGATTGTCGGTCAGTGGCTATCATGAGATTGCATATGCAGACGTTACTCCACTACCTTGTGGATCAGACACATAGGTCGAAGGCTCTAGGTATTGTCTCGTAAGAAAATCACCTGCTCCAGTCTGAGCACCCGGACAATATCACAGCACACACACACACATCAAGTGACTTGTGTGGTGCAGTTCGTTTGACATTGACAAGAAATAAGATTAGAATGATAATGAAATAGAGAACTCTGTCCAGTCCACCTCTCAGATCATGATCTATAGAATGTACCACTGTACTAACATTAGCTTATTTCAAATATCGTTACTTATTTATTCGTTTGCTTATCCATTTTAGGACACTATAAATCTAGTACTATTTGAATTCAATTACATTCTACATGAGATTCCATGTGAATGGAATATTCAATTGAGTGGAGGAAGTGCTGAACAACGATGTCTTGTAAGTTGGTTAACTTATAATGAATTAAAGAAACGTAATTATACGACAAATTTTAAACAACCAAAACTTATTCATATTAATCATCATATAAAACCAGATGATGTAAAAGTGAATGATACACCGACTGAGTACATTGATCAATCTGATATCATTCTTAAACGTAAGTTAATCTGTTATTAAATGTTATGCGACTGATAACATACAATTCTCATGCTGCCTTCATATTAGAATTGATAGATATCAAATTTTAAATATGAGACGTACAATTAAACAAGACACCCGAACTGTAATGTTTCAACCTCCAAACGTACATTCCCTTAACAGTGATGTTTACGACTAAGATTAATCAGTCTCTTACTGACATATTATATGCATCCTGTTAGGATTATTTTGATATTGTCTTAATTCACAATCATTCTAAGCAAAGATGAATGGTACCTAGCATTGGAATCTACCAAGCGAGTTTCGTCGAATTTAGGACTCATCAGCAAGATATACTTACATCCTAGATTTGATGTTCAAACTCCCTGTTTTTTCACTTCAGACGTCATCGCGTTTTCTACTTATCTACTGAGTCGAGCTAGCAATTAACTCATGAAATGGGATAAATTTCAATCGACTTTGTATTGGTTATTTGAATCTTCCCATTGATGATATGACCAATAGCAGCTTTCTCCTTATAAGTCCCAAATAGGACTCGTTGTTAGATAGTCATGTTTTTCTCGTCTAAATGAACTATGTGTATACTTTGAAGCAGTAGATCACATTATTATAAAGCATTAGCTTCACCTACCATGTTATCACTCCCTACAATTGCGTATTCATGTTTATTCTCTATTGATTTGTAATTTCATTTGTAGAAAATGAACTATATGATAAATTCGTATCAGTATACCGTCAATATACTCGATTACATGAATCATGTTTCCAATAGATTCAATTCAAGAACCAATCAATTTGATGTTGATCATCTTCCGCATCATGTAATTTTTGTACTATTCTATGTTCTAAATCAATAGAATTGGTTATCGTTTATTTTGTATTTACATTAATATACTTCAAATAAATTTGATTGATGATAACAAGGTGATATTCTAAGACTATTTCTATGGAATTGTGTGTATCTACTAAGTTGATGAAATATGGTCGTTGAATGGGATGATTGTGGAAAGTAGGTGGAGCTAAGTGAATAAGAACATGGTGAAAGAAAATAAGATTTTGTCATTAGTTGAACAACCAATTGAATGGATTTTGTCACTGAATCAACTTCCTTGATAATGAAAACGCATTTGATAGTATGCATAGAAGAAAGATATGAAACCCTCATCAACATAATTGTGTAACTGAGAAGATTGTCAGCGCCATGCGAAATACATACAATGGATTACACTGCAGAGTGATGCATGAAGGACAGCTGACAGACGCATTTCAAGTGAGGATCGGAGTCAGACAAGGCAGTTTACTCTCGCCATTCCTCTCTCTTCCGGTGGTCAACCAGATTATGTAAACCTCCATATCTCAAGGAAACACAGTATGCAATGGACAGCTCTGAGTCAATTAGAAGATCTGCACTTTGCAGATGATCTGCAATTAATATCTCATACACATGAACAAATGCAGATACTTCAATAATTGTCTGAAATAAAAATGGCTTCGTGTAATAGTAACACAAAGAATAATTACAACATACCATAGAACAAACGACAGCTATTAGTTGTGTCTAACTAAACTTGGTAACAGTTCATCAACAAGCAAAACCCAACCATGAGCATGCAATATGAAAAGCGTTGCATTTAAACAAGAAGTAAACAATTAAACAAAATTGTGGATAACTACTACAATAATTGAGGTGAAGTAATTATAACGGTAAATACAATAAATCTTATAGGTAGATGTAAATATTTCCGAATATTACACGACAAACTTGCCTGACAACATAAGCTTAGAAATTGCTAGGAATACAACTATTTACTGAATATTAATAGGAAGTAGTATTAGTAGTAGTAGTAGTAGTACATCAATACACAAAAGAGTGAATGGGAAGTGAATATAGACAGAGAATGTAAAACACACTTAACTGGAAGTATCATGTAAACGATATGTAAAAGACAATTGAATACAGATGTGCAAATGATGTATTTAATGTATGATTTTTGTATTTTATGAAACTACTCTACTACAATTTCCATTCCGACTGTTTTTCAATTGCCTCAGTTGTCTAATTCAACTATGGTTGAATGGTGTTATTGTAGGCACAGCTGATTTGACTCCGATCTGGCTGAATGTATGAGGACATACATATGGACATACATTTTCCATTTAAATCTGTATGTTGCCTAGGCTAACACCATTTGTGTGACGCCAGTAATAAGAAGCTACATACGCGCTGCACAGGAAGGACTAATTCAAGCTCTCGTTTATCCATACAGATATGCAGAATAAGAAGCAGGTAAGTGAAGCGGAGAAAGAGACAGGTCGATTTGATCAAGAATGTTTTGATATTTATAGTTAGACAAAAATAAGTTACAGACATATGATGAGTAGGCTGAGCTATGCACACATGTACGCTCATATATGCTAGAATTCAGGAATCTTGTTTTCAGTAGATCTAATTCAACAAATACTCGACTTGATATTGTCATCCATACGAAGGTATATATATATATATATTTATAGGTAGTTCATTTATTTTGTATCATCTTAGTCGTTTAACGCCTACATTGTTTCTATGTGAATATATTTCACAGAAAATTTATTTATGAAGACAAGTGATAATCTAATAGCATTTATATTGAGTGTGGTCACATTCTTCCGTAAATTACAATCTATTGATTATGAAAGTAAAATGATCTCTGTATATTATCATCAATATGGACTGATAAACAACCATAGAGCCTGATAATGAACTTATTGAAAACAATTTCTCTTTTAAATATTCTTCTTGTTTTGTTTTATATTAGAATTAGTACAACATAATAGTGAATTAATTTATTGATGTATTAGAGCAATACATTGGCACTTGGTAAATATGACAACCATCAATTTCAATAGTAACTAACACCTAATTCTATTCTCATAATTAATCGACTGTACTTTATTGAAGAATGTGACCCCGCAAATGTGTCATTGACCTGTATACTGTTGAAGCCAATTTTCATACAGAGAGAATAGATAAAATTGTGTGATATTGGATAACTGACTTGTATGAATTCTACTTTCATTTGGTTCAATGTTTGTACTTTATGATTAGTCGTGTTCATTATTATAGTTTTCTAAGAAAGTTTATCTGTTGTTAAAACATCGTTGTCCTAAATGTAAAATGATTAGTACCTGATGAAAAATGGATTGTGAATGAGAGGGTTATAAGAGTTTGTTGAAATCCGTAACTGGATATAAATGTATTTCACTCCACTGATGAAATATAAATGTTCATTCACTTCTTATACATCATTTCCTCCGCTTGAACATGGTTTATTCTCTCCCACTGTAGGTTGTTGCTGGCCAACGGATCCGAAGTATTTTACATAGACAGTTGCTAATAAACATTTGTATCTTCTGGATGATGGCTTTCGTAGTTGCTACACTGTTCTTCTTCTCTTGCACTTGTTATGGTGAAATAAGATCACAGGATAGACAGACATCATCCTCCATTGCGAAACATTTGATTGAGACGGGTTATAAGATTGACATCAAATCAGCATTTGTAGTGTTATACAAAAGCCTTGAAGGACGTATATTCGGGTTTATTGAAACCCCATACATCAGCACTGTCATGACACTTTTTATTGAAAATTCTGACTTTTTTGATAGTTCAGAATTATTTTGAGTTCCGGATGTTCTTTAATCGTATATATCAAAACGGTTACTTATTATCTGTTACATGTTCCTGGATCTGCGTTGTAACTCATCGACTGTTGACTACTAACTAACTAACTAACTAACTAACTATCTAACTGATTGATTGACTGATTGATTGACTGATTGACTGACTGACTGACTCACCGATATGTATTTTAGATTCTAAACCAATTTCACATTAGAATAAAAAGTACTTTTCAACTATTGCAAATATTCATCAATCTTTTTCTGTGATTTCTAATCAATGAAACAAATTCTAATAAGATATACATCCCTTGGGTTAACATGTTACACCTGAAATGTATATTATATAATCTTCAAGAAGCTTTTTAAGGAAAGATATAAAATGGCTTGCAGTTGAATTTAAAACCTATTTGAAACTTGTCAACTGGATGTACCTTCAACAAGATACTGATCAAATACAGTCGTACATAACCATGTGTAGTTACAAGTAAAACAACACCAAATGAATATAATCTTCAACAAAAATAATGACATTCTCTGACTATCTCTTCAATGTGTCACCAAAAATTTCAATTTGATTTGTTATTTCAATTTGAGTATTCAGCGGGATGGATGGTGGGTGTGGAATCACTGTAATTATTATTACAAAATGTATTCACCAACTACTTAAATAGCTTCATCAGTGTAATGTCTTTTGCTGTTTTAGGAAAACAAAATTCACATTGTCATCATATTTGATGGTGATCGAGGTCTACAATATCTGAATAGTCTTCTTAAATCTATTATCAACATATACAACTGTATTTCATTTCTTAATAACGACGATTTCATCAAATAGTCAGTTGTTGAATTTGATGAATACATGGAAATTACATGATATGGAATATCATTTTTATAGTTGTAGTGATTATTTGGTAAGTGTTCACATGCATTATAACTAACTGTGTTACGTCACTGTTCCTATAATGTAATAAGAGTTTTGTGGAGATAGGAATTTTTTATAGTTCAAATCACGAACTGATATTAGTTGGACAATGATTGAAAAGTTGATGGTTATCGACAGACATCTTGTCTTGATACAGCATTTCATAGCCTCAACCCAAGTGTTGGATCCAACACCTGCGATCTCGCACATGAATGCCTAACCTGTAGTCCGATAGATGGTGATTTCACAGTATTCTAGTTTGACTGAAGTTAGCATGAACATATTTGGACGTCCACTTAGTAGTTTAGAGGTCAAGCGTTCTCTCTCGAGATCCAAGTTCGTGCGTCGGATTTCGGATACGGTGTTGCGATGCACACTGCTGGAATTCCATACTTGGATGAAACAACGGTCCAGTACTTCCAAGTTTTCAATGGTTTTCGATCTTAGATTGGCTTGTGATTTCAATGTATTATGGTATTTAACTTGATTATGTGTGATTATTTGCAGGTAAATCTTCGCTGGATTAAGTCTAAACATCCTTCAGGCGCTAAACCATTTTTAAAATTGATGATTCCAACAATTCTTCCATCTACAATCAGTAAAGTAAGTCATAGTTGTGCTCCTTTTCTCAGTAAGTTTCATCGTATTTTTCATCAAATAATTCTGTATAAATTGACCTCAATATTTACGTGTTTGATTCGCGATTTCGTATGAAGAAAACAAGTTAGTGTCAGTGTTCAGTAAGTGATTCTTATTCTACTACCACCTTGATAAGTATATAGTCAAGTTGAAGGACTACATTCTCCGAGGAATTACGAAACGTGAGCACAGATAATAATGTAATACAAAAAAGCATAATACTAAATTATATAATGGAATTAATAACCGTACAAAACAGTGGAAGTGATCTTAAGGAGAATGTTTTCGAACACTGATTGAATGTGAATAAATGAGTCTAACTAAGAAGAATCGAAAAGTAGTCGGTATATATCATGTTTCTTAGTTTTCATTATTCCTTAACTGTGATCAATCTATGATGTGAATTATATGCAAATTCAATCATTCATCTAAATCAGAAAGTAATAACGTATGACTAATATCAATTGTAATACAAATACAATTACAGACTACTTCTGTTTGATTATTCTTATGAAATATCAAAGATATTTGTTGTTGAAAGTGCTATAAAAGTGAGAACGTTTGACAATTTTCGAAACTAGAGTCGATAATAAATGCATGTCCAAGTTAAGGTCAAAGTAGATAAAAGTGGGATAAATGGATATGAAAAAATTATCAATATCATGTGATATTTTTGATGCCTATAGCTTCTACGTTATGTAAGAGATGGGATCGAACCCCCCTCGAAAGTCAAGTTAGTATACAATGGAACACGGCCGAATGCCCATTGACAACTGGGTTCGTCATGACAAAGCTATGTATCATCCTCGTCTGGCTCTTCCTAAAGTAAACTAAATAGTACACTTGTCTGAAATGACACAACGACTCTTTAAAATGTCTCCAGATGTCAAGAAAGTTGCTTCGACTAGTTTGTGCCTTGTGGAAAGTTTCAAGATAATTCTAGAAAACGGCTAATTATGCCCTCCTATTGTTGATTGAACAGTATCAGTGATGGTTATCAGTTTTGGTATGTTTTCCTGAAGTGTTGCAGTGGAGTGACAACTACACAAAATGTAACATGTAACGTGTCGATTCACGACGCAGTTGTAACATAACGCCTTTAAATTGTCAGTTTTACTTAGTGTTATATCTACTCTCAAATATCGAAGGTTTAAAAGTGGAAGTTTTCATGGAAGTCGATATCTGTGATCAAACGTTTAATCAGATACCGCTTGAAGTTCTTAACCTTCAATCAATATTTAGCATGGTTATATCAGGATTCATTCATTTCAACTGCATATAATAAAATTATCACTGGAAGATGAGTAAACAAACCTGGACTTATTATTGACTATATTAAAACGATGATATTGTTACGGGAGTATATGATTAATCGGTAATTTGTTTCCACATTGTTGTACCTTTCCCTTTTTAGGTAATTGTACTAGATATTGATATACTACTTAATACAGATATTATTGAATTATGGAATCATTTTGAGTATTTTAAGGAAACTCAGGTTTGTTTTCTAATCATTATTGTTCATATTATTATTGATTGAAACATTATTGATATTCAAAGTAAAAACAAACATAAAATAATTTGTAATGGATTACCTACCATATGATTGATATCAAAGTGTAGAGTTTCAGTTGAATTGAATCTATAGTTTATGTAACTTACTTGATAAATACAGAGAAATCTATATGACTGATTGTTCATGACATTGTTCCCATTGAACTATGAACTCACAATAATCCAAATATGATTATTCTTATCTCAATTGAATGAATATGAATGGAATGATTTCATCATGAATTATTCAAAGATCCAACAGTATGGATTGTGAATACTCACACTATTTTCTTTTTTTTTTTTTAATGAAACATTTAATCAAGACAGTCATTTATGTCATGATTTTTTAAATCTGACTAACAGAGTCATCTAGTTGATTGATGGATGAGTTTTACGTAATAAATCGTTAAGAGAAGTAAGAATAGTACATAATAGCCTTATTTGCAAAGATAGTCAAAACAATTGAGATAGTTTCGGTCAAATGTTTGTATATTCAGAAAGGAACATATCTTCAAACAGATATAGATTCTTGTAATTAACATACGATGAGTGAGATATGTGATAACAAATAGTTATGTGGAATTTAGTGTGTGTGTGTGTGTGTGATAGACACAATGTGAAAATGAGAAGGAAGAACACGGAAATATGGAATTCGTTGAATGAGAGCCCAGTGATTTAGCAGTTATTATTATTATTATTACGGATTTTATTATTAACGGCTTCATTCAATATTATGTTTGTGGTACAATAAGGAATTGTCAACACACTGTATTTCAACAAGTTTCCGTTTCTTACTTCTTGGATGATCCGGAACATGAATACTGAGTGATCGACAGTTAAAAGTTAACAGTTCAGTCAATCGACATCTAAATAATAATGTACATTCATTTTGGATATACCGATGATATACGAAGTTCAGTTACGAAGTAATCAAGAAAATCAGGGAAAACACATGATCATAAACAATTAGAATACAATGCCACCTCAGGTCACCATTCACTGTTGAGGTTATTCAATACACATGTTTATACACATGTTTTGTGATTACCAAGATTTGTTGAATATAACTAGGTTGACACGGCATGGTTTGATATAATCAAGTGTCAAGCATGTACAAACTGCATCAATCCTCAGTCAGTCAGTTAGCTACGACGTAGCATCAGGCACAAATATATCTATATATAAATATATCGGTCCAAGTTGTCATACCTCATTAACACAGAAAGATGAACACCGGACTCACAGTAGTTAATTCAGTGGTGGTAGTACATAAAAGAATGATATAGTACAGGAAGAAAGAAACATATGAAGCAATTTTAATCTCATATTTTAACGGGAGATATAAAGTGTATACACCCACGTCATTGTGATCAATTGTGAACCATGTCACACAGAGTGTCCAAACATTGGTTTCGATAGTCACGCGCAACACAACCAAGTAGTCTGCATCTATCAACATGGCTAATGCTAAATGTTAGTGATTTCGAGGTCTGATGCCACGTTTTGGTTTGGCAGCCTCTAACTTTCTTCCAGCCATCCCCAACCACATCATTCCTACTGTAGAACATAATACTATGGTAATGAAGTGAAGAGTTAATAGTCAAATGAACGGGTGTTGAATGATGTAACTAATTCATTATGTTGAAGTTGGGATACCTATTACCTATTAAGTTGAATGCTGAATGTGTCAGGCAATGAATCAGCTAATAAAGCCAGAAATATCATTGATAATTTGGTTGCAGCTCAACCGTGTGAAATAAATCTCTGAAATGCATGTTTAATTTTGACATTCATTAATTTACAACGACACTCAGCTGGATATCCCAGTCGAATGGTTGCGTCTTCCTATCATGATGGGAAGTGGTTTGTTGATTATATATGTATTATCTTTACCCTCATAACACAATCAGAAATCGTTTCGACTCCCCTCACATCATGGTGTGGAACACGGTTTATGGAATTACATCGGGATTGATGGGCCTTGAAGAATTACGCTCCTAAAACAACAACTGGGTTTTTAGTCACGTCTCTGATACACAGAAATTTTGACTTAGCAGAGGAAACACCTGAACCTCCACACTCAGCAGCTACCATTTGAATGGATCTACAGGACACACTGGTTAAAGACCTATATACTCGACAGTACACACAAGAATAATTACTGTATCGTGGTTTATAGGTTATCGCTTGCATCAATCGATGTGGACAATTGTGGACATACATTCGAGTGGACCAAATGTCGAAATCTTGATAGGAGGGAATAATGAGAACGTCAGAGAATTTGTGGGAGCTCAGCAATCAACAAACACATTAATATCGATGCAGTTTATTAACCAACCAGAAAAATCATGGAGAAGTATGTGATCAAGAATCAGATCAAAGAAAGAGACTATCCACGACTTAATCATCCAGTTCAGTGAACGAAACTCCATAAAAATCAACCATGTTATGTAACTGATAGCATACAATTCTCATGCTGCCTTCATATTAGAATTGATAGATATCAAATTTTAAATATGAGACGTACAACTAAACAAGACACCCGAACTGTAATGTTTCAACCTCCAAACGTACATTCCCTTAACAGTGATGTTTACGACTAAGAATAATCAGTCTCTTACTGACATATTATATGCATCCTGTTAGGATTATTTCGATATTGTCTTAATTCACAATCATTCTAAGCAAAGATGAATGGTACCTAGCATTGGAATCTACCAAGCGAGTTTCGTCGAATTTAGGACTCATCAGCAAGATATACTTACATCCTAGATTTGATGTTCAAACTCCCTGTTTTTCACTTCAGACGTCATCGCGTTTTCTACTTATCTACTGAGTCGAGCTAGCAATTAACTCATGAAATTAGATAAATTTCAATCGACTTTGTATTGGTTATTTGAATCTTCCCATTGATGATATGACCAATAGCAGCTTTCTCCTTATAAGTCCCAAATAGGACTCGTTGTTAGATAGTCATGTTTTTCTCGTCTAAATAAACTATGTGTATACTTTGAAGCAGTAGATCACATTATTATAAAGCATTAGCTTCACCTACCATGTTATCACTCCCTACAATTGCGTATTCATGTTTATTCTCTATTGATTTGTAATTTCATTTGTAGAAAATGAACTATATGATAAATTCGTATCAGTATACCGTCAATATACTCGATTACATGAATCATATTTCCAATAGATTCAATTCAAGAGCCAATCAATTTGATGTTGATCATCTTCCGCATCATGTAATTTTTGTACTATTCCATGTTCTCAATCAATAGAATTGTTTATATTTTATTTTATTCGAAGACTATTTCTATGGAATTGTGTGTATCTACTAAGTTGATGAAATATGGTCGTTGAATGGGATGATTGTGGAAAGTAGGTGGAGCTAAGTGAATAAGAACATGGTGAAAGAAAATAAGATTTTGTCATTAGTTGAACAACCAATTGAATGGAATTTGTCACTGAATCAACTTCCTTGATAATGAAAACGCATTTGATAGTATGCATAGAAGAAAGATATGAAACCCTCATCAACATAATTGTGTAACTGAGAAGATTGTCAGCGCCATGCGAAATACATACAATGGATTACACTGCAGAGTGGTGCATGAAGGACAGCTGACAGACGCATTTCAAGTGAGGATCGGAGTCAGACAAGGCAGTTTACTCTCGCCATTCCTCTCTCTTCCGGTGGTCAACCAGATTATGTAAACCTCCATATCTCAAGGAAACACAGTATGCAATGGACAGCTCTGAGTCAATTAGAAGATTTGCACTTTGCAGATGATCTGCAATTAATAACTCATACACATGAACAAATGCAGATCAAAACAAATGGTGTAGCTTCAGCCTATCAATCAGTAGGACTCAACATACGCATGGGTAGAAGCAACATCCTTAAATACAACACAAAGAACACCAACGCAGTCACACTTGATGAAGAGTCTGTGGAAGGGGAATGGGAACATTCACGTTTCTGGGTAGCGTCATGGAGGAGGATGAACAAGGAGAATGTGATGCAGACTTACAGGTGACGATTGGCAAAACAGGAACAGCATTCCTACAGCTGAACAAAAACACATTCAAGTCAAAACCACTGTCAACCAACATCAAAGTGAGAATGTTCAACACGAACATCAAGACAGTTAGTTCTATTGTATGGAGCTGAGACTTCCAGAACTAGCACAACCATCATCAAAAAAGTTCCAGTATTGGTAGCAGTTGTCTATATAAGATGCTCAACGTCCGTTGGCTGGATACCATCAGTAACAGTCTATAATGCGGGAGGACAAAGCAGCTTTCACCTAGGGAAGAAATAAGGAATAGACGCTGGTAGTAGATAGAACACACACTGAGGAAATACTCAAACTGCATCTCGAGGCAACAGCTAACTTGGAATCCTGGCTAAAAGTATCATTTAGAGATAAGTGCATCAGAATGAAGACAGTGATTTTAGGGTTTCTGCGTAAAATTCTAATCTCATGTATGACCAGCAGTAAACATACCATACCATACCACACCATACTCAAAAAGTTTAACATATTAGCGGAGATCCAATTTTTTACTATGGAGGAAACCTGATAACGTTGAGTGCATTTAATGTTTAATTCTGTCATTTTCGATTGCATATAACGAACAGATGCTTACTATAAATCCCAACTCTAAACCTATAATCTTTACAGTAAATACCAAATTTTAACTGGCAAAAATGTAGGCCATTTTAAGCATTCAAGAAGATGAATAATCAATATCCATATCCACGAACTTATATCTCGCTGTTTGTTCACTGTACAAGTAGAGTAAACTGTGGAAGGCATTAATTGTTTTATTAGTTACTTAGAATTGGGTCACACTGAGGTGTACGCTGGCTACTTATGATGACAGATATAAAAAGTACGTAATACTGATCAGAAGTGGAATGTCTAGCAGCAGAAGATTGCAAAGATTGGTTTGAAGAGAAAACGAATGTAAAGGGAAAGAAATTACAGTGGAATTAGAATGGGAAGCGTTGAGTCTGTCGAAGCGCCTTAGTCATCTGGCTGAGTTACACGCAAAATCGAAGTTCACAAAACAACGGTTTGTCTAAAACAGCGGTTGTTTATTGAATAATATATGAAATTAGTTACAAACATGAAGTTGTGAGGTGTGTGCGACGTTTACTACAATATTTGTCTGAAATAAAAAGGGCTTCGTGTAATAGTAACACAAAGAATAATTACAACATACCATAGAGCAAACGACAGCTATTAGTTGTGTCTAACTAAACTTGGTAACAGTTCATCAACAAGCAAAACCCAACCATGAGCATGCATTATAAAAAGCGTTGCATTTAAACAAGAAGTAAACAATTAAACAAAATTGTGGATAACTACTATAATAATTGAGGTGAAGTGATTATAACGGTAAATACAATAAATCTTATAGGTAGATGTAAATATTTCCGAATATTACACGACAAACTTGCCTGACAACATAAGCTTAGAAATTGCTTGGAATATATCTTCTGTCTTTTGATTTCACTTGGTGGGAACGCTTTATATTAGGTGTTACTGGTTAAAGTGTTGTCAAGCTCCGAATACCTGTGACATCTTAATTGGTGAGCCCGACGTGATCTGGTACACCAAATTGTAAACTGTGAGTCTGTTCTTTTTTGGGATTTTATATATCATTGCCTTATTTTAATTTTTTGCACATTGTGATATTTTTTCCCGTGTTTTTGGATATATATATATTTCCCACTCGTTCGTTTTCGTACTTGATATATCACTATGACGGAACAGACGCCTAAGGTATTAAAATTCAAGACTATGTCCCCATCGTCGTTCCAACTAATTCTCTTCTGGCCAGACAGCATCGAAACCTGGTTCTGATATGCAGAACCTGGCTTCTACGAGCACGGCGCGAACGACACACGAGCACAATTGCTCGCAGTAGTCAAGGCACTGCCGCGCGAATTCGTCAGGTACGTAAAACCTAGTATGTTTATCAGTGATGTTTCGGAGCCCTACGAAACACTTAAACGCGGAGACCTAACCGATCTACAAAGGTTAGACCAACTCCTTAGTAACATCGACCTGTAACACGGTTTCGCGACAGACATGTTGCAAAGAGTGAGTGAGGTTATCGGCTAAAGAACCTTCGATGATGGCCTGTTCAAACATTTTTTATTGTCAAAACGTCCTCAACAGGTGCAACCTGTGCTGGTCACGTTTCAAAATAACGCCGTAGACGAGCTGGCTGCATCTGCCAACCTCATTTTAGAAATCACGAAATCTTCTAATGCCGAGGTTTTTTTCGGTCGAAGAAAAGCCTCAAACGACCCAGAATGACATAACAGAATTATGTCATACACTTACGCGTTATCTCAAACTTCGTAACGACCGCGAACGGTCACACCCCGCGAAGAAGCACATCACGTAGGCGATCCGTCTCTAGACCACGAGAGACTGATAACCTCGACTGGTGCTGGTATCGTAACCAGTTTGGAAAGTCCTCCAGAAATTGCAGAAAACCTTGCAATTTCCCCAACTCAAAATCGACTGACACGAAAAACGATTCGGGAAACTTCCAAACCAGCACGCGTTAACGGCAACCGTAGCCGGCGAACATAGCCGTCTGTTATACGTAGCAGATGTGATGACGAGAGTTCGCTACCTCGTCGATACTGGCGCAGATGTTAGCGTTTTCCCAGCGAATTCCAACGACCGGCTTCACGAATCGTTTTTAAATCTACAGGCGGCAAACGGAGAGCCTGTCGCTACGTATGGCAAGAGGTACGTTTACCTTAACGTGGATTTACGCAAACTCATTCACTGAATCTTCAATGTTGCAGACGTTTCTATGCCAATCATTGGTGTAGACCTTCTACAACACCATAATCTACTCATCGATACCCGTGAACGGAGGCTAGTAGACGGAAATACTAATTTGTCTGTTTGCATAATTTCTTTTTCTGGTTGCAGATTATCTCCAGTTACAATTAAGCACACGATAGACCCACTCTGTCAACCACTACTCGATAAAAATTCTGGGATATACCAACTGCAACCGAAATTGCCGTGTGTAGCCAGCAACGTTACACATCACATCACGACTACAGGACCACCTGTATTCTCGAAAGCACGACGACTAGCCCCCAAAAAGCTAAGGTTGGCGACAAACGAATTCGACCACGTGACAGACTTATTAATCATAAGACCATCAAACAGCCCATGGGCATCTCTGTTGCACATGATCCCTAGAAAGGACAGCAACGATTGGCGTCCAACTGATGATTATCGACGACTGAATGCAAACACCATGCCCGATCGTTACCCGTCGCCTCACATTCACTGTTTGACAACTACCTTGAAAGGTACAACTGTCTTTTCAAAAATCGACTTGGTTAAAGCGTATAACCAAATTCCTATGGCTACTGACGATATTCCGAAAACCTCTATTATAACGCCTTTCCGACTCGATGAATTTTTGCGAATGCCTTTCGTTCTAAGAAACGCGGCACAGACCTTCCAAAGGTTCATAGACGACGTTTTTCGAGGTCCCAACTTCGTACGTGCGTATGTTGATGACTGCCTAATAGCAAGTCCGGACAGCGAATCGCATCTCCAGCATCTGGACCTTGTTTTTGACCGACTACAATAACATGGCATTACTGTAAACATTCAGAAATGCCAAATCAGATTCGACTCCTTAGACTTCCGAGGACACACTTTCGATGCGCAAGGTATCCGACCCCTTAGAACAAAAGTGGCGGCCATTCTGAATTACCCAGAACCGACAGCCATCAAGCAATTGAGCACGTTTAACGGTCTGGTAAGTTTCTATAGACGGTTCATACCCAAATGCGCTTTAATTACGAAACCTCTTACCGACCAACTTCGTGGAAATGCGAAATCCTCGACCTCGATGACACCGCACGAAAAGAATTTTCCACAGTTAGGGAACGTATCGCTCAAGCAATCATGCTTGCTCATCAGGGCACTGAAGCGCCCATTAATACCGCAGTAGACGCATCCAACTCAGCAATCGGAGGAGTCTTACAACAATGGGTTGAGCACTCTTGACAACCTTTGGCATTTTTCTCCAGACGGTTGCTAGACACTGAATCAAAGTACAGCACATTCGGTAGGGAACTCCTAGCTATTTACCGTGCTGTACAGCACTTTTAACACTATATCGAAGACCGTGGATTCACCCTTTTTACTGACCATAAACCTCTTATTTTCTATTTAAGCTCATCTTCAGACAAGTACTCACCACGTGAGTCTCGACAACTGGACTACATTTCACAGTTTACTTCGGATATTCAACACATTTCTGGAGCAAACAATGTAGTTGCAGACGCCTTATCTCGAATAACTTCCTTGAACAGTTTCCAAGGAATCGACCTTCTTAAACTCGCCCAGCTTCAAAAAGAAGACACTGATCTTCAGCACGAGTTGTCCTCAACAACACTTAAACTGCGAATTAAACAGATGGGAACAGGTAAGGAAACCTTACTGTGTGACACATCTACATAATCGACGCAACGTCTTCAGTACGTTGCACAAACTTTCTCATCCAGGTGTTCGCTGTTTAACAGGTTATTGATTTCCACAAATGTCATTATGGTCTATTTGACTATTCTTTCCAATATTTTAATTATAACACTGGTTAGGCTCACAGGTCTGAAGTTCTTTGGAAGTTATCTTGGTCCTGTTTTATTTGTGAGGGTGACGATTGCGTCCTTCCACTCCATAAATAAAGCAGTTTGGTCAAGTGGCATATTGAATATCGTAGACAGTGGGGGGCGATATATTGTGCAATATGTCTCAGGATTTTAGGGTGTAGTTCATCTGGTCCTGTTGAATTTTCCATGTCTAAGGTGCAAGGCGCCTTAAGTACATCGTCTTGATCGAAGTCCACGGTGAACAAGTGGTTTGTTGACTCTGTATTTTGGTCTGGTTCTTTGTCTAGAAGAGGTTTCTGAGTGAAAACTTCCACCAACTAGTTAGCCATAGCCTCTGATCTTCCTCTATCACTTCGGATTCATTCCCTTCTTTAATTAGGTTGGTAATCCAATGAGGCATCCTTGTTCTGTAGTATATGTAGGAGACTATTCTCTTAGGCTGCTTCAGTGCAGATTGTGCCGACTACATTTCATATTTTCTCGGAGCTTCTAGAATTTCGATCTGTAGCGTTCCATCGTACCTGCTGTGCCAAGGCTGATAGCGACATTCCAACATTTCTTCTTTTGTCTTCGTAAACGTAGAATATCCCGGTATGTCGAGGGATGGCCAAGCTTCTTCTACTTTGATATTGTCAAGGATACATAAGGTTGAGTTACTGCCTGAAATGAGTCCATGACTCTTGCACTGATGCCCATGAGTCAATTTCCAGTTTTCAGCCAATGCTGCGGAGTCGATTGCCTCCATATCTGCATTCCATATGTTAGGACAGACCGGTGCGACTGTTTGACAGGAAATCTTATCCGAGAATTTGAATGATATGACTACATGGTCATTTCTCTATAGTGGTGGGAGTAAAGTCATTTGACCGAGGTCATCACCTTCTGTGAAGAGTAAATTCAAAAGTGAGGATGGGTTTCGAAGTCATATCTTGTGGGATTTCGAATGTGTCGTAATAAAGCTAATACAATCGAGGTTTCAAACAGTTTGCAATCGAGTGGTGTTATCGACTACCCTACTTCTAAGTTAACTCAGTTTATATACAGTGCATTAAAGCTGTCTACTATAAAGCTTTTACCTCTATTACACCAAGACAAAAGTTTGCTTAGGAGATAATCATATACATATACTACAACTAATTCGATATCTTGCCATCTATATTTCAGCTTGAAGCGCACCAGTTCACATGTCCCTGAAACATGTGCAACTGTCTCAACTGCTCTTATTGTTAAGGTACTCTTCGTGTACAGAATAACCCTGCCTCTCTTACGTTTCGATCTATCAGCCTTACTGGATAAAAAGCCAGTCAACTGAATTTCATTATCTAATACTTCTGACGTTAACCATGTTTCTGAGATAGCAATAACATCCGGTTTCTCTTTATCCACTATTGTCTTGAGCTCCGCCATTTTATTAAGTAGGCTGCGAGCATTTGTGTAGCATGCCTTCAGTTTTGTGGAGAACTTTCCCTTATCACCCAAAGTGGTTTGGGAATCGTTTTGCTTCAAAATTTCACAATTTGAAAACCCTTAAGAACGACGTTTCTTTCACCGTTTCGGCGGCGCTCGTTTATTTCTACTTCTGCAGCTCGTCTCTTAATACGACCGGCTAGGCTGAGACTCTCACGGATGTTTACTCTCGATCCAATCAGTTTACATGAGTTGCCAAGTGTTATGGGAGAACTGAAGACATTTGGATGATTAAAACCTTTATATTAAATATCATTAAGTTCACTGTTTTTTGAATATATTTGTTTTACTTAACTTCTGAACTTGTTTATTTATATCATGATTTCGGATATTTTGGTTTCTGCTTGTCTTTGGTTTCGCAATTGGAAGTTTTTTTGCTCCGGGAACCCATAAAACTGAAGGTTTGTTTTGTAGCTGTTATAATTATTGTTGTTAGAACGACATTTTGGTCGACTATTTGTGAATGGCGAATAAACTTTGGTACTTAATTTGGACTTTGGTTCTGTTGTTAATTTGGGTTCGTGAATTACGAATAGATCGACATACCGTACTTCAATAAAAGGAAGGACGTAACAGACAAGTATAAGGTTTCTTTCTTCAACCGTAGCAAAGGTAACCTTGATGAGGTGGCTTTTCTGAGTACTTTCAGAATCCAACATTTGTCTTATTCCATAAAGCTTACAGATTCTTACTCCTGAAGCTGTTTCTGGGAGTAGCTGGCTTATTAAGGACTTAGTAAAACTGAGGTCGTGCTCAAATCTATCCTTTGGTTCCTTATCGGATGATTCTCCTAGCTGATGAACAACGACTGACCTCTCAACGAGGTCTGCCTCGACACTCTGGAACATTAGTCCCTGAAACCGTCTCTACCTTGCAATCCCATTTCAATTCAACGTCAAACGCAGAGGTTACGTTCTGCTTTCTACTTTTTTCCTAAATGTGACTGTGAGCCTCTCATTTACCTTGCTTTGTCTCTTGATCACTTCTTCTACACTGCTCAGACTTGGCTCCTCTATAGCTTGTATTACATTGATTTGTGAATCCAGAACTGAACTCGCAGGTTCACGTGCCTCAGTACCGCCTGCAGGTAGTTTTTTCTTCTCAGCAGGCTTCAATTGCGCCACAGATTTGTTTTACGCTTATATACAAATAAAAACATTGAAAAATTCCCACTTCAGTAGTTACGGAAAGATCTCAACACCTATAGATACAAACAGTGCTCAAAGATATATTCAGCGACGAGGAATAAGTAGAAGTGCCTTAGTTTTTATGTATTTGTACTCGTAAAGTACAGATGATGAACTTCTCTAGAGAACAAGAGGTACTCTTGGGGATTAGTTTAACTGAAAAAATTTAAATGAAGCATAAAAACAGTAGTCTTGCTGCATAATCATAATCAACACTATAAAAACTACATAGAGGAAAAATACGACCGTCCTTTTTGAATAGCGCAAAGATCAAAAAAATTATTTAAACCTGGAGATTTTAAAAGGGATCCGAAACCTCGGGGTTTACCTTACAAAGTGCGGCTTGAAAAGCTGGACCTCTTCTCTCTGTCCTATTGCAGACTAAGAGGAGATCTAACTTTGATGTACAGAATACTGAGAAATGATTTTGGACCTAACATATTCTCTCTTTTTCTTCGCACCAGATCGGGACATCCTAGAAGACATAGCAGGTGAACGGAAAAGTCAAGAACGGGCAAAATATTCGTGACATATGGGTTTTTGCATCAAGTCTTCTATACTTGGAACCTGTTACCCGAAGCAGTGGTGTCCGCACCTTCAATTGACTCATTCAAGAGAAGACTGAACACTCAGAGGACCATACTAGAAAAGGAATAACATAGGCCGTAGGCCTTCTTTCCTTACTAGAGAAACCTGAATCGGAATCTGCATCATGAATTGAAAGTGAATTGCCTGGCGGCAGAAGGTTAAGATCAGTGAAGAGAACAACAACAGAGAATGATTTGTGTGGAAACGAAAGAACAATGAAGTCCGAGACGATTGATTGACAGTTTGCAAATGAAGTATTTATTGTATGGTTCTCACATTATACCAAGATATTCTGTAATTTTGTATTCAAATACATTTGATTGCACCAACTTGTGTTCTCGTTTACTACGGACCCACCCGTGCGACTAACACTATCGTCTGTCACCCAAAACTTTAAATAATCAGTGAAGGATTCTAATTCGCCAAAAAATTTGCATGAGCTCGTTGGAACTTCAGACTACCAGTGTATACCGAGTGTATATATAGATCTTACGCCTGATTTTAGATCTCCCGAAAGAACAGTCGAAGAACATACTCAAACATTTTGTTCTAACGAGCTTTTTGAAAAGCCATCATGATTAAGATGATGAAACCATATTTGATGAAATTGTGTGCAAATTAGTCTGGTTATAAAACCAGAACCAAAAATGTTATAAAGAATCAACTGAACAAAAATGAACACCTTAGTATCAAGTGTGATTCTTTTAATCAAAGTGATGATCATATATGAGCACAGACAAGAACTGATCGATCCATCACCATTATTTATGCTTTTTATCTGTGTAATGATTTTATGTGCTTTTATCGCCGTATCATGTTATCTGTAGTTTTCTGACATGAATTGAAACTCAAGACAAATACTACTAAAGCTTCAGCCTTTACTATGCAGTCAAAAATTTCTCTAGCACAAATAATTTGCTAACCAGCAAAATCATCCATTATTCAATGCCTTTGGTACATAAGAATCACTAAATGAACTTCAAATAAAATAGGATCAAATATCTGTTTGCAAGAATTGAAATAACCGTAAACGACGGACAGTCAAAGGTCAACAATCATCAACTGAACCACGCCGTAGTCTTGAGTTAAGTCAAACAGGAGCTTGTCGTCGATGGCTCGAGAAAAGCCTACAGTAAACCTGAGTAATCAAGGTATATCTTTAACCAAAGCCGAACAATAAAGTCTATACAAAGAAGACTGAAGAACATAAATCGTGGATACGAGAGACCTGAGTAATTGTTAAAATACAAAAAGAGGAAACGAAATAATAATTATGAGATAGTGAGTGAACTTATCAAATCTTTAAAAAGGTTAAGAGATCAACAGGTGATTCCACCAATCATGTAGGAAACAATTAGGCTGATAGATATCCTTTTATCTAGGTTATATGGACTGCCGAATATACACAAAGCGGATATCTCATTGAGACCAATTTTGAACATGTACGATTCCTTTTATCACAGTGTAACAAAACGGTTAGTAGCCATCATAAACCATTCTACAAACATCTGGTGAAACATAGTATTCCAGTTTGTCGACAGGATCAAAAACATAAACACTTAAGGTCAAACGATGATGCTCTTTGACGAAACATCATTGTTCACAAATGTCCCACTCAGAGAGACTGTAGAATATATTTTTGAGTAACTCAGAGAATAAGAAATATAGGCTACAATCCCTGTAATGATCATAAAGGAATTATTACTTGAATGCACTATGAACGTTTATTTCAAATTCAGTGGTCACATGCATAGACAAATAGAGTGTCGCGACGGGTTCACCCCTGGGTCCCATATTGACTGATATTTTTCTCGGCAAACTAGAAAACGGCCCACTGGCACAGATTGACAGGTTTTCATTTTGCTGCAGACATATGGACGATACATTTATTCTTTGTATCGACCGTACTGGCCTGATAGAAACACTCGCGAGCGATTTAACAAAATTCATCTGTCTTCGAAATTCATATGTGACGAAGAAAATGGAGGTAGACCAGCCTTTCCAGACGTTATATTTACAAAGAGAAAGGACAGGTCCTTAATAAGAAACATAAACAAGTAAACTACTTTGACAGGCCAATATACAAACTTTCTTGGTTTTGTTCCTCAACAATACAAAGGGAATCTGATTATGACACTTCATCATAGAATCAAGATCTTAGGCTATCTAGATGTGGTTGAACACGAAACAAATGCATTGTACATGATTCTCGAAGAAAGCGGATATCCGGAAAAAATTATAAATAAACATGTAGCTAATAATGTAGAGCATAAGGAATGCCTGACTGTGAACAGAAAGCTTCTATATATACGCTTACAATCCAGAAGCAACGCACCTAAGGCAGTGCTAAGACTAAAGCTGTGATCCAAAGAACTTCTAATACGGGAAAACTACAATTATTGTTCCCCACATATCCAAGGATTACTCCTAGTTTGAAAGATAAAGTTTCTAGACTAGCTATTTCCTTCCGTATTTATCAATTCACCTGCTTTTTTGGAGTAAGTTATATTGTCAGATGTTCTAGTAATTTGTATGTCTGGGCTTGTGAGCACCTCCCAGCGTGGTTAAGCAAAGGTGGAGCTAGAACTGTTTACTGTTCTATTTTAGCCCGTTTAATTCAAACAACTTACATGGAGCAAACCTTCACAATAATATATGATGTTATCAGCAGTTTATCTAGTCCCTTCAGACTGAGAATATTGCAAACGGCCGAAACAGTTCCTACTCGGGACAAAAAGTCAAAGCTTTTCATCCAAAAGAAATATATTCACTTATAATAATATATTTCTGTATTAGCAGGTACACGCCATTTTTACAGGCATGATCTACAAATTACAACATTTGTTGGAGCATATCATGCTTACCAACTTATCAAGTTTATAGTTGTTATAAAGTACACTCGTAGAGCGCTTGCTATAAACCATGACCTTGAGTTAACTCATACGTCGAGTTTGTTCCAGACGTCAGAAGTTCCATAGCTGTGTCTTCAGAGCAAAATTCTGAAGAAGAAATAAAAAAGAGAAACAGCAGAGAAGCAAGGCACTTGGATATGAACGCCAAACGTTGCTTAACATTGTGTAGTAGAACAGACAGAGGTATAATAAATTAGATTAAATTCGTATTATATCTTGTTAGAGTGAACTGAAGTCAGACGCTCAATTTAAGAGAGTGTAGTAATAAAGAACAATGAGTTGTGATGTTTAACAAGTTGGAGTAAGCTCACATGAAGAAAAGGAAGTCAAGGTCGGTACAAGGAAAGCGTTTTATTAGAAGGGAGTATGTATATTGATAGTGAAATGTTAAGAATATTAATAACTATATCTTCCATTGTCTATTTTTTTCTTTTTTTTCATCCGATGCCAGCCACACATTCCTAGTGTAAAAGTCCGAGTTAGCATGTTATAAGTTGTCTTAGTAGAATAGCCAATCCAGCGTAGGAAGACAATCTATATCACAGATTGATTGACTTATGCTCAGTCATAGAGAGCCTGATACATACAAAATGTTCTGTCCCACAAACACGGGTGGATTGAAGTCATCGCCCTCACCATCAATGCTTGCTTGTCAGTATCTCCACCCTCCCTCCTTTTGTGATGTTAAGCTCACTTAAGCTTATTTTTGGATATATGTCATACTTCACAATCCTCTGTTTCACAACCTGTTGGAAATCACTATTTCTATAAGTACCATTTTACAAGCTTATCAGACAGTTACAGATTATGGATTGTGGGTAAGGCATCGATGCAGTGCTTTAATTGACTAGAGTATAAAGTATAGTTTGCCAATAAGAGTATAAGCATTGAGAAGAGTATAAAGTAGGATAGTTGTTTATTAAAGCGGACGGAAAAGTACAGGAGTATATGAGTTGTAGATAAGGTAACGAGTGGAGAAATAATATTAAGGGCAAGTCAACACAATGTACAGGAGAGTAAAAAGCTGATAAAGGATAGACAAGAAGGAACTCACACTAACTTGGTATTTATGTCATTTTGTTCTATCCTAACGGGTTGATGGGTATCAGGTTTCATAGATGCAAGACCACTGGTAGTAGGCAACCGATTGTGCGGACCATTTGACTTTTTAGAATGGTAGTGAGTGTCCCTTGGCGACCGAGTTTAGTTGAACAGTATCGATAGGTCCAATGAGTTACCTGTCTACCTTAAGTGAAGAGATAGAGTAGAAAATAACTAAAACAACTGCAAAGTAGGAAAAATAAGGCGAACTGACCTTGAAGTCCATTTTGGTCTAGACATGTAGAGAGCCTATGATGTATGAGTGGGGCGCAGATGTGTTCGTACGTGCTAGAGCAGTGTAAATGAGGGCTTGATCAAACAGTCTTACAAACGTATGTAATTCGTCTGCTATGCGTATTTCGGAGGGAAGACTGTCCCATATTATTGCATACTTGATGAGGAAGAAGTTTTCCCGAGTTTTTTATCTGTATTTCTCAACTTTGATCGTAGATACTTTGTTTCGAAGTTCGTATTCATGTGAATCTCGGGAAAGAACTATCTTACATGTTGAATAAGTAAGGTTTTTGAGTAGTTTGAAGTAGAGAATCAAATTGGACCTAAGCCTTCTCTTCCAAAGGGGTGCTATTCCTAGGATTTGGCATCGGGAACTGTAGTCAACGACTGATTCAGTCTTAAGTATTTTGCGGGTGAAGTCTCGTTGTGTTCCTTCCACCTTTAATATATCAGATAGGCGTAGGTTGGAAAATAAGAACGAGCAGTATTCAACAATAGGTCTTACACAAACTTTATAAAGAAGGATTTTAGATTCATTTTGATAGAAATTACGGAGAATGAAGCCAAGCAATTTCCGCATTTTAGATGCTTTGGCTGAGATGTGTTCAGAGAAATTAAGACTGTGTGAGTAATGTACCCCTAGGTCAGTTACTGATACCAGTCTGGGCAGTGTGTTGTTGTTAAGTGTTAGTTTTATTTTGAGAGACGTGTCTCCTATACATAACCAGCCGCATTTCTCTGTTTTGAGCTCTGACCTCCAGCGTTTGCACCAGTCGTCTACCATGTTGGATTGTTTGCATAGTACTACGTACATCGCGAATGTCGGTTTTATAGATGACTTATAAGTCGTCGGCATAGAGGTAGGTCTTACCTGTGCTAAAGCACTTGCATATATTGTTGATGTAGATTATAAAGAGCGATGGACCCAAGACACTACCCTGCACAACACCACTGGTTAATGGTCGAGGTGTAGACGTTGTAGAGTCAATCTTGGTTATTTGATATCTGTTCGTAAGAAAAGACTTGATCCATTGCAAAAGGGGACTTATAATTCCAACTGACTTAAGTCTGTTGATTAGGAGATTATGAGGTACTTTATCGAAGGCTTTCTTAATATCGAACTATAGTATGACCACTAGTTTCTTCTGGTTACGTATGCGAGTAACCTCGCTAAAGAAGTCTGTCAGACATGTACTGCCCAACCTTGTTCTAATGAAGCCGTGTTGTGACGGGTCTATTAGATCTTCCTTAAGTAGGTGGTCAGATAGTTGATTTTTTGTCACTTTTTTCATTATGCGTGATATAACTGGAGTGATATTTATAGGTCTGTAGTTTTCGACCAGGTTTCTCGGTCCGGATTTGTGTTTGGGAAGAACATACGTTACCTTCCAGGTTTCCGGATATGCACCTGTCTCTAAAGATAATGTGTATATTTTGAGTAATAGCGTCTGTATGTCCGGTCCTGACATTTTATAAAGGATTGAAGGGATGTCATCGGCACCAGAACCCGAATTTGGCTTAATGGTTTTAATGGCGGTATGTATACTCCTAATGTCGAAGTTTATGGTACTAAGATAATTTTTGCAGGTGCACTTTATGTTGATATCTGTAGCATGAGATGTATTCCCATTGTGGGAAAACCATTCACTTAATAGTTCACATATTACGGTTTGGTCATTATACGTCACTCCATCGTGCGGTAGGGAGTGAATGTTGCGATCTGCGTTCTTTCTTATGCGTTTTGCGAGGAGACTACATAAGGCTTGGGTTTAGATGCAGCAGTGAGCGCAGTACGTTCCTCTGCCTGTTTATGTTTGTTGTGTTGACCTTGTACTCCGTCAAGTACAGAGTATATCTGGTGCAGGGCACTAAAGTCTCTTGATATATAGTACGTCCTTTTCAGTTTTCTCAGTTTAGACCTAGTCTTATGGTTTATGTAGGGAGTAATTGTCTTAAAAGCAATTTTAAAGGGTATAATAGTGTCTAGTGCAGATTTGGTGGTGGTATTGAATATTTATAATGTTTCTAAGAGGTTATCACTGGTAAAGAAACTGCTCCAGTCAGAATGCCTTATTAGAAGTTGAAATTTTCCCCAGTCAGCGTTTACATAGTCTCTATATTGGAAACGCGTATTTAATGTCTTTAATTTGTTGCACGTGGCAAGAATCGGAAGGGTGCAGAGAACTATTTTATGGTCGCTGTTGTGAAACTTTTCGCCAACCACCATTGATGTTGGTGTGACATTATGACAGAATACAAGTCAAGAATGTTGTGATTTCGTGTAGGCAGATGTACATGTTGTTGCCAGCCGTGTATGTCCAAAGACCTAAGTATACTTTCGAAGCACAATGGGCCAGAATGTGTCGTCCAGTTGATGGTGGGAAGGTTGAAATCACCACATACAATTTTGTATGTGAAGTGAAGCGAGGCAGCCTGAGCAAATGACTCACTTATAATAGTGTCAGTTGAACTATAGTGTTAGGAGCTCGATATATGCATCCGATTAGTATTTTACATTCATGAGTGTGCACAGTAAGCCATATCGAATCAGGAAGTTTTCTGAGGACCTGGTTGCTGTAGATTTCCGCTCTCAAATTTTTTGATAGATAAATTCACTCAAGTCAACAATTTATATTAGTTATTCCAACATTAACAATTTGATTTGATTTTATATGACAAAGAATCCTTAATTTACATGTCATAATTTTAAATGATGTACTCCGCCTTAAACCTGGCCACTTTTATAGATTAATAATTTTGATATATAGATGTAGAACCTAATGAAAAATTGTTGAAAAGAATATTCTTGGTTCATATAATTGTATTTTAATGACAACGCTGTTTAACAACATTCTTGACGGGTATGTTTAGTGTTCATACCGTTGCAGCTAGCTTGAATGCTCTTCATTCAGTAACTAACTCAACAACGACTCTGAATTCCTAAATCCATTCACATTTTCTCACCTTACACCTGAAATGATAAATAATTACGTATTATAACAATTGGAGGCCTTTAGATGTTAAATGTGTATTCTGATGAATGTCATGTGAATGATACATGATGATTGTTGTTTTCATCCAATTCCATTACTTCTACCACTTACCCATCCTGCAGTGACTTCTCTTCGTCACCAAAGTCAGTCTGTTATTGTTTACATTTAAATCTGTCAAATTGCTTGTTGGTTTACAAATCTTATCGAGCATTGTCTTTCCCGTTCACTTATTCATTCACCTACACTTTACTTTTTAAGCCACGGCTGACCAGTCACTTAACCAGAAACGCGAAATCTGTAGGGTATGGTTAGACTTCTGATCAGGGACTCAACCGTTTAATTGGACTCAAAATACACTAGTTCACTAGGGATAGTTCCATCGGACGGATAAGGTACATTCGTTTTCTGCAAACAGTAACTTTGAACAGTAGATTCAATCAAACCATTTTGCTCACGTTAGGTCGTCAATAATACAGTTTTTTCCAGTCGCTGTCCATACCATATCCACTTCCAGTTCTCGACGTAGTGTATTCTTCAACCTTCCTCTTTTCCGTTTTCCTTCAGGATTCCAAGTTAGCACTTGCCTCGTGATGCAAATCGGTGATTTCCGTAATGTATATGTCCACTTTACTTCCAACATCGTTTCCTAATTTCCTCCTTAAATGAAAGCTGGTTTGTAAATACTTGTACCTATTTGATGATGATTAAAGTAGTTCTCCAAGTTTCAGCTCCATACAGTAGAACTTTGATATTGGTTGACAGTTGTTTTGTTCTTCAAATATAGGAATGCTGCACTTGCTTCGCCAGTCCTCACCCTTACGTCTTCATTGGATCCTCTTTGTTCATCGATGATACTGTCCAGGTACGTGAAGGATTCCACATCTTTCAGAGCCTAACCATCAAGTGTGATTGCATTGGCGTTCTTCGTGTTCTATCTGCGGATCTTCCTTTTTCCCTCGTGTACGTTGAGGCCTACTGTAGCGTTTGTATGAAACTCAGAATCATTGTTAGACAAAAATTTCTAATCAATCAATTTCTTATCGGATTTCTCACGTTATTGTTCCAGATACGATTTGTCCTAATGACGGTGGCAAATATGTTCCGAATGAGTCGAATTCTACTCACATTTATAATATCATTGTATCAAAGGTTGGATATTCTCACAACCAATTTATGTTGAGTAGAATTTCTAGTCAGTGGTATGATGAATCAGAGGGACTACCAAGTTTTCCTGAAGTAGTTGGAGAGCCAGTTTACACAGACATGACGATCTTTTCACAACTTCACCATATTCTGAATCAGTTGCCGACTGAGCTAGTCCAGGAGACTTCTCAGAAGTCCTTTAGGAGAAAACTTGACATATTCTTAACGAATAAGGATAGTTACTTACAATCATTTACCGACTTTTTTCTATTCCTCTTTTATCGACAAAATACCTAGATTCCCGCCTGGAGGTATCGGTGATCCTAGGTTGCTAGAAACGGAAGCCTGTTATGTGAAAGTGGTACATGGTATCGCAAAGTCTTTGATAATTCATTATTGAGGTGCTGCTACAATAGTTTTTCCATAATTTCAGTTTTTAGGTTGACGATATTCTTGCAAAGATAGCCAATAATAGAAATAAGTACTATTGTGAAGCGACTTAAAGAACTCATTGAAATGAATGATTTTAAATTAAGATACTTAATCTCAGGTGACCACATTGTCCGAGAACGTATGTGATTATCTTCGAAATTCAACAAAGGTGCGTCTAACTTACATTCTGACGCCGAACGGGCAATTACTTAGATGGGACTGAAAGTAAAATAGGTATCAGTAATTACAAACTCTACAGAACGATTCAAACTAAGTTCACATACCAATCTCCCTATTTTAGGCGAAATTTTGTCGGTTTCGGGAAAAATTTTGAGGAAACCGCAATAGATAACCTTGGGGAAATGGTACAAATACCCCAAAATTTCCCCAAAGTTTTCTATTGTAGCTTTCCTAAAATTTTTCCAAAAATAGGGAGATTGGTGAAGATTATTAGGAATGGTTGTAATGCTGATCTGAAACGAAGATCTCCTGTTCATTTTTCAAAGCGGGATGAGTTATCCACTATTCCTGATAGTATTTCGTGTTTAAATGATCGTATTGTTATTCTCTTTTCATTGTGTAAATCTGTCCTTGAAGATCTTCATAGTGAACATTTGGGTGTTGAGAAAATGAAGTCCTTGTCAAACCTCACGTGTTGGTGGCCAGAGATAAATGCAGATATATGTCATACGGCTAACAATTGTGAAAAGTGTCATAAGTTGAAAAATCAGCATTCAAAGTGGACACTATGGCCAGGCATAGGATCCATGCAGACTACTGTGGTCCGTTTCTTGGCGAATACTATCCAGTTAGGATCATTAATTCTTTTTTCGAAGTAGTCTGAATTTTTTTCACAACCTCACTATGTTCTGACTTCACAATCCAGGCATTAAGAAAAGTAATTAACGGGGAAGAAATTCTGATGGTGTTTGTGACTGATAATGGCTCTCATTTTGCTGTGGATGCAGTCACTGCACAGTTGAATGGCATATGGTTTAGACATCTGTTCAATGTACCCTTGTTCTAATGGTCAGGCTGAAAATTTTGTCAGGACATTGAAAACTGCTATTGATTCTGTTGATGCTTCAACATTTAATGAACTGGAGAGAGGAATAAATACATTTCTACTGTAATATAGAAATGCTAAACATTCTGTAACGAAAGAGACGCCATCGAATCTATTAAAAAGAATTGTTCGTTTGAATATGAGGTGTTTGGAGTCTTCATAAGTTATATATTATCATTGAAGTGATCTATGATGCGAATTACAGATATCAATGACTTAAGTATACACAAAAAATAACAGGAACCAAGTAAATCTGTTTCAATTTCGGTTGTTAATTCTAATACTAATCAATACATTCGAAATAATACAAGGTTTATATGCAATACACTGTCAGATAGACGGAAAATCAACTTGAGAAGAAGACGTACAATCGATTACAGAAACTTGGATCCCAATTTAAGCTGTGGCGCATGTACTCCTGATCATCACAAATAGACAGAATTGGTGTGCCTTGTACAAGAAATTCTAAACATATGAATAGGCTTACCATGTGCTAGATGTTCATGGTTAGTTAACTTCATACTTTTCGTAAATCAAATCATATTGAAGTATATTTAGCTTATTTTGAGATGAAATAGGAACTGTCTACATCATAAATCCAACTTAAGATCTATGTCGAAGAAGTCAATGCAAATGTTATTAGTTAATATCGAATTGGCATAAAAAACACACGAAGTTTGTTCTATACAATCATCAATGCTTAATTCTAACTTTTTAATGAAAATATAAATATCGTCTGTATATCGCTTCCACGGTTAGGACCAACAGTAAGTAAACAGAAACTATCAGTCTTTGCATTAGATCATCTCACTTCTGAAGTATATATAACTGTAATTAATGAATAATGACTAAAGCTATTATGTATCTACTGAAATCGAATTAAGTAGTATGTAGTTTTAACTTTGTAGTTTATTGGTTGAAAGGTATATGCTTTAAACTTTTAGTCTTCACACGACTTTGTTTTCCATATTTTGCTAAACAACAAAATAAAACCTTTTGGACGTTCGAGTGGGGAGATATGTCAGTCAGTCGATGTAGGAGGAATAATAGGAATTGAAGAGGGAGCTTGATTATGAATACAGTAGTCTTGAGTGCTGTTAGAGGTATGAGGGTGGTTATCACTTCCCGGTTGCCCACACCGTGAAAAGATTCTCCTGGAGGTACCTGAAAAGGAAATTGGATTAGAGGTGGTCATAGTGACCTGAGAGCGTGAACGCAGTGCTCAAGGGACAGCTGTTTGAGGTCGGTCACACACGACTTTTTTGTGAGTATTTGTTGTTTTAGCTCCGTCCTTGTTGAGATCTTACCGCCGGAGACGGACATCCATGGGATAAGGCGAGGTGTGCATTTTTAGGATCAACCTTTTCTAACCTCACCCCTCCTTGTGAGAAGGCAGCATCAATGTTATGCTGGTTGTCTGAAGTAAACACCGCTCTTCAACGGACCTGTCTGGCATGGTAGGACCTTGAAAAATGGTTGTTCCAGCCAGCATAGCTCAGTTGCTTCATCAAGATAGGCAAGCCTGAGCACCAAGTCAAGGCAGCTACAACGGTCGGGAAGATATGTATTTCTCCAATGTTATTAATTTGAGCTATACAGACATATTTACAGTTTGCTTTACATGTGACAGTTCATAACATAATAAGCGAGTATTGCGTTATGGAACAGAGTTACTAAAGGTTATTCACCCTTCCAATGCAGTTGTGTTCTCCAAGTGAATGTGAATAAACGAGCCTAACTAACAAGAACCAAAAAGTAATACGATTATGACATGTTCCCTGGTTTTCAGTGTTCCCAAACTGTGATCAATCCATGATGTGAATTACATGCAAATTCAATTAATACTGTCCACCTAGTTCATTCATCTAAATGAGAAAGTAATAACGTATGACTAATACCAAGTGTAATACTAATACAACAACAGACTACTGTGTTTATGTACTACTTGGTTAATCTTATGAAATATCAAAGATATTTTCTTTTTGATAATGCTATAAAAGGAGAACTCTCAACAATTTTCAAAACTAGCGTCGATAACGAAGGTATCTCAAAGTGAAAGTTAAAGTAGATCAAACGTGGATAAATGAACTTTGGAATAATAATAATAATAATAATAATAATAATAATAATAACTGAACATTACTTAGATTACGTAATAACAAGTGTTTACATAATTAAATATTGAACAGTGTGAATGGAAGGCGGAAAAATATACCAGCAGATAGGGGATATGAAAAAAGTATGAATCACATGTGATATTGTCGTATCCAGGGGTGTAACGAATTTTCTCTGGATATATATATACTAGGATTATAGGTTCGAATTCCTATGGGTTCTGCTATATGTAGGTGAAGGGATCGAATCCTATTGTAAAGTGAAGAAAGTATACAATAGAACACTACAATATGCCCATCGACAACAGGGTACGTTCGCATCTGTCACTTTACAAAACAAACTAAGAGATGTTCACTCATTTGTTCATTAAGTTACCTAGTAGAACAGACGACACAGTTATCTCCACAGGAACAAATGAACCTCTGAATCATCATGTACTCACCATCGTTACATCAAGCTGAAATCCGTTTCACAACTCAAATATGATCAAAAAGAGAATAAGTAAAACCGATTAGCATTACTCCCACCACCACCACGACCACCACCACCACCACCACCACAAACATACACACCATATATACATCGATTACAATCATTAGTTGCACTCATTTGAATATTGATTTGTGGATTTCCTTATAAAAAAAAACAACCACAACAACAACCATATCACATATCACAGGAAAATACACCGAATAACTGAGAGAGACAAAAAGCAAACAAACAAACAAACAAAACAACTTCATATCACATGTTATCACATTAAAATCAATAGCAAAATTGAGTCAATTAATGCAGTAAATTAAGATGGAATGAATATACTGAGAATAGATGAAGATTATAATGATGATCAATAATAAGTGAAGATGGATGATGACTAGCAATGGAATCTAGGAGACGCGGTTTTGGACTTGTCCACTGAATGGATCTGTATCTATAATGAATAAAACAATTACATTGAGTTATTTATCGTGTCTCATCATTTGATTACATCTTAACACAGTCCTGTGTTTAGCAGGTTATGTCATGAGTCAGATTAGGAATTAGTTGTTTTACTGTGTATTAAATCTTTTCTGAGGTTTAATCGATGGAGTCGATCAAGTTTATAGAGGTGTGTTAAACGCAACTCCCTAAATCGACTATAATCATGGTATCGTCATATTGAAACTTCTGGTTTTTTATGGGTTTGGACAATACATCGAATGAGTTTGGAGATTTATACTTGCCATCGAAATTATGAGACAGTAAGAATACAGCTAATGTTCAGAGGAGATTTGTCGTGCAGACTATAATTCTTTCTCTACTGAACTCATGAACTGATCAGTATTAGACCGCCACTGAAAGCTTGAGAGTACTTGACAGTTGCTTCGTCTTGGTATTTGACTGCAACAGTTGGAATTGTTTACTTTTTATGAGCGACTTGAATACAGGAATTTAGGTGTTGAGCAAACGTTTGACCTATAGTCTACAGAGTCGGGATCCAACAGTGTTGGGGTTTCATACCACAACGAAGCAGTCGTCCAGTGCCCCCAGGTTCTCGTTGATGGGTTTATGGTTTCAGTGAACATCGACTATCTCCACAACCCAACTCTGATAATTATTTTTCTAGAATTGATCTTTTCTAATATAGAATGGTCCTGGATCATGTTCACTTGTGTATGAATCTGTTACCCTGGACTTTATTGTAAATACATTTTCTGCCTGTAGGTGTCCACAATTCATGACAAATAGCCTTTTCTATTCCATAAATGAAATGGTGTAAAGTGATTACCCTAGTGAGATAGTTGAACCGAATACTGTTACCACAATTTTTACTATAGGATTTGATTGGAATAACAACTTGTCAGATCATGACTTTGAATGTTTCATGATCACTGAGGTCCAATCGATTACGTCGACTTTTGCAAAGTATGTTTGATGGTTCATGAGTTAAATAACCTCAACTCTCTTGAGCAGTTTCAAACCAACTGAACAGGTTATTCATGAAATATTTTGCAAATTTGAAGTGTCAGTTTAAATACAGTTTATAAGCTTTATATTATTTCTACATGAGAATTATTCAAAGATGTTTACTACTGATGGATGATATTGCATTTTCCATATTGAATTACATAAAATTCAATCAGTTAGTTTGTCATGATGAATAGTACACTTGTCTGAACTGATGCAACGACTCTTTAAAATGTCTCCAGATGTCACGTAAGTTGCTTTGACTAGTTAGTGCTTTGTGAAAACTTTCAAGATAATCCTAGAAAACGGCTAATTATGCCCTCCTATTCTTGATTGGGCAGTATGAGAAATGGTTACCAATTTTGGTATGTTTCCTGACGTGTTGTAGTGGAGTGGCTACCACAGAAAGTGTTACACTTAGAACTAATTTACAGATTAATATTTCAATTGTTGAAGTCATTAGTCAGTTGAAGCTAGACCATCATGGAAAATCTGCAAGCACTGGACGGTCGTTTCGTCCTATTGTGGGACTCCTCAGCAGTGCGCATCCACGAGTGCGCCTCACAGGATTCGAACTCAGGACTAACTGGTCTCGCGCGCGAACACTTAACCACTAGACTACTGAGCTGGCATCCAACGGGATCATGGATACGCACAGCTGAGGAATCGCAAAATAGGACAAAAAGGCTGTCCAGTGCTTCCAAGTTTTCCATGATGATCTAGCTTCAATTGACTCATGATCTCAACAATCTCCACAAAACCCCTTTCTGATAATGATTATTATTTGTATGTTTATTATACAATCAATTATTGTGTTAAGGTAATACTAACGTTTTACATATTACTACCCTCATTCTTGCTAATGAATTACATACTAGTTCTATACTACTTATAACATGATAATATGCAAAGGACGAATTCTTATTTGAGACACATTCATATCCGATAAGCTCATCAGTGTTTGAGATAAATGCTGGAATGTTGAATTATGAACCTAGCAACTTGGATACAGTCTGATATTTCTTGACTCAAAGGTAGAAATCGATAGATCAACGGGTGTTTAGATTAAGTTAGGCTCGCGTCATGTTTAATCGTATCCATTGCAACGTATGATTGGTCATGATTAATGACACTCGGCTATAAACGGAATATTATCTAAAGTTATGTTGGGTGTGTATCATTATTAACTTTATTATTTAACTGTATGCTTATTTGTCGATAAGTCATTAGTAAGAAAAAAAAAGAAATGATTGTTTTGGTTTTCTTCTTTGAATCATAATATGATGATATGTGCTACTGATATCGACAGATATAAGTAGTATGTATCATCAATCGAAAATGAAATACCTGACAATAGAAGGTTAAGAAAATATGTTCTGGTTCACTAAAATATCACTAATAATACGGTTATGATAAATACAGATACTTTTGTTCAGTATTTCTATTCAAATAAAAGAATTGGTTAAGTGCTCGGGCGAGAAACCAGTAGGTCCTGGGTTCGAATCTCGAAGGGGGCGAGGTCGTGGATGCTCACTGCTGAGGAGTGCCACAATAGGACGAAACCGCTGTCCAATGCTTCCAGGTTTCCCATGGTGGTCTAGCTTCAACTGACTCATGATCTTAACCATTGAAAAGAATTTACCCTTAGTGTCCTAAGCACATGCCCTAATGTAGCCTTCTCTAAGAATAAATTATTTCATCTATTATCATTATGTCTTTATTGTTATTTATTATTATGGTATTTATCAGTGTATGTAATACTATCAACCTCCTATTGTTTGGTGTAGTGAATGTAAACATTATGTTATAATGGCATAGATAGATAGATAGATAGATAGATAGATAGATAGATAGATAGATAGATAGATAGATAGATAGATAGATGGATGTGTGGATAGACACGACGGAGTTCCTGAGAAGATTGTCAATATTATCCGGAACTCATACGACCGACTTCAGTGAAAAGTAGTGCATGAAGGACAGATGAACGATGCATTCCAAATAAGGACCGGAGTAAGACAAGGGTGTCTACTCTCTCCCTTCCTCTTTCTTCTGATGGTCGACTGAATTATGAAAACTTCGAAATCTGAGAGAGAACACGGCATACAATGGACAGCTCAGAACCCTCCTATCGCATACACACAACCACGAATTGAAAACACATTTTGCATACCTTCTTGTTATCGTGTAAAATTTAGCATTTTCCTCCTGTATCTATTATAATATGAATAAATGGTAAGGGCGGTATAGGTATACACCTATTGTGTATTTGTATTTATCGACAATTGATGTTTGTATATAATCGAAAAAGTCGTTGTGAACTGTTGCATTATGTTGTATAGTTTATAAATACATAAATGTTATTATCTTACGAATCTATTCATGAAATTAAAGGAAACAGTTTCTTATCAATATGATCAACTTTTTCAATCTAATTATACAAAACCAAATTGTGATTATCAGTATATGGTTGTGGGGATTGTTAACTTTTTGATTAAGATCATGAACCAATGATTGTTTCGTCCTATTGTGGAACTCCTCAGCGTTGCGCATCTATGATCCCGCTTACGGAGTTCCAACATCAATCAGTTCATGATCTCAATCAAAAACTTAACAATCTACACAATCCTATACTAATGATTACTATGTACTCAATAGTGACTAGCTTCGTGAGGGAATTCTCAGAGTTTTCGTGAGAAGCCGTGACCAGTGGACCTAATCTGTGTCGGCTAGAGTCAGGTATCTACCTCAGTACAATCGAAGATGGTCGTGCAATTTCTCAGATTGTTTGAGGTTATATATTAACACAACCGGATGCGTACGCAAGCGGCTCAGGATTCGAACCCCACAGGCGTGGTCGTGTATTCGCACTGCTGAGGAGTCTAACGATAGGACAAAATTGCCATCTTGTGCTTCAAGGTTTTCAATGATGGTCTAATATCAATCGGTTCATGATCTCACTTAGAATGTGATTATCGCTATTGTTATGATATTCAGCGTTCTAACATTTTGTTTTCTGGAATACTGTTAATACAAAATTGAATGAAATGTAATGAATCGTTCAATATACGTTGCAAGCTACAATCTGTAGTAACTCGGTAGAAAATACAACAATGGTAAACGGATCTGCAAGGTGGTCAAATAATATATGATGTCATTACGTCATACTTTTCAATACAGTGGTATGTAATAATGATGTTGTATATTGCATGTTTTTCCGGTAAACACTACTTTAATAATGCTTCTGAATTTAATGAGCCTTATGTAAATATAAGGTATTGTCTTTTCGTTGTGAATTAAGACAATATCGAGGCATAGGCACAGTATGCACATATGTCAATAAGAGACTGATCAATTGCAGTCTTAAACCTTAATGGGAAGATACAAGCCAAACAATACCAAATGAATTTAAATTCACCCCATTACACAAACAAGTGGCTGTCAGGATTCAGTAGCTGAGTGGATATTGCGATGGAGTTTAAAGCGAATGATACTGTAGTTCGAGTTCCAGGGTGAACATCAACTCTGAGATGCAGGTACATCCAGCTGACGAGTCGCAAATAGAAGGAAACGCGCGTCAAAATAGATTCCAATGCTAGACACTATCTATCATTGCTTACACTGCAAAAAGCTTGTGAATTAAGACAATATCTAGGCAGTGCGTACAGTATGCACATATGTCAATACGAGACTAATCAGTTGCTGTCTTAAACCTCAATAGGAAGATACAAGCCAAACAATACCAAGTGCATTTACTTAGTTATTTATTGTTATTGGGATTGCTCAAAGTGATTAATAACTGCATTTTCAAAGTAACTAGTCAATGATTGTTTTTCGAAGGATTCAGGTTACCTCAAAAAGGCGGAGGTGTGCTTATGATATTTTCAGGGTATCAATTGAAACGTTTAATGAATAAGAAGTATTGTAAAGGTATATACATATGAACAGAGGTTCTTTAAAGTTCAAATCTTATAGATTTCAGCATTAAATTGATCAGACCTCCAAAAATCTTCTGAACATGTAGAGATGAAACATTTTTACTATGACACAATCTGATTTTTCGACTACTATTGTTATAATAATGCAGCTTAACATATTTCACTTCTATCATATCACATGTTGTCAAGGTAACCAAAGCATTATATACTATGTTGAATAATAAAAAAAGTGAAGTATGGTTGACAAGTGAGAATCATATGACTATAATATATGCAAGACGAATAGTTTATATATCGACATTCATACTACTTATTATGAATATAAGAATATCATTATATAAGTAATATTAAAGTTGTATATGATGATCTATCCACGTGGTATTTCATATCTCACTATATCTTGACTATAATCCATGGTTATCTCATTCAACAATTAATGTTCCTTAATTCCGTAGATATACACAATTCCATAGAAACAGTCTTAGAATATCATCTTGTTATTATCAATCAAATTTATTTGAAGTGTATTTATATCAATACAAAAATAATAGATAATCGATTCTATTGATTGAAGACAAGGAATAGCCCATGAACTACATGATTGAAAGATCAATATCGAAATTGATTGGTTCTTGAATTGAAACTATTGGAAACATGATTGATGTAATCGAGTATATTGACGATATACGGACACAAATTTATCATATAATTCATATTCTACAAATGAAATGATAATTCAATAGAGAATAAGCATGATTATAGATAATGATAAACATGATAAATGAAGCTAATACATTATAAGAATGGGATCTACTACTTCATAGGATACACATAGTTCATTTAGACGAGTGAAACATGAGTATCTAACAATGAATCTTATTTGATACTTCTAAGGAGGAAGCTGATATTAGTCCTATCATGTGTTAATTGCTAGCTCAATTCAGTAGATAAGTAGAAAACGCAATTACATCTGAAGTGAAAAACAGTGGGTTTGAACATCAAATCTAGAATGCAAGTCTATCTTACTGATGAGTCGTAAATATGACGAAACTCGCTTTATAGATTTCAATGTTAGCTACTATTCATCTTTGCTTAGAATGCATATAAATTAAGACAATATCGAGATAATCCTTACAGGATACACATATATATGTCGTAAACATTACTGTTAGCTGAACATACGTTAGGAGTTTGAAACATTATAGTTCAGGTGTCTTATTTTATAGTATGTCTCATTTAACTGGTATAATATGTTATCTATCCATTCTAATAAACAGGATGAAAGACGCAGCTGACGCTCAACTTCGAGATCAACAAGCTGGATTCCGTAAGGACCGGTCGTGCACAGACCAGATTGCGACACTACGGATCATCGTCGAACAATCAATTGAGTGGAACTCGTCACTCTACATCAACTTCATTGATTATGAGAAGGCATTTGACAGTGTAGATAGGAGGACGTTATGGAAACTTCTTCGACACTACGAAGTTCCTGAGAAGATTGTCAACATTATCCGGAACTCATACGACGGACTACAGTGCAAAGTAGTGCATGGAGGACAGCTGACAGACGCATTCCAAGTAAGGACCGGAGTAAGACAAGGCTGTCTACTCTCTCCCTTCCTGTTTCTTCTGGTGGTCGACTGGATTATGAAGACCTCGACATCTGAAGGAAACTACGGCATACGATGGACAGCTCAGAACCAATTAGACGACTTGGACTTCGCAGATGACCTAGCCCTCCTATCACATACACACGAACAAATGCAGATAAAGACAGCCAGCATAGCAGCAGTCTCTGCATCAGTAGGCCTCAACATACACAAAGGGAAAACCAAGGTCCTCAAACACAACACGGAGAACAGAAATCCAATCACTCTTGATGGCGAAACTCTGGAAGACGTGGAATCCTTCACATACCTGGGAAGCATCGTCGATAAACAAGGAGGTTCAGATGCAGACGTCAAGGCGAGGATTGGCAAAGCTAGAGCGGCATTCCTTCAACTGAAGAACATATGGAACTCAAAACAACTTTCAACCAATATCAAAGTCAGAATCTTCAATACGAACGTCAAGACAGTCAGTTCTACTGTACGGAGCTGAAACTTGGAGAACTACAACAACCACCATCAAGAAGGTACAGGTATTTATCAATAGCTGTCTACGCATGATACTCAACATCCATTGGCCGGATACCATCAGCAACAGCCTTTTGTGGGAGAGAACCAACCAGCTTCCAGCTGAAGGGGAAATTAGGAAAAGACGATGGAAATGGATAGGACATACATTGAGGAAATCATCAAACTGCATTACGAGACAAGCGCTAACTTGGAATCCTGAAGGGAAGCGGAAAAGAGGAAGGCCAAAGAACACATTACGTCGGGAAATAGAATCAGATATGAAAAAGATGAATAAGAACTGGAAAGAGCTTGAAAGAATTGCCCAGGACAGGGTTGGATGGAGAATGCTGGTGAGCGGCCTATGCTCCTTCACGAGGAGTAACAGGCGTAAGTAAGTAATCCATTCTAATATAAAGTCACCATGAGAATTGTATATTGTCAGTAGGATAATATTTATTAAACAGATTAACTTACGTTTAAGAATCATATCAGATTGATCAATGTATTCAGTTGGTGTATCATTCACTTTTAAATCATCTGGTTTTATATGATGATTAATATGAATAAGTTTTGGTTGTTTAACGATTGTTGTATAATTACGTTTCTTTAATTCATTATAAGTTAACCAACTTACAGGACATCGTTGTATATCACTTCCTTCACTTAATTGGATATTCCATACACATGGAATCTCATATAAAATGTATTGAAATTCAAATAGTACTAGATTTATAATGTCCTAAAATGGATAAGCAAACGAATAAATAAGTAACGATAGTTGAAATAAGTTAGTGTTAGTACAGTGGTACATTCTATAGATCATGGTCTGAGAGGGGGACTGGACAGAATTCTCTATTTCCTTATCATTCTAATCTTATTTGTTGTCAATGTTAAACGAACTGAACCACACACAAGTCACTTGATGTGTATATCGGCTGTGATATTGATCAGGTGCCTAGACTGAAGCAGGTGATTTTCTTACGAGACCATACCTAGAGTCTTCGACGTATATGTCTGATCCATAAGGTAGTGGAGTGACGTCAAGAGATGCAATCTCATGGTAGCCATTGACAAGCAATTGGTTCGTTCACTCAAAATCCTGGAGACTAGTTGCACCACTGGTATAGAATCAGGGTTTTCTAACTCCTCTAGATGAATCCTTTATAACCACTGACTTGGTTAGAGCACCATGTAAACAAGACCCATGGTGAGAGAAGGTATTGAGTGGGATCAACCTGTTAGTGGCTTTATACGCGTGATCATATGAGAGCATTTCGAGAAGGAGAGCTAACTCTCTACCCTCTTGGTCGTACCACGGTATTTGAGGGACAATGTAATGAATACATTTTACTCTATCGTTTTCATAATATCATGAAATCTTGATGATGTTCATTAAACAATAGATTAATGGTACTTTTATGCTTTCTTAAATATAAACCCTGACTTTTATAACTAACTATTATCATGTCTATTTCTATCAATAAATTACAGTTAACTAGTTTTCTATACACATGATATTCAGAGATGGTGGTGAATGCTTGAAGCTCTGATGGATGATTTTTGTGGAGTTTCGTTCTCTGAACTGGATGATTAAGTCGTGGATAGTCTCTTTCTTTTGGTCTGATTCTTGATCATATACTTCTCCATGATTTTTCTCGTCGGTTAATAAACTGCATCGATATTAATGTGTTTGTTGATTGCTGAGCTCCTACAAATTCTCTGACGTTCTCATTATTCTCTCCTATCAAGATTTCGACATTTTGTCCACTTGAATCTGTGTCCACACTTGTCCACATCCATTGATGCAAGCGATAACTTATAAGCCACGTTACAGTATTTGTTCTTTTGTCTACTGTCGAATATATAGATCTTTAACCATTGTGTCATGTAGATCCATTTAAATGGTTAGCTACTAAGTGTGGAGGTTCAGATTTTCCCTCTGCTAAGTCAAAATTTCTGTGTATCAGAGACGTGGCTAAAAACCCAGTTGTTGTTTTAAGAGCGTAATTCTTCAAGGCCCATCAATCCTGATGTAATTCCATAAACTGTGTTCTTCATCATGATGTGAGGGGAGTCGAAACGATTTCTGATTGTGTGATGAGGGTAAAGATAATACATATATAATCAACAAATCACTTCCCGTCATGATAGGAAGACGCAACCATTCGACTGGGATATCCAGCTGAGTGTCGTTGTAAATTAGTATCTTCATATAGATATTCAACAATCATTAAAAGTAGTTATAATGAATATGTAAAAAGTTTGAACTTACCTGTTCACCAGTGATTAAGTAACCTTGTCTTTCAATAGCTCTTCTAGTTATACTCAACCATAGATGATTCCAATTGGTTGATCGTAATTTAGACAGATCAAGTAACAGAACACCATTATTATATCCGTAACCCTAAAATAAACATTATACATATGATCCACCATACTATGCACAGATGAAATAATAGTTGATTGTATAGAAGTTGATATTTTCAGTATTCAACTCTGGCATTAGCGTTATGGCAGTCAGAATAAGAGCTACTTGCAACATTTGATTATGTATTATCACAATCCCTTAATGATCTAAACTAAGTCAGTCAGTCAGCTGCAACGTAGAACCAGGCACATATATACATCGGTCTAAGTTGCCATACCGCATTAGCACAACAAAATGAACATCGGATTCATAGAAGTAGGTAATCCAGTGGTGGTAATATATAGATGAAAGATTGCATATAAGCAGATAGTACAGGAAGAAAGATTTAGTTCCTAGAAAAAAAGATTTGGAGTGGTTTTAATCTCTTAATTTAAAGGAAGACAGAGAGTGTATACTCCGACGCCATCGAGATCGATTTTGAGCCATGTCACCAAGAGTCTCCAACCATTGGTTACGATAGTCACGCGGACCCCAACCAGGCAGTCTGAATTTTCCAACATGGCTAAGACCAGAAGTTAGTGAGTTCAAGCACTGATGCCAGGTTTTGATTTGGCCGCCCCTAACTTTCTCCCAATCATCCCTAACACCGGTTAGCATTGCGCGCCGTGGTAATCGGTGTTCAGGCATACGCAGCACGTGGCCCAACCATCTCAGTCGATGAACATTCATAACCTCATCAACTAATTCACCATCATTCCCTAATACACTGCGTCTAACCTCACTATTACTTACTGGGTGATCCCAGCAGATGCGAGCAATATTTCTAAGGCATCTGTGGTCAAATGCTAGTAACTTACGAATATCTTCCCGACCGTTGTTGCTATCTTGACGTGGTGGTCGGACTTGCCTATCGTGATGAAGCAACTGAGCTATACCGGTTGGAACAACCGTTACTCAAGGTCCTACCATGCCACACAGGTCGGTTGAAGAGCGGTAAGTCTAAAAGCAACAAATCCAAGGTCCGAAGGCGAAGTCGTGCTGCTGACTGTACAGAGGTGTGACAGCAGTAAGGTGTTTCCTTCAGACAACCAGCATAAAAGCGATGCTGCCTTCCCAAAAGGAGGGGAGGGGTTAGAAAAGGTCGACCCTAAAAATGCCCACCTCGCCTTATCCCACGGATATCCATCTTCGGCGGTAAGGTCTCAACAAGTACGGAATTAACATGAAAACTACCAATAAAAAGGTCGTGTGTGACCGACCTCAAGCAGCTGTCCCTTGGTCACTGCGATCACGCTCTCAGGTCACTGTGACCACCCCCAATCCAATTTCCTTTTCAGGTACATCCAGAAGAACCCTTCTACGGTGTGGGCAACCGGGAATCGATAACCGCCCCCATACCTCTAACAGCACTCAAAACCACTGTATTCATAATATAAACTAAGAGGTGAATGCGAATCGCATGGAGATAATCATAATTCCTCAAGATCCTGCATATACCTTCTAGTTCGCAAGTACACAAAACTTGTTTTAAAGATTTTTTGTCAATTAAACTTTATTAGGTTAGTAAGTACATTTCAATTTGATGGGCACAATACAAATGCCATTACAACACATATAGAATATTAACAAGAACGGAAACAAATCACCCACATCCATGACTCCAGTTTGATATAAATAAGGGAGAAGTAATTGGTTTTAAATAACTACTGCCTGATGAAAAGCAGTCGATGCAAGAACATAATTTATCTCCAAAGCAATGAAATTGAAGATAGCATGTCTTGAACTTTCGTGTGAAAGTAATTCATCCATAGAGTTAAAGACCATTTTGGCATGATAACTGATGCCAGTTTGTGATGAAAATCCTCACTTTCATTTCTAACCCTGAATTCTAACTCAAAATCCTAATCGTAACTCCTCACACTAATTTATAACCTTATTTTGATACTTGTAAGTAGGTGAACTAACTTCGCCTGTAGCTTTTCTAGAGTTACTACCGGTTTTAAACCCGAGTAAAAGAGGAGGATTGAGCAAGAGTTCGACAACTCTACCCTATAGAATAAATCTTGCTAAACGAATACTAACTAGATTAAACATGTAGGTAAGCTATCTCTAGATCTATTCAGCATCACTCAAACTTCGTCCAAAAGCTATAGTCTCACTACAATTGTTCTTGAAAAAGACAATGGTATACAAAAGTGTAACTCATTGCAATTGTAATGTGATGTATCATAATGTTTCAACTTACTTTCCAATTACTTTCTAACCTAGTCATAACTTCTTGAAAATATGGATTTTGTTCTAATCCAATACCTATGCTCTTTGAAAAAACATATGAAGATTTATAAGCCATCAGTAGTATAAATATTCTTCAATAACATTGTGAATTTGATATACACAAAACATTGTTTAGTTAAAGTTGAAAGTCTAGTTCCAAGTTGAAATCAACTGTGAAATTAATGAAGAATGTAGAACACTAACAAGGATTATGATGAGGAATACTTACTATAGACTAAATGTCAAAATTAAATAAGGTGTACATAGGGTTTAAGTATCCTAAGGGAAAAAAGATATAACATATGAATCAATTGTTAATCACCGGTTACCATGGGACTACATTACTTGACGTTACTTTACTGACTTGTGGATTAGATCTATAGATAGAAGGTTCCAAGTGTGGTCCCCTTAGAAAATCACTTGCTCCGGTTTGAGAATCCAGACAGTATTTCAATCCTTCTTGTATAAATCTTTATGTGTTTAAATGATGATGATGATATCTAGTCGTATATAAACTAATATAACCATGGTTGATTAAATTTAAATTCTACAATAATTCTGTGAGAACATGAACTCCTTGTTTATAGTACAACGATATCAGTCTATGACTAGAACTACTCCTTCAGAAATCTTTCTTATCATTGATCATGATAAACTGATGGGCTGCTTGAACCTTCGGATTACCTGTTGCTACTATCAAGATATTTCAACAAGTCATCTTATTCTGGTTTTTTTTGGTACATCAGTATGGCTATCAATAACATAACATTGTCAGGTGAGTTTCTGAAAAGTGTACAACCCTTCATTGTACAAGTTTCGAAAGACCCGATCAATCATATCGCGATTTCTGATAATATACAACGAAAAAGATGTACATTAATTAGATGTTGATTGATTGAACTGCTAACTTCTAACTGGCGAACACTCATTATTTATCGTCTGGATCAACCAAAAAGTAAGAAATAGAAGCTTGTTGAAATAATTTGTGCTGAGAATTCTATATTGTACCACAAATATAATATTGAATAGAGCTAATAATAAGAATAACAACTCCTAGATCACTGAGCTGTTCTCATTTTGATACTGTCTATCGCATTAATTTCTAGTGAGAATCCGTTACCAGTGGAGTTCAACCAGATCTGTTGTGAGATATCAGCTGACTGAAGACAATGGTGTACGGTGGTTCAGTTTCGTAGATTGATTAAAGTTAGACATTAACATCGTTGGATGCCAGCTCAGTGGTTTGGTGGTTAGATACTCGCGCGCGAGACTAATAGGTCCTAGGTTAGAATCCCGCGGGGGGCAGGGTCGTGGATGTGCACTGCTGAGGAGTCCCATACTAGGATGAGACGGCCGTCCAGTGCTCCTAGGTTTTCCATGGTGGTCTAGCTTCAATTTCAACCATCGGAATTTCTAAAATCTCGACAAAATCCCTTCTGACAACTATTGTCACGTATGTCGTTACAAGTATATATCTGCTGGAAGATACATTCTTCTCTGAATATACAAGAAACCGAAAAATATCTCGCTTGTTTAGTTTGCTTTTGTAAATAAAGCTTTCGTAAACTTCTCTGACTTCTCTTCACTTAAGAATTCACAACGTAAAACCCATTCATGATACAATTAGCTGCCTATGTGAGTTTGATTTTTTTAAAATGATATCACGAGTAACTATCTCATTTAATGTTTCATTGATGACAATCTCAGTATTTAAAATCCATACTGTCGGATCCATGAATAACTAATAATGAAATCATTCCATTCGTATTGAGATCATGATAATAACAATAGTATTTGGTTTGTCGTGACTTTATAGTCCAATGGGAACCATATACTCAACATTCAATCAAATTTCAGTGGTTGAAATCATGAGTGAATTGAAGCTAGACCACCATGGAAAACCTAGAAGCACTGAACGGCCATTTCGTCTCATTGTGGGACTCCTCAGCAGTGCGCATCCACGACCTCAACCCCCCCGCGTGATTCGAATCCACGACCTACTGGTTTCGCTCACGAGCACTTAACCACTAGACCACTGAGCCGGCATCCAACGGTGTTAATGTTTAACTTCAATCAATTCACGAAATTGAGCGACACATCCATCATTGTCTTCAGTGAGTCACTATCTCACAACAGACGAGGTCGTGAATGTGCAATGCTGAGGAGTCCCATAATAGGACGAAACGGCCGTCCAGTACTTCCTGGTTTTCCATGGTGGTCTAGTTTCAATTCACTCATGATCTCAACCATTGAAATCACTAAAATCATTACAAAACCTCCTTCTGATAATAATCAACATATAGTCACTAGTGACTGGCTTCAAAATGTATATCTTGGAGTTCTAGTGAGAAGCAGTGACCAGTGGAGTTCAACCGGATCATTTGTGAGATAGTAACTCACTGATGACAATAGTAGATGTGTGACTCAATTTCGTGAATTGGTTGAAGCTAGACAAAAAAAACCGTTGGATTCCGGCTGAGTAGTCCGGTGGTTAAGTGCTCGCGCGCGGGACCATTACGTCCTAGGTTTGAATTCCGCGGAGTGGGGCGGGATCGTGAATGCTCACTGCTGAGAAATCCCAAAATAGGATGAGACAGCCGTCCATTACTTCCAGGTTTTTCATAGTGGTCTAGTTTCATTTCATTCATGATCTTAACCATTGAAATTCCTATAATATCCACAAAAACCCTTCTCTGATTATAAACTCAGTCATATATCTTTTTTATTTTTGTATTTATCAAGTAAGTTAAGATCAAATGTAGATTCGATACAGATCAAATTTCTAACCAACTTCAATTGTTGTTAAGCATTTCAACAATAACCACAACAACCACCACCACCATAGCAACAACAATTGTACTTTGATATCAATGATATTGGTAAGTAGTCCATTACAAATTGTTTTATGTTTGATTTAGCGTTGAATATCAATCTTTAATCAATAATAATAACATGAATAATGATTAGAAAACAAACCTGAGTTTCTTTAAATAAGTTAAAATGATTCCATAATTCAATAATATCTGTATTCAGTAGTATATCAATGTCTAGTACAATTACCTAGAAATGGAAAGGTAAAAGAGTATGGTAACAAATTACCGATTAATCATATACTCCCGTAACAATATCATTGTTTTAATATAGTCAATAATAAGTACTGGTTTGTGTACTCATCTTCGAGTTATAATTTCATTATATGCAGTTGAAATGAATGAATCCTGATGTAACCATGTTGAATATTGATTGAAGGTTAAGAACTTCAAGTGGTACTTGATTAAACGTTTGATCATGGATATCGACTACCATGAAAACTTCCACTTTTAAACCTTCTATATTTGAGGGTAGTTATAACACTAAGTAAAGTTGACGATTTAAAGGTGTTATGTTACAACTGTGTCGTGAATCGATGCAGCTTCAAAGTTTTGATAATAATTTCTCCATTCTGTGTATGCTATTCCATTTATAGCTGAATTTCATTAATCGTAACCAATCATACGTTCCAAGACCCCAAATGCCTTGGTACGGTCGAGAATAGGGAGAGTCCGCTCTCCCTCTCGAAATACTCTCACATAGACACGCGTATATAGCCTCTGACAGTGAAGTCCTACTCACTGCGTTCTCGTGGCGGGAGTGTTGTTTAGGGCGCTTTGACCGGATCCCAAACCAATGGTGCACATGGGCTGGCTCTAGTAACCTGAAGGAACAAATGACGTATGAACCAATTGTTGATCACCGGCTACCATGGGACTGCATCTCCTTACGATGCTCCACTGCCTTGTGGATCGGACTTTCATGTCAAAGGCTCGGGGTGTCCCCCCCTAAGGAAACCACCTGCTTCGGTTTGGCACCCAGGCAGTATCACAGCGCTCATACATATCAAATGAGATTTCTGTGGCGCATATGTATTTTGTGCCTCCTTGTACTAATATCTATGTGTTAAAATAAAATAGAATAAATACGTTCCAATGGACACGAATAACGATGTGAGGCTAAGTTTAGCTAAACTACCATTGATCTGTCAATTTCCAACCTTAAGTTAAGAATTATCAAACTGTAGCTAAGTTTGAAGTTAACCAAACTATCTTCATATAAAGTTGAAAGAGTTTTGGACCAAGATGATGATTTTGTTCTTACTATTGAATTGAAAGTACTTTGGATGCCAGCTATAATAGAAATGATGATCTATTTAACATTGAATCACTTGATTTCGACAATGGTATGAGGAAATTGAAAGCCTAGAATATCTACAGATATTAGTTATGATAATTAGATACTATCCATTTAAAGATTATTGGTGATCCGTCGTCGTCATTCAACTTTCTATACAGTTTCTTAAAGACTTTCAAAGAATCTAATGATGGTAATGTGAATCGTACAATCCAATACTCTAATCTGAGATCAAAAACCCATGATGAAGTCAATGTTTTATGATTAATACTGTCACTATATGATTCCGAATTCTGTACTCATATCTTACAAGTATGAACTATGATATAAGCCTGACCTTACACCATATCATAACCGATTGTCAAAGTATTGAATTTCAAACACAGTACAAAATTGATGAAAGGAATAAAGAATACAAGTTCATTAGTATCTTTACCAATATGAACGACAAAAATTGAATAGGATTGTTGATAAGTCTTGCGATTTTGAACGTTATACTCGATTCCTTAACTATTCTGAAAACTCTCAAGCTAGAACTATACAGTGACTTGAACACAAGAGAGAAGGCACAAAGTATAAGCTCAGAGAACAAAATTCCCTTTATTAAAAAACACAGTCACAGTAGTTTATTAGTTCTGTATTAGTTAACATTTTGCCAAAATGTAATAAACATAAACAAACAGGTTACAAAGGTGAGTTTTTCTAGGTGTTATGATGCTTTACATTATAGCCAATAGAAATTATGGTTTGAATGATTTTTTTTTTCTAGTGAGCGTTTTTTTAGCGAGTTAGTTTTCTACAGGATGGGGTCGCTAACCCCATGCCCAACCCCCCTCTTTTATTCGGGCTTCGGACCGGCAGTAGCCCCCCGAAAGGGACCCCAGGCAGAGTTGAATAGAAATTATAGTTATCATCTAATAAGAATGCTTATACTGTTTTTAATATTTCGAATGTTCATTTAGCTAGAAAAATAAAATTACCCTTCAGATTTATACTTTTTTTTTCAGGTATTACTTTGTTTTCCGGTGATATGTGATAAAAGTTTAGATCTACTCCTATTCTCTTATTAGTCATATTAAAGTAAAGTATTGTTCAGTGTTTCATGAATTCCCTGAAAGTTGTACAGTTTAAACAAAAACACCTTGATATCTTCCACATTGCTTCAAACCCAGAAGAACAATTCCATATGCCACATCATTGTTAGTACATAAGTAGTAAAAGAGTTTTGAGGACATGGTTTATCTGAATGATATGGAACATTTACTTTGGGCAACCTAAGTAGTAGTGTGTACAACTTTTAGTGGATCGATATAACCGAAGGCTCACTTCTAGATTTATTTGATGACTCAATTCAAAGAATATCCATATCAATTGGTTGTAATTAACAGTATTTTCATGAAATCAAATGATAGAAGATATTTTGTTAAAACGCGTTTTACAGATTCATGACTTTAAGTTAAAGAAAATGAATCTTTAAAACAGATTGTCAAAGATCAAATTCAGAGAAAGGATTATCAGTGTTTGGTTGTAGAGATAGTTGATGCTCATTAAAGCCTTAAACCCATCAACGAGAACCTGAGGCACTGGACGACTGCTTCATTCTAGTATGGGACTTCAGCAACGTTGAGTCTCGGCTCAGTCGTCTGTAGATCAAAGGTTTGTGTAACACCTAAATTCCTGTATTCAAGTCGCTCATAAAGCGTAATCAATTCCAACTGTTGCAGTCAAATACCAAGATGAAGCAACTGTCAAGTACTCTCAAGCTTTCAGTGGCGGTCTAACATTGATCAGTTCATGAGTTCAGTAGAGAAAGAATTATAGTTTGCATGACAAACGTTCTATGAACATTAGCTGTATTCTTACTGTCTCATAATTTCGATGACAAGTATAAATCTCCAAACTCATTCGATGTATTGTCCAAACCCATGGAAAACTGGAAGTTTCAAAATGACGATATCATGAGTATAGTCGATTCAGAGAGTAGCGTTTATCATATCTCTATAAACTTGATCGACTCCATCGATTAAACCTCAGAAGAGATTTAATACACAGTAAAACAACTAATTCCTAATCTGACTCATGACATAACCTGCTATAAACTGGAGTGTGTTAGAATGTAATCAAATGATGAGACACGATTATTAACTCAATGTAATTGTTTTATTCATTATAGATACAGATCCATTCAGTGGACAAGTCCAAAACCGCGTCTCCTAGATTCCATTGCTAGTCATCATCCATCTTCACTTATTATTGATCATCATTACAATCTTCATCTATTCTCAGTATATTCATTCCATCTTAATTTACTGCATTAATTGACTCAATTTTGCTATTGATTTTAATGTGATAACATGTGATATGAAGTTGTTTTGTTTGTTTGTTTGTTTGCTTTTTGTCTCTCTCAGTTATTCGGTGTATTTTCCTGTGATATGTGATATGGTTGTTGTTGTGGTTGTTTTTTTTTATAAGGAAATCCACAAATCAATATTCAAATGAGTGCAACTAATGATTGTAATCGATGTATATATGGTGTGTATGTTTGTGGTGGTGGTCGTGGTGGTGGTCGTGGTGGTGGTGGGAGTAATGCTAATCTGTTTTACTTATTCTCTTTTTGATCATATTTGAGTTGTGAAACGGATTTCAGCTTGATGTAACGATGGTGAGTACATGATGATTCAGAGGTTCATTTGTTCCTGTGGAGATAACTGTGTCGTCTGTTCTACTAGGTAACTTCATGAACAAATGAGTGAACATCTCTTAGTTTGATTTGTAAAAGAGTCAGACAAAGACAATACATAGCTTTATCTTGGTGTACCTGGTCGTTAAAGTGCATACGCTAGTATTTAACCGTATACTTCCTTTACTTTACAATGAATTTCGATCCCTTCACCTACATATAACAGAACATATAGGGATCCGAATCTATAATCTTAGTATAGATATATATCCAGATAAAATTCCTGACACCCCTAGATACGACAATATCACATGTGATTCATACTTTTTTCATATCCCCTATCTACTGGTATATTTTTTTTTCTTTCCATTCATACTGTTCAATATTGAATTATTTAGACACTTCCTACTATTACTGTTATTATTCCAAAGTTCATTTATCCACGTTTGATCTACATGAACTTTGATCTTGAGATGCCTTCGTTATCGAATGTAATTTCGAAAACTGCCAGACGTTTTCCTTTTATAGCACTTTCAACAATCAATATCTTTGATATTTCATAAGATTAACCAAAGTGTATATAAACACGATAGTCTTTACTTGTATTTGTATTAGAGTTGGTATTAGTCAATCCTTATTACTTTCTGATTTAGATGAATGATTCACATCATGGATTGATCTCAGTTAGAGAACATTGAAAATTAGGGAACATAACATAAACGTACTACTTTTTGGTTCTTGTTAGTTAGCCTCGTTTATTCACATTCACTTGAAGAACACAACTTCATTGGAAGGTTGAATAACCTTTCAGTAACTCTGTTGCATGGATTGATATCAGTTTGGGAATAGTGAACACTAAAGAACATGATATTGACCTACTACTTTTCAATTCTTTCTAGTTAGACTCATCATTCAGTATTGAAAAGTATTCTTTTGAAGATCACTTCCACTATTTTGTACAGTTATTATTTCCATGATATCATTTAGTATTATGCTATTTCTTATTTACATTATCATCTATGTTCACGTTCTGTACTTCCTCAGGGAATGTAATCTTTCAAATTGACTATATGATTACTAAGATGGTAGTACAATAAGAATCACTTACTGAACACTGACATTAATTTGTTTCCTTCATACGACTTTGAGAATCAAATACTTAAATATTGTAGTCAATTTATACAGAAACATTTGATGCCAAAATACAATGAAACTTATTGTGAAAAGAAGAAGAACTATGACTTACTTTATTGATTGTAGATGGAAGAATTTCTGTAATCATCAATTTTAAAAATGGTTTAACGCCTGAAGGATGCCTAGATTGAATCCACCAAATATCTTCCTACAAACAATCACATAGACTCAAGTTAGTAAACATAGTATACGAGTCGATCTAAGTTAGACGATCATTGAAAACTTGGAAGCACTAAACGGTTGTTTCATTCAGGTATGAGACTTTAGTAGTGTACATTCACGACAGATTACCTGAAATCCAATCCAAGACATTGAATCTCACGAACAAACGCTTGACCACTAGATGAAACTTCAAACGTGTACAAGTTAACTTTAGTCAGACAAAGATATTGTGACATCATCATCTATTGTCTTTGATAGGTGTATTTTTCACACTAGACATGACTGGACTCCGTAGTCGTCCATCTAGGGACACAATATTCACTACAACCTCACAGTGACAATTATCATGTAATTGTTAGTGAAAAGCTTCAGTAGGAAACATCTGGAATTCTAATGAGAATCCATGATCAGTGGAGTATAACAGAGTCGGGTATTAGGCAGTTACCTACGCCAGTCAACCAATTAGATTTGCGCAACCTTATGAAATAACTGAAGTATGATGTTAACTCTGCTGGTGGCCAGCTCAGTGGTCTAATGGTTAGGCAACCATGTACGAGGTCGGAGATCTTGCATAAAACACCTGGATTGATGCCCTGAAATACAGTACCAAGACATGATGGCCGTCGAGCTCCATTAGCTTTTCAATGGTTGTCCGACTAATATAAATTTGTGATTTAAACTATACATAGCGCTATCTGCATAAAACTCTGTACTGATATTATTGGAATCATTGTGATAAAACATTGAAAGTATTTTCACCAAATCCACACTGATGTTTGTACAGTGATGTAACACAGTGAGTTATAATGTATGTGAAGACTTACCAGATGATTACTACAACTATAAAAATGATATTCCATATTATGTAATTTCCATGTATTCATCAAGTTCACCAACTGACGATTTGATGAAATCGTCGTTATTAAGAAATGAAATACAGTTGTATATGTTGTTGATCCATTATTCATAACAGTATGACAATCATTCATGAATCGATCACAAAAGTTTGATAGACAACAAGCTTTTAAATCACATCGAAATCTTCCATTTTGATAATAGAAAATAGATTTAAGTAGACTATTCAAATATTGTAGACCACGATCACCATCAAATAAGATCACAATATGAACTTTGTTTTCCTAAAACAGCAAAAAAAAGAATTACACTGATGAAGCTATTTAATTAGTTTGTCGAAACATTCTGTGGTAATAACTACGGTGTTTTAACCCTACCTCCACCCCCCGTTGAATCCTCAAATTGAAACAAATCAAATTTTCGGTCACACACGGAAATGATAATCTGAATAAGTCATTAAATAGTCTTGTTTTACTTGTATCTTCCCATTGTTACTTAGAGCTGAAATTGATCAGTATCTTGTTGCAGTCACATCAAGCTGACGAGTCCTACATAGGACGAAACGTATGTCCTGGATTGCACTCATAGCCGTTATCCATCTTTGCTTAAAAAGTTTGTGACTTAAAGCTTTATCGAGGTAATTCACAGTGGATGCATATTATCTTTATGACTTTTAGGTAACTAAGATTTACTATCGAAAAACTTTGGTTATTATATTCAATCGTCTAGCAAATAACGAGTTGATATCACACTAATGAAATAACTGGAAGACTTATTTCTGGGTGAAGTAGGCACTGGAGTTGTTGTCTAAAACAACACTGGAATCTTCTCAATGAGGCTGTCGAAAGTAGAAAACGCAACTCGATAGAAAAGTTCATTTAGTTATGATAACTCTGTTCCATAACGCAATACTCCTTTATTATACTATAAACAGTTATATGTAAAACAAACTGTACATACAGCTTTACATTTTAGATTAATACCATATGAGAGAAGCATATCTTTTCATTGAAAAACAGAATTCCTACTCACCTTGTTTTGAACCTTTCTTAGCAAAGCTCCAATATGAAGTGATACATTTACTGAAGTCATACAGTTGTGTATTAGTTTAAGTGATAGGCATATACAAGGGTAATCAGTAGAGTACCATCGTTATACTTTCATATCATAAGCAGTTTGCATTTCATTTGTGTATAAATTAATTACAAACGCTTTGAATGAAGAATCCCTAAACAAATGTATTGTCATGGACGATTGATTTAATCTAGAACACTTTGAAGAAGCTTGCGGCACTGAATGTCCATTTCATCCTAGCATGGGATTTCTCAACATTACATTCATGATCCTACACACGAGACTTGAACCATGCATCTTCAGTCTCATGGACAAACCCTTAAACCTCTGAACCATTGAGGTGAAATCTAATGATGTTAATACTTAAATTTAACCAATCCACGATATTGAGCGACTGTCTACCACTGTCTTCAATGAATAATTACTTATACAACAAAGGCAGTTGAACTCCACTGTTCATGATTTTTCATTAGAATTCCAGAAAGTATTTAACAGAATTTATCATGAGAGGATGACGATTCAAAGTCCAATTTGTAAACATTCTAGTTGTAATTGTAATATCTAATGTTTCAATAAAAACGAATTTACTATCAAACTGTCAATTGTAGCAAGTATTTTTAACTCTATGTAGAACTAATTAGATGGATGTAACCTATTCATGATATTCACAAGGAATGCTGAACTTAATATTTATCTATTCAATCAATGACAAGTTATTCATGAAGCTACTTAATAGTTATAAATAACAATATGTTAACAAAGTGTGAAATTTACAATCTAATAAACACATACAATATCAAATATCGTAATGATGGACGGTTGCTCAATTTCGTGCCTTGATTGAAGTGAAACATTAACACCGTTGAATGCCAATATAGTGGTTTAGATGTCATGGGTTCGGATCCCGTGAACGTGATCGTTGATGTTTACTGCTGAGAAATTCTGATCTAGGACGAACCAGTAGTCCAATGCTTTCAGGTATCTCATAGTAGTCTAGCTATAATTGATTCATATCCACAAAAACTACTTTCTGATAATATCTTAATCATTAAATAAGTTGTTAAAAATCAATAATTTACTTAGAAACTGAAAATATATGAAATAAAACTATCATCGAGAACAGAACAGAGCCAAATGGGCATCCTCGATGTCTCAACTGGAAACGGTACTTAGGTTTCCTTTAGACAATCTATTATTATTATTATTATTGATTATTTGAACACGTAAATATTGGTACAAATGGGCGACGAATACATATGTGTCACACAAGTCACTTGATTTGTGTGTGTGTGTGTGGTGTGATACTACCCGGGTGCCTAGATCAAAAAAGGTGATTTTCTTAAGGGGCCATACTCCAAATCTTTGAATTAATAATCTAATCCTCAAAGTAGTCGGGTAACGTCATGTGATGCAATCTCATGGTTGTCCGTGATTAATAATTAGTTCCTGAAGCCCATGTGCACCAATGTTATGGAATCAAAGTTTCCTAACTCTCCTAGGTGAATCTTTCATATTCATCAACCTGGTTAAAGTACAGGAGATTGGTTTTTCATCCTCTCAATTTCGTAAACAACACCTATGATGCGAGAAAGTATTGAGTAGGATTTCGCTATCAATGACTGTATACATGTGATCATATGAAAGTTTTCTGAGAGAGAGAGAGGGAGTGCTAACTCTCTCCAACCCTTGGCTATACCAAGACATTTAAGATGAAGTATCTATATCATCAATTGAAACATCAAATCTTTACAAATAATTCTATATCAAATAATGAAATGAACTTACCAATGAATTATTTGTAATGAATGGATCTATTCCATTAGTAGTAATAGTAGTAGTAGTAGTAATAGTAGTAGTACTATTAGTATGAGGAATAATGACATAGAATATACTCCATGTTATTAACATAATGATAATTAATGATGTAAATAAAATTTTATTATTCAATTGATATTCATTAAAAATATGAATAAATTGAGAATTTTTATTTTGTTCAAAACAATTGGAAAACATATTTTTTTGGAAAATAATAATAAGTAAACAAACAACGACAACGTCGACGGCGACGACGACAACGACAACGATGACAACGACGACAATAAACAACGATGACAACAACAAAAAACAACGACAACGGCGACGACGATGACGACAAACAATCACAACAACGACGATGACAACAACAAAAAACAACGACGACGATGACAACAACAACAACAATAAAATTGATTGGAATTAAATTATGTTACTATGCAATGATTGATCTGATTCATTAATTATAGATAATTAATTAATTGAAATAGACATTTATAAAATGGAATAACATGTTAATCTATTAATATTTCGAATGAAGATTAATCTAATTGGTTAAAACAGGAAAAGGCTTTATCTCTTTCTCTCTCTCTCTCTATGTATGTATGTATGTATGTATGTATGTATGTGTATATTGAAGGATATAATAACATATAAATAAATAGAGTTTGTTTTGTTTGATTTTTGGTTGTTTTTTTTCTTATTTTTTTTTTGGTTTTTGGTTTTTTTGGTTTTTGTTTTTTTTGGGTTTTTTTTAGTTACCGAGTAAGATTAATGAATATTTGAAACACTTGAAAAGTTCTTTTCATTCTGATCAATAATTCATGTGTATATGTATGTATCAGTCAGTTACAATGTAAGATCAGGCACACATATATATATGTATATGCATTGGTACAAGTTGCCACACCTAATTAACACAACAAGAAGAACACCGAATTCATAGAAGTACTTATTTCACTGTTAGTAATATAACGATATGATACAAGAAGAAAGAATTAGTTCGTAGAAATTAAGTAATCTCAAGGTTTAAGTGAAGGCAGAGAGTGTATTCACCTAGGCTATTGTGATCGATTCTTAGCTATGTCACACAGAGTCATTAACTATTGGTTACGATAGTCACATGGAACACAACCAAGTAGTTTACATCAACCAACATGGCTAAGACTACAAGTTAGTAAGTTTAAGTACTGATGCAATGTTTTGCTATGACTGCACCTAACTTTCTTACAACTATCTCTAACACTAGTCAGTATTGAGCACAGTCGTAATCAATATTCAGGTATACACATACAATCTTATCAACTGATTTACTATCATTCCCTAATATATTGCGTCTGACTTCACTATTGCTTACTCGTGGATACTAACAAATACGAGAGATAGCTGTGATTAAATACTAATAACTTACAAGTGTCTTATATTCCTAATGACCATATTTTGCAGCTGTAAAGTAGAACAGAACGAACTACTGCACAGTATACTCGCCCATTTAATTGATACATAGATATTTCGCCTTCGCCATAGATGATTTGGTACACAGATTTTTTTCAAACATCAACTCATTAGGGTTGATCAGATTTCCAAGATATACATATTACTTGTAAGGTTTAATGATAAGACGTTCCAGTCTCTTAATGAACGTGTTAGATTATTGAGTAGGATTCCGAAGGAACTTGTAATATGATTAGTTGTGTAGTGAACATTCACACTGGAATAAGTTGATAATATCCTAAACAGAGCAACATGTACTCAAATGTTACTATAAACAATATCTATATATTCATTGTCATTACTTATACATATTATATAATCATTCTGATATGATATACTTTATGTCTGGTGACTGATATTTTGAGAATAATATACACAATACGGTTTGTGTGTTGTTAACATTGTTAAAAAACGGAGTTGTCTATTGATAGTTCAAATATTTGTTTGACTAGATCAATAACAAGTTTGCTGCAGTTTATATGTATGTTCCATAACTATTATAGTGGTTAATATACCTGCTTTTACTATTCTAATGTGTAGATTATGCAATAAGGTTACGATGAGAACACGAGTCTCCGACTATGAAGTTGAAAGAATATTATTTCATCAAACTATTATAATCGTAGATGATGTTATATTCGTTATCTTTATACTCAATGACAGAGAATAAGTAAAAACTAGAACATAAGTGTTCCTGAATGCATAAATAAGTACTTGAGTTGCCCAGTCTGTGAAGTAGTAATGACTGATCAAAATATGACAGAACCTACTGAAATGAAATATAAGTAGTTTAGTAATAACTTCAGAATTGGTTATCTTTGTAATTGAATGCGATTTATATTAACACTGGCACTTAGGATCATTAACAATTGCATTAGGATAAAAATAACACTGGAAATTGAAAACAAGGATGATTCACATATGGGTCATTTGAACTTCTCAAACAACTGTGTGAATGTTAACCAGTGGAATAGAATACATTGAGTTGAGGTTCACGCGGTCAAGTAGATACTGTATACTTAAACCAGTATACAATCACATGAATTTGGCATGTGTATATGAAACAAGGCAACAAAATGTAGTGAACAACCATTGATCTCCAATATCTCTATAATACTTCTGTAACCAGCATGTATGTACCGAATAACTTCTTTGTGCTCATATGGTATTCGTGCGAACTAACCATTTCACTGTTCATGATAACGGCCTGGTTTCGAATATCAAATATAATACGTCCGTTCGCATTCATCTAGTACCTTTTGGTTAAATCGCGTTATTTCTGGGATTCCTAGGTTGTACAAAAATTCGAATCCTTCTAATCATCACAGTTCACTTGTTGTTATTTCAGTTCGGTCACTGAAACTTGATAATGTCCACTGCATGTTGAACTAGTCACTCGACGTAACTAATCCTAGGGATTTAGATAGTTATTTATGGATTTTAAAGTCTTGCAGTTTGGTGTCACTATCTTGAAACATTGTTTTCAGTGGCTTGTATATGTCTTACGAATGTCATCTCAGAAAATTCCATATTGAGCATTAGTTGCCAACTCTAGAACTACTTGGAAAGAGGCTGACAGATGTTCAGTGTATGACATGATGTCGTGGTGTGTAAGAAACTTGTACAGGGCTGGCATCTGTCAGTCCATCACCAAGCCATGATTATGGTCCTGGGGATGGTACAATATAATGACTAGAGACGTTATCGGATGTGGCTCGGAATAGCGGCCGGTGGAGATTCTGCTGTAACTTCCTTTTACCTTCATCGTAAAAGTGAACGTAATCTCTTTGACTGTAATTATCTACTTCTGGTTGTATTTTTCCTCACTAAACTGCTTCTCTCATAACAATTATTATTTCACACTTATATCGCACTTTCTGTTGTTCTCTTTTATTGTACACAAACTTTAATATTTATCTCGTAGTGACCTACTTTTATTAAGAGAACGCGGTTGGTGTAATGGAAACAATTAGGGATTGTTTTACTGAACTTGTTTGTTTAACTGAACTAAAAACATACATTCTTCCTCTGATGGTGACCTTTCACGAATTCGGTAACGCTCAGTAAACTCACTTGTAACCTGGAACGATCTCTGTATTCTTTCTATATAAATTACAATCCATGACCCTGTATACACGCTTAGAAACAACACATGTACACTACTAACTGTATGGTTTATGGTGGAGCAGATTTACAAAACACATTCCTAACAGTAACGCTATCACCATGCTCAAATTAGTATAATTTCTTATCCACTGTTCGTAGAACTCCCTCTTAATCCTGAGGAACTATGTTACGGACCGCAAAATATTTAGACCGACCATGAATACAAGTGATTAACACTGCCACTAGAATATGAATAAACAAATAATAAAATACACAGTTTTCCTCCTCTCATTATTCATATTAGTCATGCTGCCTAGACTATGACTTGTGAACCAACAAAATGAGGTTTAGAACAACATGTTTTGAATTTTGGCACTAAGTCCATTCATCCATTTGTTTAAATCGCGTTTTTAGCATTTCATGTAATGTCAGTTCGTGATGAAAACATTTCATTTGATTCTTAACTCCAACGATCAACTGCCAATCATAATCCCTATACTTCATATAAGTTTATAACCCTCGCTTAGCATCATTGAGCAGGTGGACGTTCTCAAACTCACTTCCGCGTCATCCAGTGATCGTCTATAAATCATAGCTTTGCCTTTGCGCCTTTATGTTATTACCCCTCCAGTTCGGATTCGTAGTTCCGCTAATGCTTAAAGACGCCTAAGTTTTCCCATGAAGTCTCTTTTACCCTTTCATTTTCTGTTTCAAATGGACAGATGCCTCATCAACTTCATGAGCGCTGGTCAACTATGGCAGATCAGATGAAGATCATAACGTGCTTAGTCAATGTTAAATTCTTCGGTTTGACCTTCCAGCGGTTCACATTTTTTTAAAATCTGAATTCAGATGTTTTGTCTTCTTATATATCAATCGTCATACTCATAAAATTGGTAACTGTAAACTGTCCTTTCATATTCTATAACCAGCTATTTGTCCTTATGATCTCTGAACCATATATCATCTGACAAGCATTTTATAACGTGTGCCACGAGTTGGCTTCATAGCAGTGTGATATAATAAAAGGATATACATCCAACAATACAAAAACCTTAGCTGTCTAGTTTGCTTATAACAAGAAACTGGTAGCAGTGTGGCGTCTCAACAAAGTGTGCAACATAGGGCTTAGATCTGTAGTGACCTACTTTTGTCAACAGAACGCGATTGGTTCGATGAAAACAATTATTATTATAACCAATTGTACCAGTGATTGTTTTATTGTGCTCGTTTGTTTAACTGTGCTAATAACAGCCATTTTGGTCTTCCATTGTATTCCATTGCTTCTACGCGGTTTTCGACTACGCACGTACATTTCCTTGCCGATCGCATCTGTACTCCTTTGGCACGATCTCGGTATTCTTTCGATACCAACAAATATATTGCAACTACTACTATCATCTGCCTTCTGATTTTTGGCCTACCGGAATCTTATTGGTCTATTGGCACGTAGTCTTGTAGCGGTGTTCATAGTCAAGCTCAACTCGACACCACGCTACAGATCAAAGCAACATTCATACACACCACAAACGTAAGTGAGCCTAACATCACGGATGGAGGGAAGGTGATGCCGCTGACCAGCAAACGTGGTAGTTTGTAAATCACCTCAATCTACCCGTGTAGGTAGGGTAGAATATTCTGTTGAATTACGGCCCTTTATGCTCCAGGAGGATGTAACCAACCGGCGGTATTGATGCTAATTACCCGTGGAAAATGCTCATCAAACTAATGTTTGTAAACTGAAAATGGTTTCACTTCCTACCGACAAATCCAAATACGAGCCAAACAAGACAATTGTGATGGATAGGTGTCCATTAATGACTACAAAATTTATATTAGTAAAAATTAGTTATGGCAGTTGCTGTGAAAAAAGCCATATTTCATCTGAGATCTGTTTTTAAACTGCACATAAACCACAAGCTTTAGCTCTTTCAAATCCATTTTGAATTCGCATATTCAACGCCATTCATTGGCTCATTTTCTTTGACTTGTTGAAATACACTTGTATAAATATTGATTTAATAAAAAGAAATAAGTCTAAGTAGACATACTTTAATTATTCCATCACAAATGATCAAACTTCGCCTGTCGTAGACACTGTCGATTCTGCATTTATTTTAGCTCCCACTGAAACACACATGTGAAATATTTGACTGTGTCTTGCACTTTTATTAATACCTGATATCTTGATGTCCTAAACCAGTGTGTTCCATAAGATTGCGACCTAAATAACTTATAACAGTAACTCCTGCCTGTAGTTTAGTATACCTCATGTTACGCGTTGTTATTCGAGAACATATTATTGCCACTATAAACTTTGTGTCAGCGGTGTAGAATCAACCACAATATTGTTTCTTTCGGTAACGCATTTTGAAGACGAAGGTTATCATAATGATGTGACGTGTTTGCAAAAAATCTGATGGAGGGGAGCAAACCACAGCATGCTCATCCGACATGTTCAAATAAACCATAAGCAGCAAACCATTAGTATTTTACTTTCGCATGTCATCTTTAAGCGGCAAACGAGCTCACTGGAACTGAAACACGTACAAATCCACAAGTAAATATTAAACTGGCTAGAACTAGTCAAGTTGACTGGCGATACACGCATTTATTAGACATGACCGAATACATACGACCGTACCGACATAACAACAAGAGAGCGTACAGAATTCGATTGGTTTAAATAAGCTCGCAAAGAACACGTCGAATGATTCAGATACTGACACGTCTGTATACCAATGGATTTTTAGGTACTATTTAGAGCACCAAAATAACATAAGATGAATTAGTGAGACTGATGTGCAATCTATCTGATGAAAATCGATTATGATGCACAAGTGTTTTCCCTTTATCTTGTCGAAGAATGAGCGGGTTCTTTATATTGGGAATCCGTACTTTGAATAATGGTTTAAGGTCGGATATACCGTATCCTCTAACTATTTCAGGAGTCATTCACCTTCGGCGCTATCTGAAAATTGTCAAAAGCCGTAATTGGATAAATGCAGGACGGGACTAAGTTTTAACCATCGAGTATTCAAAGAACACAAGCAGCTACTCAAACGAGTGATTTTAATTTGATCTGGAGCACATACTACAGAGGTTGACACACATCACTTGATGTACTCCTCTCTTAAAGGACTGTACAGATTGACTTCATTACACGCACTTTTAAAAAGAGCAGTGTTATTACTCCTCGTAGAGTTAAATCTGATGTTTTGTTCATAAGCCACGCATCGAAACTACTATTTTCACTTTAATTGAGTTCATTTCAGTTAAAGTGATATTGTACTTATGTTTATCGACTTCATTTCTGTGTATTTGTTGCATCAGAGCATACTTAGTCGACTATGTCTCGATTTGTCTCGTTAATGTTTGAAATTTTTTACATATCCTTTTTTGTTTTATCATTCCTAAAAAATTTTAAGATGCTCACAAATGTAGACAGCCATATTGGTTATTCCGAATTGAAAAAGGAATGTAATTGGATGAGAGTAAAATGTGTTTGCATAAAATGTTTACTCGCTTAAATCCCACTGCTTAAAAAAGGTTCTCAAAATCCAACTCCCGTTGACTTTGTGATATGACGGATAGAAATGTCGAAACTAGATTGACTTAATCATTATGATTTTAGTCAACATTATTTCCGTTATAATTCAATTTGATGATTACTCAATGTCCCATTTGCTTCGCTTCCTCGTATCACTATTGTATACGATATTCTTGTATTAAGTTAAGATGGGCTGTACTCGCCATGTGATTCGTTATAACTGTGAGCATTTTTCATTCTTATAATTTTGTTTCAATTATTAATCAGAATATGTGTACAAACATTGCATAGATGAGAGTATTTTCGAGTAGGGTTGTGGTCGTTGTGGTGTATTGAGGATATCAAACTTTCATTTGTACCGGTCTTTGTGTTCTTACTTTTTTGTCGTGGGAATAACGATAGTTCCTCGTCTTTACGAGTACAAATATTAATTGATTCCTGCATAATTAAAAGCATCAATCAAGTTAAACAAAAAAGACACATTACTTTGTGTGCATTGAAGCTCGATCAAAACATTGCTCATCCAAGAGTCAACTAGTTTTCCGGCGTTGACCGACAAAACGGTTGGTGAGGGCTGTACCGATAACATGGGTATTAATAGTGAAGAGTGTCAGTGTCGTAAGTGCTGTTACGGCACTTATCACATACCCGACTGTGCAACACGCAATAGGGACTTCTATCCCGACACAATTAATGAGCGAAACACCATTAGATGCTGTTGAACAAGTTGCTACAGCAGTGATAAGACCATTATCCTACTGTGGCTAATGCGATACGGTTGATGCGGACACGTGAAACAGGAGGAAAGATATTTAAAAGCAGTGCCTGTTCAGTTGCAAGTTCCCTGATGGACTCAAATTTTGTGTTGCGGATTACTCCGCCAAATATTTAACCCTATCGTAGATCGTAAACGTTTGACCTCATCAAACATTGTCGTGAGTCATTCTCTCAACTTGCACGACTCTGTCACAGGAAACCAACAGTTAACTTTCAGCAATTAACAGACGGGCTCTGAGATCACGATCGAAAGACGTGAACACGACGTTCAGAGAAGTTAAACCCGTTCGTAGTTGGATTATTTGGAATCTAGAGGAGCCGAAAGACAGTAGCCTTGCTGGAGTTAATGGATCCTGATGTCAGACATGTACTGACTGAAGAGGTTTCAGAGGTGCATATCACGAAAGTAAATGCATTGGAGACAAGATCCAACCAGGACGGGTATTGAAGTTGGTACTCGGGAATTCTGATGAAAGACACGTCATGTGGAGTAACATACACAACACTCATAATTTAAATATTCGTAAGACTGACACATATTGACTTGGAAAATGACCCGTCATTGCTGGGCCTTGTCCTGACACACCACTGTGATGAAATCATCCATATCCAAGGCCCTCCTGCACTAGCGAATATTGATCACATTGTACATTACTTCAGACTTCGGACACGGTATACAACATATATCTGTCCCACCCCGCTCTAATATCTCACGAGCTAATATTCCGGTAATCAGAGGCTGTGCTATCTCGCCTGATTGGTCGGTCTATGCGGATGGATCGATCGAAGATTAATGGAACAACCTTAAAGCTACATTCGAGTCCGTAACATCACCGTTTATCCCATGGTCAACACGTAAGCTTTCACATTGCCCTCCATGGATTGATAAGAAAACAAGTAAGATGAGACGCGTAACAAACACTTCCGGGACTTGCTCTTGTCAACAGGACACGAATCATTTAAGTGAGAATACCGAAAACTCCAGAATATGTGTAAAAAGACCATAGCTAAATGCCATAATATTTACGAAAGACAGTTGGCACATAATAGCCATACCTGTCCAAAACGATTATTTTCATACTTTAAACGGAGAATGAAACGTAGTGATGGTATGCATCCACTAGTGCTACTGGAATGTTGAGACTTACTAGCTAAATCAGATCTGGCAAAATCTGAGACTTTAGAAAACTATTTCAACGAGGTTCACTCCTCGTGTACTGTTGAAATACTTGTCATTATTAGACTACTGATATACCAGCCATAGGACCTGTACATGAGACTAAGGGAACTGTTCTTCTATTGATCGCCGACCTAAAACCTTGTAAGACACCAGGCTCTGACGAGTTACATCCACGACAGTTATTATCTCTTACGAACATTATTTCAAGACCACTTTCTGTGCACTTCAACATGTCAATTTTACTCACTCAACTCACAAGAGATTGAAAAGCTGCTATAGTCAGTCCTATATTCAATGATTGTTAGAGACATTATATCTAACTGCTGACCTGTTAGTCTAACCAGCATAGTCGTTAAGTTGTTTGAAAAGACAATTCGGGTTAAATTACGAAGTCACATAGATTCGTACAACTTGTCTACTCCCGAACAACATGGGCTTTCAAACAAGCATTCATGCTTGACCAAATTACTTATCGCGGGAGGGAATTAGACAGCAGCTCTAAATAGCGGTCTGTCTGTCTGTCGATGTGATATTCATAGACTTTAGAATAGCGTTTGATAATGTCTCAAACTTAGGTCTTATACAGAAAGCATCGGAAAAATGGTGCTGTGAAGGAATGAATAAGAAACATCTTATGTGACTGCATACAGAGAGTGAGGGTTAATGGGACGCTATCCAAATGAAAACCGGTCAGAAGTGGTGTACCCCATGGCATGACCTTAGGTCTTCTACTTCTCCACATCAATGAATTACCGATATTGCTTAGGTCGTCGATATTATTGTTTGAGTATGACGTCAAAATCTGGAGAACAATAAGAAGTAGGACTGATGATTTTGATCTTCGAACTGACCTAGACGAATTAGATTGATGGGCTTGAGGCTGATGGTTAGAATTTAATTCTAGGAAGAATGACCTCATGCATATCAGACACGATTACACCTACCAGTATATTATTGACGGTGCATTTCTTCTATGAGTGCAGGAATATAAAATCTTTGAAGTAATAATAAGTCACGACTTGAAAACAACTACGCATCGCAACGCATCAGCTGCCAGAGGATTTCGTGGGTTATGGTCACTTCAGCGAATTTTATATCCCACCTATGTATGACCACACTTACAGTACTGTATCCAATCACCTGTCCCATGTCCATATCCTTCATGAGGATTCGAGTGTCAATATGCCTTATATTTTTGCTCCCTCCAAACTTATTAATCTCCGAGGTTATAACAAGAAGGTTCACAAACCGCGACCTAGTGAATTAAAGTAAGTTTCTGTTTTTCTCATCGAGTGGTCAATGACTGTAACACCTTATCAAAAAAGTGGTATCAGCCTTATCAGCGAGCAGTTTCAAGGAGAAGCTGAACCTTCACTGGAAGGCAAACTGTTAGCATTAACACAGGTCCACCAACCTACTATTCTTATTACTGAAGACTGACCTTCAGGTGGAGGAAATTTAAAACTGGGCGTTATATGAGTTAACAGCTGTTTGTTCGTTGACCTTGATTTGCGCTTCATTACTGAGCTGAGGAAACTCTTAGTTCTCCTAGTAATTCCTTTAACCACCGACTGTTTGGTTTTACTTGTTTGTGACAAATTATTTCATCATTCAATATAGAAACTATGAAGCGTAATTTTTCGCTTCTTTGTTTAATATTATAATGATTTTTAGATGAAGATGCAATGAATAATAATTGATAGAACCCACTAAGAAATTACCGTTCGTAAGGAGCTAGAATCGTAACAAGCGTTCCAATAAATTGGAAGTAATTACATAGTTGACCATGCATTTCGGATTTTTGTAAACAGTTAGACATGTTTTGATGTAATCACTAGTCAGAATGCTTGAGATGGCTTAAAACAACTATTTCATTTGAGTTTTAGCCTCACTGCAAATATGAGATGTAACAGTTTAGCTACAGTACAAAGACTTACAAAGCCTTACAAAGCCTTAAATATGATGGAACCATTAATGATTTCGGTTGAAGTATATTCCGGAATAAGACTAAAAGAAAAGCCGAAATCACTAAGCTACAATGTTCATGAAGGAAATTGCATGTACCTGAATCAGTTAACGCATCTGCATGATGAAAAACGTTTTACTATATTATAATATCACTTCGCAGTTCTTGATAATGACTTATTCACGCACCATTTGTAGTGTTCTCCCACTACAAATAGTTTTTTCAAGCCGATCATTTAACACACTAATTTCAACCGTGATGGATGTAATGCAATCCCTTGGAAACTTCAGCGAAAGGCTTTATAGGAATATTTTGAAAAGAAACGAGGGTAAGTGCGTCTTTCACGATGTATTTGTTGCTTCCAGGTTACTTGGAGAATACATTTCTCTCTCCTTTCAATATCTATACTGCCCTTGGAATAATCCTCTCTGGAAGTGCAAACAATACGAATGCCGAGTTAATAAAAGCTATGCAGTTACCTGATTGCTTGGAACAGGAAAAAATCCACAGTGCGATTGGTGAACTTCTGGCTGATTTTTCGAAGCCTGATGAGAGTGTTGAGATAATCATTGGAAATAGACTCTATGTAAATGAGGATGTGCGAGTTGAGAAACGATTTAAAAATATCATCAAGCAGTATTACAGTGCACTGACTGAGCATGTGAGTGTAAATTCTGGCTTATCAAACTTCTGTGTAGGTGACGTTTCGGAAAGATCCTGAATGTGCTCGGAGTCGAATTAATCAATGGGCTAGTGAACATACCAACGGAACAATCCAAGAACTCATCCCACTTGATTCTTTATCGCCTGAAACGTCAGCCATTGTACTATCCACTACATACTTTAAAGGTAGTATTATTTATTTAATCGTCAACAATAGTATATTCAGATCGAGCATTGATTATTTGAGTATTAATTTTTTTCATTACTGTCTTTTATTTTATTTATTTATTTATTTAAACACATAAATATTGGTACAAGGGGGCACCAAATATATATGCGCCACACAAAACAATGATAATTTGAAGAGGAGAAAAAAAGTAATGAACGTGGGGAATTATAAAAAGAGAGAGAGAGAACAATAATGGGGAAAACGGAAGGGTACAATCAGAAGAAATCCTTCAGTTAAGGAAGAAGCAACCACATTTTATGAAGAAAGCCTTTTATATCTGCTGACAACTCTATGTGTGATTACTTTTGGCAGGTTCATGGAGGCAACCTTTCCCTAACGAGAATTCACACGACAGCGATTTCTTCAAACTTGACGGATCAACAATGAGCGTGAAGTTAATGTGTGATGTATCCTATTTCAGTATGGTCATCTTACCACATTTGGAATCGCGAGCTATCAAGGTACCGTTTATGGATCCGAAGTAAGCTTGATTATTAGTGTACTTTGCTAAAATGTTTGTTTAGACATGACCATGAAGCAATTATAGTGTTCTAATGCTTACGTTTTGTTGAATGCAGTGTTTTGATTGCATAGTCTGATAACTGAATTATGAGCAACTTAATGACAGAGATGCAGCTTCAAATAATGCTAACCTAACCAAAGCTGACTGAAGTCACAAATAAATGGATAATTTACATCATATTTAACTTACGTCTGTCGACCGTCATAAAGGAGAATAGGCCTCTCACCAGCATTTTCCATCCAACTCTGTCCTGGGCAATCTTTTCCAGTTGCTGTTGATCCTTCCGATGTGATTCCAATTCTCGAGTCAGTGCGTTGTTTGACCTTCCTTTTTTCCGTTTCCCTTCAGGATTCCAAGTGAGATCTTGCCTTGTGATGCAGTTTAATGATTTCCTCAATGTGTCTTCTATCCACTTCCAGCATCTTTTCCTAATTTCTTCTCTAGGTGGAAACTGGTTTGTCCTCTACCACAATAGACTGTTGCTGATGGCATCCAGCCAACTGACATTGAGCATCTTATATAGACAACTGTTTATTAATACTTGTACCTTTTCGATGATGGTTATGGTAGTTGTGGATGTTTCAGCTCCATACAATAGAACTAACTGTCTTGATATTTGTATTGAAGATTGTCATTTTGATTTTGTTTGACAGTGGTATTGACTTGCATGTGTTCTTCAACTGTAGGGATGTTGTTCATGTTTTGCCGATCATCGCCTGTAAGTCTGTATCAGATTCTCTTTGTTCATCGACGATGCTACTCCGACATGTGAATGTTCCCAGCCCTTTCAGAGTTTCTTTGTCAAGTGTGGTTGCGTTGGTATTCTTTGTGTTGTATTCGAGGATATTGCTTTTACCCTTGTGTATGTTGAGTCCTACTGATTGAGAGGCTGTAGCAACATTGTTTGTTTTGAGCTGCATTTGTTGATATGTATGGGATATTAGGAAGGGCATTGGCTTAATGACTTCCGAAGAATCCCGGCTTTAATTATTAGGCGTCACAAGTCTTCTTTCAGATCGGAGGTCAGAGTTTAAATGGTTTGATTTGCTTATTCTGGTTAGCGTTTTGAAAGCAAGGTTGTTGACCCCATTCCCAACCCGCCTCTTTTACCGTGTCTTGGGACCGGCAGTAGCCCTAGAAGAGGTACAGGCAGTCAGTCAGTAACAACGTGGAACTTCGTACGTACGTACATCAGTTCGAGTTGCCATACCACATTAGCACAAAGATTCAGTTATCGATTCGAATCCCATAGTGGTAGAGGTACTGAAAGTATAAGTAGAGATAGGGGACATTAAGGTTTGATGATGTTATTAAAGGAGTATAGTCCAGTGGAATAAATTGGGAAAGAAAATAAAGGACATGAAGAATTCAGAAGATTAGAGTTTGAGAGAACACAAAGAGTGGATGCACCTGCGCCATTGCAAACGATTTTGAGCCGTCATTCAAGGTCTCTAACCATCGGTTGCTATTGTCTCGCGGTCCCCAACCAGGTAGTCTACACCTACCAACATGACTCAGTCCACTTGTCAGTGACTTCATGGATTTGTGCCATGTTTTGGTCTGGCCGCCCCTAGCTTTCTTCCAACCTACTCCTACACCATAAAACATAGCACGTCGGGGCAGTCGGTGATCGGGCATGCGCAGCACATGTCCCAGCCATCTCAACTGATTAAGTTTCACTACTTCCTCAATTGATTTGCCATCCTTACCTAGTACCCGTTTCATAACAACTGCATTACTTACTCGGTGATCCCAGGATATACGAGCGATGTTTCGAAGACACCTATGGTCAAATACTAGTAACCTACGAATATCCTCTACTCTTACTGGCCATGTTTCACTGCCATAAAGTAGGACAGAACGAACTGCTGCGCAGTAAACACGTCCTTTGGTTGATAGACGGATATCTCACCTACGCCACAAATGACGCAAGTTGGCAAAAGCTAGTCGAGCCTTTTGTATCCGTGCTGAGATTTCGTCACACACCAGACCACAAGGGCTGATGAGACTTCCGAGATAAGTGAAGCGGTCGACACGCTCAACTACTTCACTCCCTATCACTAGTTCGGGTGTCGATGCAACCCAATCCTGAAGAAACATTTTGCATTTCAAGGGAGAAAATCGCATGCCGAACATGCTTGCATTGTTGCTTAGGGTGGTCAGCAGACTCTGCATTCTGTCAGCGTCTTCACTAAATAGAACTATGTCATCGGCATATTCTAAGTCAACAAGTGGATCTCCCGGTAGAAGTTCAACTCCTGGAAATTTAGATGAGGTAAGTGTCATCTCTAAAAGGACGTCAACGACAAAGTTAAACAAGAATGGAGAGAGTGGACAGCCCTGACGAACACCACTTGAGGTAATCAATTCTGATGACAGTTCACCATAAGCTATCACTCGACCAGTTGTGTTCGAGTAGAGAGCCTTTATAAGGTTGATGTACTTCTTTGGTACTCCCTTCAGTGACAAACATTGCCATAGAACCTCACGATCAACAGAGTCAAATGCCCCCTTAAGGTCGAGAAATACTACCATTGTGGGGCGTCTGAATGTGTGTCTATGCTCTAGGATCTGACGTAGTGTGAATATTTGATCAATACAACCACGTCCAAGTCGAAAACCAGCCTGGTTTTCTCTAGTCTGCTCTTCACAAGCTTTGGTTAGACGTCGAAGTATTATTGAAGCTAATATTTTAGACACTATATTAGTCAAACTAATTCCTCTGTGATTGTCACAGGAGGACTTTTGTCCTTTCTTATAGACTGGTACAATCAGTGATTGAGACCAGTCAGATGGGATTACGTCCAGTTCCCAGATTCTACCTAAGACCTCAGTCAATCTCGCTGCTAATACTGAACCACCATCCTTAAAAATCTCAGGGGTAAACCTGTCAGGGCCTGCTGCTCTCCCATGCTTCAGATTTCCTATAGCATTTTCAACTTCGTAAAGAGTCGGAGGACTTACATCAACTTGCCATTCAGGTCGACTGGAGATCGTGGGAAACCGAAGTGTTGCTGAAGGCCAGTTGAACTGATCCCTAAAGTGTTCTGCCCATCGATCCAGTCTCCTGGATTGAGAATGAATATGTCCATCTTTCTCTGCGATTGTTTCGCTAACAGTTGGATTCCTAATACCGGTTTCCTTAACAAGTCTGAACAGTTGCCTGCTGTTACCTATTGCCACTGCCTTTTCCATCTCTCTTGCTTTCGCTACCCACCACTGTTCACGATCTTTGCGTAGGCTTCTAGTCAGCTTACGCTTAAGCTGACTCCGCTCTTCGTTATGTTCAGAGCCAGATGGAATGAGTTTTCGAGCATCTATCAGTGCGGTAGACGCTGTTGAGATCCAGTGTTTCTCCCTAACCTTATGGTTTACCGTACTTTCAGACATCACTGCTGTTTCTACAGCTTTTCGGATGTCATTCCATGCTGCCTCGGGGTGGGTATCACTTACATGGCTGCCTAACTGTTTTTCTAGATGTTCCTGAAATATACTCTTAGCTTGACTATCATTAAGTAGGACCCTAAGGGGTTTCCTTGCAGCATGTTTCCTACGTCCAGTAAGACGTAGACAAATACGCGCTCGCACTAGAGCATGATCTGAGTCTAAGCATGTGCTCCAGAATGAGCGACAGTCTTCGATCGAGCCCCTCCATCGGTGGCTGATAGCGATGTGATCTATTTGGGTCCAGCGTTGAGACGAATTAGGGGATCGCCATGTTAAAATATGTTTTTCCTTATGCTTAAAGTTAGTGTTTGCAAGAAACAGGCGGTTATCTGAGCATAGCTGCAACAGACGGTCACCGTTATCTGTTCTTTGAACCGCGACACCATAAGATCCACCCAGGTGTCTTTCCTTTTCGCTTAGTTTACCTACTTGAGCATTAAAGTCCCCAGCCACTATTACTACATCTGAACGCCTAGCTTTTCGGAGAAGGTCGGAAAGCTTTCTGTAAAACTCATCTTTTACATCATCTGAGCTGCAGTCAGTGGGAGAGTAGGCAGAGACGACGAAGAGGCAACGACGAGTGTCCCTATCTTTTCGAGTCCTTACTGTTCCGTTTAGTCGGACAGCACACAAACGACTGTCTACTGGGATCCAGTCTAAGAGAGCTAGTTCTGCCCTAGGACTCAATGCTATACCTACGCCAGCGAGGCCACGGGAAGCAGCATCAGGGCTTCCAGATACGCGGAGCGTAAATCGAGTTGGTTCGTTACTTTGACATGATGAGGCCAAATGAATGACACTACTCGGATCCTGTGTGCGCGTTTCGGAGACGCAGCACACATCGATGGAGCGAGATTCTAAAGTCTTAGCTAAGGAAGCCTGTTGTCCTATTTGGCACAGTGTTCGGACGTTGAAAGCTCCTACGTGTAGTTTGGAGCGTGGTTTCAGGAGACCAGGAATAACATTCCGCGTACTCGAATCGTTCGCACTAGCGGGGCGAGGTGATAAAGGGACGTGAGAAGGGTTAGTCGTGGAGATAAGAGAGTTATTAGGAGGTGTAGGAAGGATTTGAGTGTGACCAACTTGGTCTCGTGTGCTGTTACGGGTATGAGGGCTGATATCACTTCCCGGTTGCCCACACCGTGGAAGGGTATTTCTTGGGGGACCTGAAAAGGAAATCGGATTAGTGTTGGTCTTAGCGACCTGGGTGCGTGACCGCAGAGCCCAAGGGACAACTGCTTGAGGCCGGTCGCGCACGGCCTTTTTGTGGGAGTTTTTCAATGTGTTAGCTCCGTTCTTCAAACGGCCTTACCGCCGGAGACGGAAATCCGTGGGGTAAGGTGAGGTGTGGTATTTTTAGGGTCAACCTTTTCTAACCCCTTCCTTCCTTGTGAGAAGGCAGCATCGCTGCAGATGCTGGTTGTCCGAGGGAAACACCTTACTGCTGTCACACCTCTGTACAGTCAGCAGTACGACTTCGCCCTCAGACCTTGAGTTGCTGCTTTTAGTCTTACCGTTCTCCAATCGACCTGCCTGGCATGGTAGAACCTGCAGGAACTTGAGTTCCAGCCAATATAGCTCGGTTGGGTCATCACGATAGGCAAGCCCGACCACCACGTCAAGGTAGCAGCTACGGTCGGGAGTTTCACAGTAAGATAAATTGTCTTAAATAAATACACATATATATCTGAACACATTGCATTGTCTGCTGAATTGTGTTTCTTTGTTTTCAAAACATTGTTGATCTAGATATGTGTTATTAATTGTTCTTCCAAACTCAAACGATGGATTGCCAGACTTACTGAATTTAATGTGTGAAGATGGTGGGATTTCTTCGATACTCTCCCGTAGTTTTGAAGACACGCTATTGAATTTATATCTGCCTAAATTTAAGCTCAAAGAAGGTGGTTCGTTTAGTTTAAAAGATTATTTAGAACAATTGGGAATAAAGGATGCATTCAGTTCACTATCAGCTGACTTTTCGAACATTTCCGTTTCGAAGAAATTATGTGTAACAGATGTTTTACACAAGTCTTTACTTGAAGTAAGTCGAATAACTGGAGCGATTATTTGTTTTTTCACTTAAGCATGAACTTTTGTAGTAGTGTGTAAACGTGAGTCACATAAGGTAGTTGGTGGATGCTCACAGTCTGAAATATCTTAATTCGCATTTGAGAGCTTGGTTAGATATGTATCATCATCATCATCCTCAAGCTTTTAAGATCTATGAATTAATGAAACTCAAGCATGGTTTTGATATTTCAACTTTGGTTTCTTGTCATCTTGAGAGCTATTCGGTTTAAATTATGAGATAAATTTTAAAATTTGATGGTTTTGTTTTATATCCGGTATTTCATTGGGGTTTTTTTTGACGGAAAGGCCTTTAAACATGTGCCCTCTTCTACGGAGATGTTATTTATGAATAGCCGTTTTAGTTCATGCCTAACCAATAGTGTTCCATTCTGTCTTTGGAATTTGGACTGTGTATATCAAAATGACTTTGTCGGAAGTTGAACAAATAACTAGTGGAAATAATTAAAACCTTGTAATTAATGTCAGTCAGTCAGCAACAACGATTTTTAGCCATGTCATTTAAGGTCTCTAACCATCGGTTGCTATCATCTTGCAGCCCCCAACCAGGTAGTCTACACCTACCAACATGTCTCAGTCGAGTTGTCATTGACTTCATGAATTTGTGCCATGTTTTGGTCTTGTACGCCCCTAGCTTTCTTCCAACGTACTCCTGCACCACCGAACATGGCACGCTGAAATTAGCCTTTCTTGAAGTGCTACATTATGTTTTGTTAAGAATTTCATACTCAGTCAAACATATAGTATTGAATAAAATAACTTCTGTCTGAGTGTAACATGCGTCCGTCTACTTCCAGTTTGATTTTTGTTGACTTGTTTTATCATTTTGTACAGATTGATGAGAAAGGTGTCATAGCTGCTGCAGCCACGTTATTTATGCTCGATGGATGTAGCTTTAAATCTTCCGAACCTGAGGTAGAATTTCGTGTTGATCATCCATTCTTCGTTTCGATTATCTGGAATAATACTCTACCAATATTTGTGGGACACGTTACGACTCCACTGAGTGACTAGTGTGGTATGGTATACGAAGAAACCTTCGGGAACAATGATTTTTGTGCTTACTAAATTATATCAAACTACATATTTTGAACTTCACTATTCCTTGACCAAGAAATAACAAATAATTTTTTTAAAAAAACGGTGATAATTTTATCTAAACACCATCACAAGTGCTCTCTATACTTAATCAGTGTTCATATGTGTATTCCTTTAAACATACTTTTGCATTATCTTCGGCTAACTGTGGAACACGTGGTTGAAATGCTAGTTGTTGTAACGAATATACTTTATGATCATTGCTTCTATTTGGTGACTAATTGATGTAAATTACTTAGCTTTGTTGAGATCTTCAGGTTATGCCCAAATGGTTTTTCACTGGTGATACAGCTGATGATGCCACAGGTATTTGTGGTTTGACAACATTTTAACCAGTAATACATTCTATAATTGAATCATGTCTACCTAGTGAAATCAATGCCCCCAAATGCCCTGGTACGGCCGAGAGTGGGGAGAGTCCGCTCTCCCTCTCCAAATGCTCTCACATGGCCGTGCGTATATAGCCCCTGCCAGGGAAGTCCTACTCACTGCCTTCTCGTGGCGGGGGTGTTGTTTACAAAATGAGGGGACGAAAAGCGAATGTCCGGCGCTATAACCGGATCCCAAACCAATGGTGCACATGGGCTCCAGTATCCTGCGGGAACAAATGGTGTATGAACCAATCGTTGGTCACCGGCTACCATGGGACTGCATCTCCTTACGATGCTCCACTGCCTTGTGGGTCAGACGTTCAGGTCAAATGCTCGGGGTGTGGCCCCCTAAGAAAACCACCTGCTTCGGTTTGGGCACCCGGGCAGTATCACAGCCCTCACACAAATCAATTGAGATTTGTGTGGCGCATATGTATTTTGGTGCCTCCCTGTACCTATACTTATGTGTTAAAATAAAATAAATAAATAAATAGTGAAATCAGTAGTCTGAAGCTAGGAGATTTGAAGATAAATTCGTTAGGTTAGCAATATGTGGAGAAGGGACTGATCAACGCTGGTTAGCGGTTGCAGGAGAAGTTGATCACAGTGTTCCCACTCGTGATCTGGTGCATATGCGTGAGCAAGCACCTTCAGCTAGATGAATCCATTAAAACTAATGTGGTCAGCATCCAATGTCGATGACTTACAGAGTTCGTGAACTTGGGGATTTATTTACCGTTACACAGCTGTCTAAATTATAAGGAATTCTTTGATCATTATTCGAATATCATGGAAATGAGATACAATATTGATGTACTACAATTCTTCCAAATCTAATTGCTCATTATTAATGTTGTATGATAGTATCCAGTAATCGTTGTATCTACATTTTAACGACAGAACACCAATGTTCACCATATTTACATAAATAATCACAATTGATTTATATAAAATCAATACAGCACAATAGTGAATACGTTTATTGATGTGTTAGAGCAATACATTGGCATTTGGTAAATATGAAAATCATAAGTTTCAATGGTAAGTAACACCTAATTCTTCTTTCATAATGGATTGTACTTTACGGAAGAATGTGACCCCCGAAAACGTATCATTAACTTTGGTATTGTTGAAGGTAATTTTCATAGAGAGTATAGATAAAATTGTGTGTTTTTGGATAACTGACTTGTATGAATTCTACTTTCATATTGTTCAATGTTTCTACTTTATGTTTAGTCATATTCATTATTGTTTTTTAAGAAAGTTTATCTCTTAAAACAACATTGTCCTAAATGTAAAATGATTAGTAACTGATCAATAATGGATTGTGAGGGAGAGGGTTGTAAGTGTTTGTTGAAATCTGTAACTGGATATAGATGTGTTTGAGTCCACTGATGAAATATAGATCTTGAATAACTTCGTATACATCCTGATAGTATTCGATTGACCAAGTGACAGTGTGGCACTGATCGGAAGGGTATACTTGTAACTAATATGGACTAAATCGTAACGATCAAGGGAATATGAAGTTACTAATTAGGCATTTGGAACCCAAGAACTGTTGCATTCTAACCACTAATTAAGGATAATGGACTTCTGGGATGGGAGTAGTAAAATATGATACTTGTCAAGTTGAGAGATTATCATTCCCTGGATGAATAGTTTGAACGCTCGTTATGATTTCAGTAGGTGAAGTCCAGGTAAATATCTAGAACATAAGTTAGAACTGAAAATAGTACAACTCTCAACCTCAATGTGTGTCCTATCTTTTTTCCAGCGCTTATTCCTGATTTCTTCCTCCACTGGGATCTGATTTGTTCTCTCCCACAGTAGGTTGTTGCTAATAGTGTCTGACCAATGGATCCGAAGTATTTTGCGTAGACAACTGTTAATAAATACCTGTATCTCCTGGATGATGGCTTCCGTAATTCTCCAAGTTTCCGCCCCATACGGTAGAGCTGTCTTGACATTTGTATTGAACATTCTAACCTTGGTGTTGGTTGCCAACTGTTTTGAGTTCCAGATGTTCTTCATGTGTAAATATGCTTCTCTTGCTTTGCCGATCCGTGCCTTCACATCTGCATCAAATCCACCATGTTTTTGAATTTCTATATCACTAAAAATTCACTTCTCTGTTTCTTAGTAAATTTAGAATTTAATCAAAGAAGGGTTTTGGTGGATATTATAGTAATTTAATAGTTGAGATCATGAGTCAATTGAAGCTAGACCACCATGGAAAGCTTGGAAGCACTAGACGGCTGTTTCGTCCTATTGTGAGACTTCTCAGCATTGCGCATACACGATCACACATCGCGAGATTCCAATTCAGGACCTATCGGTCTCACGCGCAAACGCTTAACCTATAGACCACTGAGCCACCATCTAATGGATTTAATGTTTAACTTGGACTAATCCACGAAATTGAGAGACACATCCAACATTGTCATCAGTGAGTTAATATCTCACAACTGACCCGGTTCAAATCCATTGGTCACTGCTTCTCACTAGAACTCCAGGAGATAACACATGAAGCCAGTCACTAGTGAGCAAATGCTGATTGAAAACAAATTTCTTCACGCATCATCATCATTGCGTGACAATCACCGTCATGTGTGTCAAACCCTTCTTAGTGTAGATTGAAACCTATCGACCAAGTTGCATTGTGACCACTAGTCTGATTGACTCGACATTGTGTGCACTATGTTGAGATAAGATGGTGGTTGGACGTAGTCCACAGGACACCCTACACCTACACATTAGTCTCAATGAGTATGTAAAAATTTCGTTAGTATCTGTTCATCGGTGATTAGGTGACCATGATGTTTCATAGCTCTTTCAGTTACAGCTATCCAGAGCTCGTTACACGTGGTCAATCGTAACTTAAACAGGTCGAGTAATCCTACAGCATTGTTATATCCCTTTTTATTTCATATAAGAGGACGCGGTAAAAGCTACAAGTTGAGTTTTATAACTAATTTCGTATATTATTCAATACATAATGGCTGTTTTAGACATATCGTTGTTTCGCAAACTTCGATTTTGCGTGTATCTCAACCAGATGACCTAGACGATTCAATAGACTCAACACTTCCTATTCTAATTTCATTGCAAATTCTCTCCCTTTACATTCCTCTTCTCTTCAATTCAATCCTCCCAATCTTCTACTGTCAGGTATTCCACTTCTGTCTGTGATCATAAGTAGCCAGCATATACCACAATGTAACCGAATGCTAAGTAATTAATAAACCAATTAATGGCTCCTACACTTTACTCGACCTGTTAAGTGAAGATATATTGAAATATAAGTTTGAGCATATGGATGTTGATTATTCATTTTCTTGAATGATGGGAATGGATCACGTTTGTACTAGTTAAGATTTGGTATTTACTATAAATATTATAGGTTTAGGGTTGGAATTTTTAGGAAGCATTTTCTCGTTATATTCCATAGTTGAAAACTTGGTTCTCCGCTATTATCTTGATGTTTGTATTAAAGATTCTCACATTGATGTTGATTGACAGTCGTTTTAACTTCCATACGTTCTTCAACTGTAGGAATGCTGTTCCTGTTTTGCCAATCCTTACCTGTAAGTCTGCATCATATCCTCCTTGTTCATCGATGATGCTACCCTGATACGTGAATGTTTCCACCCGCTTCCAGAGTTTCTTCATCACATATGATTACGTTGTTGTTCTCGACGAATATTCCATAGTGTTCTCTTTTTCACACTGTCATATTCTTTCCTATAATCAAGCAAGTAGATATATAGTGACAAGTTCCATTCAACGGATTGATCAATGATGATCGGTAGTTTCGCGATTCAGTTACATACTCTCACAAACCTTTACTTCATTTGAATAGTAATTATCATAACACATTTCAACTAATGACAAAACAATGTCATTTTATTTCACCATGTTCTTATTCAGTAAGCTTCCCCTACTTTCCATAATCATTTCATTCAACGACCATATTTCCACAATTCAGTAGATATACACAATTCCATAGAAACAGTCTTAGAATATCATCTTGTTATTATCAATCAAATTTATTTGAAGTGTATTTATATCAATACAAAAATAATAGATAATCGATTCTATTGATTGAAGACAAGGAATAGCCCATGAACTACATGATTGAAAGATCAATATCGAAATTGATTGGTTCTTGAATTGAAACTATTGGAAACATGATTGATGTAATCGAGTATATTGACTGTATACTGATATAAATTTATCATATAATTCATATTCTACAAATGAAATGATAATTCAATAGAGAATAAACATGATTATAGACAATGATAAACATGATAGATGAAGCTAATACATTATAATAATGGGATCTACTACTTCATAGGATACACATAGTTCATTTAGACGAGTGAAACATGAGTATCTTACGTAAGAGGTATGGTCTAATTGAACAATACTTATCACATATTGTTCTTTGTAACAAATCAATGAATTAGGAACCAAGACGTGCATTTTGTCCTATTTCAGTCACTTCAGCTGGGTTTACTTACATCTTAAGTTTGATGTTCACTCTAAGATTAGAACCCAGTACTGTTAGCTGAGATGTAAGTACATCCAGATAACTAGTTCCAATTAAGATGAGATGAGCGTTCTGGATTCCACTGCTATTCATCTTTGCTTATAATGTTTGTGAATTGAATAGGCACAGTATGTACATATGCCAACAAGAGACTAACCAATTGCAGTCTTAAACATCAATGGGAAGATTCAAGTAAAGAATACCAAATGAATGTGTTAATTTAATTCAGTAATTTATTGCCTTTAAAACGTCAGAAATACAATTTTTTTCTACTAATTGGGGTCGGAGATTTCAGTAATTCTACCATTGAATTCATGAGTTAATTAAAGTTAGACCACCATGGAAAACCTGGTAGCACTGGACGACCGTTTCGTCCTAGTATGATACTCATCAGCAATGTATATCCATAATCCCGCTCATAGGTTTTGCACCCAGAGCCTTCGGTCTCGTGTGCAAACGCTTAACCTCTAAATTAGTGAGCCGGCATCCAACGGTGTTAATGTCTAACCACGAAATTGAGCACTGCTGAAGAGTCCTACAATAACAAGAAACGATTATTCAGTACTTATAGGTTTACTGTGGCGGTCTAATATCATTCAGTTCATGATCTCAATGAAAAACTAACTAATCTCTACAACCCCATATTGATAATTAATGGAATGATTGTATGTAAAGTATGACTTCATATTCGGAGTAAGTTGCAATTTGATAATTCAGGTTTATGAACGAATCGATGTTTGAAATAGATGGTGCTTGAAATTTAACAACAGAAGCTTAACTGTTATGTTTTATTACTGAAGTGAAGAATAGACGATAGGAAAAGGGACTACATTCCTGATTAACAGGAGTTAGGATTTCTCTGCCTTCAACTCAAGCTAAACCTTACCATTTGAGGTGTATAACTGATTGAAGCTTCAGTTACAATTGATAAGCGAAATAGTATACCTGTGGGTAAACATGATTCTGGTTGGTAGGACAGGCTCAAGTGATATGTTTGTTTATCAATGAAAGCTTAAGTATACCGTAGAATGCTATGTAAATCTAAGTCTCTCTGTGTAGAAAGTCGGTCGTCAATAGTCATTGACGGATGTATTTAAAGCATCTCCATCATACACTAGAATCCCGATATTTAGTGAAGGTACTACAGATATGGAACTCTATTTTTCGGACAAGATAGCAGTGATTCAAAAGAAGTCTTAAGTCAGCTAACGTAGAACCATGACTCAATAAACTGTAAACTCAAATGCATCAAGCTTGTGTTTATACATTAACCATCAAATATATTCAATCCTTTATGTAACGATTGAATATATCTTTTCAATCAGTCTTTGTTTCTTTAGATTTTTGCTTTCAATATTACTTCACACTTCTATTCTTTGATTTCATCCAACTTTTCGAACTGTATTTTACATGATCGTCTAGAGGTAGGACGCTCACGCACGAGACCGAACGTCCTGGGTTCGAGTCCAATGCGGATGGATCGTAATTACGTACAGCTGAAGAGTCCTATACTAGGACGAAACGATTGTCCATTGTTTTCAGGTTTCCTATGATAGTTTAACTTTAATTAACTCATGAATTCAACTAATGCATAAAGTTTATCAAAGATTGTGTATTTAACTATACATTTACTTACGTTTAAGGATAATATCCAAGTAATCAGTGTATTCAATTGGGAATTCATTCATTAATACATCATTTGGTTTAATAAGATGATTAATATGAATAAGTTTTGGTTGTTTAAAAAGTGTTGAATAATTACGTTTCTTTAATTCATTATAAGTTAACCAACTTACAGGACAACGTTGTTCATCACTTCCTTCACTTAATTGAATATTCCATTCACATGGAATCTCATATAGAAGATAATGGAATTCAAATAATACTAGATTTAAAATGTCCTAAAATGGATAAGGAAACGAATAACTATTAAAGTATTATATTGTGTTATGTGCTACTGATATCGATAGATATAAGTAGTATGTAACTCTGTCAGCAGGTTCTCTGGGGTTACTGACGGTCCCAAATCCGGATAAAGGAGGAGGGTTGGGCATAGGCTTAGCAATCCCATGTCGCTATAGGTAGTATATATCATTAATTAAAAGTGTAACGTCTGGAGACAGAAAGTTAAGAAGATAGAGGAAAAGTGATGGATTAATGTTGAAACGAAAGAACAATGAAGTCTGAAATGATTAATTGACATTTTGCAAATGAAATAGTTACTGTACGGTTCTCAGATTTTACTTAGATATGTAATGAAGTAGAACATTGATGAGGACAACCGAATGTATCTGACAACAAATTACAGAACTAGTTGGTAAAATCTAACAATCATATAGTGAATGGCTAATTTGCAAAATAACAATCCGTCATATGAAACTGGACTGTTCCTGTTGCAAACATCAATAGATTGTCTGTCATTTCATTGTTCAAGCGTTTTCATACAAATTGTATTTGGTTTCCGCCCTTCCTTTCTTGATCTTCCCCCATCTTCTGTTGCCAGACATTATGTGTTTAACTCGCGGCATATACTACTTATATCAACATAAATAGCGCACACCACAGATGTTCTGTAACTTTGTATTTTAACACGTTCAATTGTACCCCTCCCCTTGAGTGTGTTCTTGTTTCCTACAATATCAATAAGGAATTACGAAAGACTGAATCATGAAGAAGATTATCGTTGACATTTCATTTGACACTTAATCGTTGTTATATCTTCTACGACCCTTGATTTGTCTATAATGATCTACAATTTTATTACATCATAGTTTTTGTCTAATTACTTACAAGAAAGTGTTGATCAAAATGCAATTTTATAGCATGGCAAGGGTATATATCACCAATAAATTGGAAGAAGAATTGATGAATATTGAAAAATGCCTAAGGGACAACTGCTACCGACCGATAGGCCCTGGGTTTGGATCTCGCGAGGGGCGGGATCGTGGATGTGCACTGCTGTGGAGTCCCACAATAAGGAGAAACAGCATATGTGCATCCTGTGAGGACTGCCGCAATGGCGTTTAAAGCTAGTTGTACTGAGTTTGAGTCCCAGAGTAAACATCAACTCAGATACAGGTCGATACGGAGGTCCCACCTAGCGGGAGTTGGGAAAACCTGATCCCAAACTAATGATGCACATGGATTCGAGGATCCTGAGGGAACAAAAGACTTATGAACTTATAATTGGTCACCAGCTACTATGAGACTGCATCTCCTGACGTTGTTCCACTGATTTGTGGGTCAGACCTTTAGATCGAAGGCTCTACTGAGAAAACCATTTACTTCACTATGGGTAGTATCATAGCCCACATACAAATCAAGTGACTTATGTGGCGCATATGTATTCAGTGGCCAACATTATTCTGGAATTATCATTCAAAAACTAGATTTAGACTAACAGTCTATTGGTAAGAAATCATCATCATCATGTATAGAAGATTAAGTTGGCAGTGATATTAAGAATGAAAGTCCAAGTAATAAATGGTACGTTATTAAACCAAAGTGATTAATATATCACACACCAAATACATCATCATTTCATATAACTTCGTCCGTACAATCAGAGGATGGCTAAAAGTGAAATCCAGAACGCGCGTTTCATTCTATTTAAGATTTAGTAATATATGCCTGTGATAAAAGTTTATTATCAGAAAAGGGATTTTGTGGATATTATAGTAGTTTCAATAGTTGAATTCATGAGTCAATTGAAACTAGACCGCCAATGGAAACTTGGAAGAGTTGGATGGCCATTTCATCCCAGTATGGCACTATTCTGCGTTGCACATCCAAGATCGCGCACACGCGACATGAACTCAGAACCCATCAGTTTAGTGCGTGAACGTTTAACCTCTAAATCACTTAGCACGCATCTAACGGTGTTAGTGTCTAACTTTAATCAATCCATGAAATTGTGACACCTACTGCTATTGTCTTCAATGAGTTACTATCACACAACATACCTGGTTACGGCCGTCAAGTGCTTCCAGTTTTTCCACGGTGATGTAGCTTTATTTGACTCATGAATTCAACTATTAAAAACTACTTAACAAAAGTTTACAGATACGTTTCTGCATTCAGATATCTATAATCATATAAACTAGAGTTAGTAAAACTGTAAATAGTTTAGATTACCTGCTCTCCAGTTATTAAGTAACCTTGATTATCCAACGCATTTCTTGTTATAACTATCCATAGTTCATTCCATAAAGTTAATCGTATTTTAGACAAATCGAATAATAGTACACCATTATTATACCCATAACCCTAAAATAAAGATTGAACATATAGCTGATTACATGGCCACGTGCATACATCCACTACCAGGGAAGTCCTACTTACTGCCTTCTCGTGGCGCGGGTGTTGTTTACGAAATTGAAAGGATAAAAAGCGAATGTTCGGTGTTTTAACCGAGTTTGTGGACACGGAGAAACCGCCTAGGGGAAATGGAAAACCCTGATTTCAAACCAGTGGTGTACATAGCATATGAAAATACTATTGGTCACCGGCTATTATGGAATTGCATCTCCTGACTTGTGAATTAAACCGTTAGACAAAAAGCTCCGAGTGTGTCTTCCTAAGAAAACCATCTGCGTCGGTTTCAGTAACCGGGAAGTATCTCAGCACTCATGTAAATTGAATGATTTATGTATTCCATATGTATTTGGAGCCTCTTTGAACCAATTTTCATGTGTATAAATAAATAAAATAAATGTCATTTCTAAATTCTTTCATTTAGTAGGTAATACAATACAATAGAATACTTAGTTGAGGTATTGTTGTAGCTTCGGACCACTTGACGACTGTATTCACCAAAGAAGTAGACTTATGTCCTACTAAGAATATTTGATCTCTCAGTATTGTTGATACACACATTCGTGTACAAGTAACAAGTAGTACCATACATTTGAGCCAAGGATTTACGTTGATTACTTATCATTAGACAAAATTAACACACTTCAAGTTGATGACTGAATTTAAACAGCATTAAGAATTAGCTAAAGACGACAAATATTTTAACTCATAGGTTAATGGAAATTGAATTCACTGATTCATATTTATCCCTTCAATCTGATGTGAAAGAGGAAAAATTATGCTATTCGTTTGAAGCTACTTATATTCTATAATAAGTAGTTTGTAAAAAATACTAAAATGTAAAAGATTCATTCCAAAATAAAAATAATATTTCAAAGCATTTCAACTTACTTCCCAGTTACTTTCTAATTTTGGCATAACATCTTGAAAATGTGGATTTTGTTCTAATCCAATGCCTATGCTCTTTGAAAAAAAAGCCATACATATATATGAATCATTGGAAGGAATATAAAGTTTTAAACTAACACTCAAGAATAACACAAGAAGTTCAATTAGATTTTCTTGTAGTTAACAGTATAACTCTAAGACTAAATAAATCCTAGATCTTGCTTAGCCCATTTAATATCCTGTAATCACTGAATTACAGTACACAAGTTTCATTATTCTGAATAAAATGCTCCTACCTAAGGTGCTTATTGAATTTACAGCTTTACTATTATACTGTTATGGTTTACGGTATAGTTCAGTTATTGTACAGGTTCTTAACTGCTGATTGGTTCGAAGGAGATCAATAAGATACATTTATAACCAAAGAAAGACACCTCAGTAATCATAAAACATGGATGTTAATGGATGTTCCAAATGACCCAGACAGAATATGCTGATTATAGATGAAATTCTACTGAACTATTTCATGAATATAAAGTTAACCTGCTTGTATATGTTTGTCTTTATTGTGTCAGGATGGAATTTCAGGCACACGGATGTTAATGTACTTTGTGTATCTGAGTAGAATCCATAATTCTTTAGTGATACCATACTTAAACCATCGAATGTTACCTTTAGTTAACAGACTACTCGTAACTAAAATTCAGTAGTATATTTTTCTATACTGTTTATGTACAATATAATTAAGATGAAATTTGAATTGTTCTACAATTCTAATAATCTACGTGATGTATCAAGTAATTCTGTGTAACCTTAAGACTCCACGTTCTATCACATGTGGAATCATGAACGAATACTTCTAATAAGCCTCGTACTCATATAAAATCGCTATAAACTTAGTTACGACTGTCACTCCTCGTAAAGGAGCATAGGCCGCTCACCAGCATTCTCCATCCAACCCTGTCCTGGGCAATCCTTTCAAGCTCTTTCCAGTTCTTATTCATCCTTTTCATATCAGATTCCATGTCCTGGTGTAATGTGTTCTTTATCCTTCCTCTTTTCCGCTTCCCTTCAGGATTCCGAGTTATCGCTTGTCTCGTGGTGCAGTTTGATGATTTCCTCAATGTATATCCTATCCATTTCCATCGTCTTTTCCTAATTTCCTCTTCAGATGGAAGCTGGTTGGTTGTGTCCCACAAAAGGCTGTTGCTGATGGTGTCCGGCCAATGGATGTTGAGTATCATGCGTAGACAGCTGTTGATAAATACCTGTACCTTCTTGAAGGTGGTTGTTATAGTTCTCCAAGTTTCAGCTCTATACAGTAGAACTGACTGCCTTGACGTTCGTATTGAAGATTCTGACTTTGATATTTGTTGAAAGTTGTTTCGAGTTCCATATGTTCTTCAATTGAAGGAATGTGACCCTTACATTGCCAAACCTCGCCTTTATGTCTGCACCTGAACCTCTTTGTTCATTGATGATGCTTCCCAGGTATGGGAAGGATTCTACATCTTCCAGAGTTTCGCCACCAAGAGTGATTGGATTGCTGTTCTCCATGTTGTGTTTGAGGACCTTGGTTTTCCCCTTGTGTATATTGAGGCCTACTGATGCAGAGACTGTTGCTACACAGGCTGTCTTTGTCTGCATTTGTTCGTGTGTATGCGATAGGAGGGCTAGGTCATCTGCAAAGTCCTAATCGTCTAGTTGGTTCTGAGCTGTACATTGTATGCCGTGTTTTCCCTCCGATGTTGAGGTCTTCATAATCCAATAATCGCTGTACAATAACTTCATAAACACTATTTATTATTACCTATGGTGCTATACTAAGACTAAAATACTCTTCAGAGAATACCTACACATGAATAATAAAGATTCAAGTTAATATAAACAAACCTGAATTTCATTGAAATTGTCAAAATGATTCCATAATTCAATAATATCTGTGTTAAGAAGTATATCAATGTCAAGTACAATAACCTAGAAAAGAATTTCACAATAATGTATGTAAACTATAGTTGATCATAGGAGATAAGAAGTTGAAAGGGAATATGAATGTGATGATTGATTTATATGCCAGATATATACACAGACAATAGTGGCTGTCTCTCTCAGTTTCATAAATTAAACACTAGTACCATTGGATACCGGCTTAGTGGTCTAGAAGTTAAGTGTAAGAGCGCAAACCCGATAGGTATTGATTTCGAATCTCGCAAAGTGGGATTGTGGATACGCACTGTCGAATGACGAAACGGCCGTCCAGTTCTTCTAGCTTTCCCATGATAGTCTAGCTTCAGTTGACTCAGGATATCAACTATTGAAATATATGTAGATACTTATAAAATGATGAAATTACTGACTATCTTTATAACTTTCTAATCAGAACCAAGAATGTATACTCAATATCCTCCTAAAGTTTAACTAGAAACTTCAAAAGATTATTTATGAGTCAGAATGTTTTATGTAATTTCTTCTCATTTCTCTAGTCGTTAATGATGTTTTAAACACCATTCCACGTAGATGTGTGTAATGGTTGATGATGCATGATATTACGAAAGATATGTCAGCGTCCATTCAGGCTGAAGAACAGCAAACGAATCCCATCGGTTATGTCCGATTCATTTGAAATAGTATTTTGTTTTGACAATTGAAGACGATTAGTCAAAGACATCTTTGATTTACTTCAATGTGATTAACTTGACAGTGGTTAGTTACTAGGACATAAGGATCTGTGGATTAATATCTTCTATACAATCATTGAAACTATTTCAAATACTCATTGAATTATTATTTAATCAAGATAGATATCATTATACTTCAGTGTTACTATTTAGAATCGTAAATGAGCACTGCTGAGGTGTCTCATACTAGGACGAAACAATCTTCTATTGTTTACAGGTTTTCTATGATGATGTGTAGCTTATATATAGACTCATGATTTCAACTGTAATAATACCTATAGAATCATTCTATATGAGAACTAAGTTGGTTTTGATTAAGAGTCACACAAACAATGAATCTCAGCTGACATCATATTATTACTATTATTATTATTATTATTATTATGCATAACTAATATGCATTACATTTCCCTTGGTTACATAACTTCATGTTGACTTGATAATCATAAAGTGATCTCAATCATTAACTTTCATATATCATCAAAATGTTTTATAAACGATTCTGTAAACCCCCTCCCGTTCGACCCCCCCCCCTCCTCCTCTCATGTTTCATACATATGTTTGATAGATTATAAATAAAAGTGAAGTATGTGACTTACTTTATTGATATTAATTGGTAATATCTCTGTAAGCATTAATTTTAAAAATGGTTTAGCACCTGCAGGATGTTTAGAATGAATCCATTGAAGATTTGCCTAGTAACAAAAACAAAAACCATATACAGAACAAAATATATGATAGTAACCTATTTACTAGTGTAAGGTTATAAAGATTGTTGTGTTTTATGGGTATTAAGTTGAACTATTGTAATGAACAAGTGAGGATAATCAAGTGTATTAGAGATTTTATTTGTAAAATATGACAATCATACAATAAAATGTCAATCAATCAACTCAGATTTCATTGTTCTATCGATTTCACACTAATCATTCTTTGTTCTTGTTAGGTTTTGAAAGAGAGAGAGCTATCATGGGTTCACGTAGTTTGAGAACGAGATCGAGGATTCGGTGACCAAGGTCCAGTAAGCTATCTATTGATGCGTCCCAGCCCCGCTATCTAGAGTGAGAAGACCAAGCTTAGAATGAAAGTATATTCTGTAACAACCAGAAAACCAGCAAACGTTTTACAAAGACAATTTCAAAACGTATATATACAATTATATATACATCGATATAGCCATGGAGCTTTGAAACATTTAATCGATAGTTCGTCGATTGACTGCCATTGAATTATTTAAACATTTGATCGATAAATTCATCAATCGACTATATGCGTTGGTGGTAAGAAATGCCCACGTATACATCTGCATACAAGCTCCACAAGATAAAATTACAAACTATGAGTTTTTAGGGATCTACCATCCCCAACAGTTCTCGAACTCTTTGTTCTTTGATCTTCTTAACTTTGATAAGTTTTGCAATTTGAACGCTATATTCGGTTTCTAAGCGATTCTTGTAACCATCCGCCCAAGCTAGAATTGTAGAGCGACCTGAACACGAGAGAGAAGGGGCAAAGTATGCGAAAAGTACTTTACTACAATGGTTCATTTTAATACAGAAAATATAGGGATTTTATAATATTTTAAATGTCCTTGGGTTGCTCAAAGATTCTGGAATGCTACTAAACATAGTAGCAGTATAACAATCAGCCAGTCACAACCTCTACATGTGACGTTTCACATCCTTGATGTGTCTGGCTAAACTCCAAGTGAACACTGAATAAATGAAATGCTTCTTAGTGTTTCCTGATTCATGCGTGTCTTTTGCGAGAAATTTTCTGGATCATCCCAACAACATTCTTCCTCCAAGCATTTCAATTTTGATTGATGATGCATACTAGATATATATCTGTCGACATAGACCAGCATTATAACTCAATATGTACCGGACCTTCTTTTCTAGCTCTACTTAATTTTTTTTTCCTTTTTTTATGTCTATCTCCATTTCTCGGTGTAATGTGTCGTTTGGTCATCCTCTTCTCCTTCGACATCCAGGATTCCATGTGAGAGCTTGTTGTGTGACTCAGTCGGGTGCTTTCCTCAACGTCTAACCCATCCACTTCCAGTGCTTCTTCCTGATTACTTCCTCTGCAGGAATCTTGTTTGTTCTCTCCGACAGTAGGTTGTTGTTGATACTGTCTGGTCAACAGGTTGAAAGTATTTTGCAAGGAGACAACTGTTAATAAACACCTGTATCTTCTGGATGATGGCTTTCGTAGTTCTCTAGGTTTCCGCCCCCATTACAGTAGAACTGTCTTGACATTTGCATTGAAAATTCTGACCTCGGTGTTAGTTGCCAATTGTTTTGAGTTCTAGATGTTCTTCAATTGTATATATACTGCTCTTTATTTACCAATCTGCGCCTTCACATCTGCAACAGATCCACTGTGTTCACCAATGATGCTGCTTAGATATGTAAAGATTTTTACATCATTCAAATCTTCTCCATCAAGTGCGATTCGATTGATGTATGCCGTGCTGTATCGGAGAATCATGCTTACTTGTCTTTGTATATGTTGAGATCTACTGCTTTTTTGGCTAAACATGGTCATAACTCCATTTCTTAACTTTACTTTAAATATCCAAACAATTACCTCACTATTATGAACAGTATGTTTATTCAATAAATATAAATTGACATAAATTTGTAAATTCCAATCAATGGAGAAGATAATGTTGAAGAGATCCAGTATACACTTAGGGAAAACATGCCAAAAAAAGCCTCTGAAAACATTGAGAAGTATCTTATCCAATAAACATTTACTTGAAGTTTTCCCAGAAACATCTAGAAAGTGAAATGTCACATATAGAGTTTTCGATTGGATGATTATATATACCGCTTCTAGGTTTAGTAGCGTTACAGAGTTTTCCGGATACCCTGGGACTTTTAAAATACTATGAAACCGTAGGTAAACGAACTTTTTTCAGTAAAGCGTTTATTCCATATTTCGCACGTTTTCTCTCGTGTTCAAGTCGCTGAAGAAACTTAAGCCGTCGGTTACTAGAAAAGATTTGATTGTAGTGAGCAAAATCTTTATATGAGAGACAATCGACTGTATTTGTCGCACAATTACAGAACTAGTTAGTAAACTCTAACAACCATATAGTAAATGCTCAATTTGCAAAATGTCCATCAATTGTCTCAAATGACTCAGACTTCCTTTGTTCTTGCATAATCATACAAATTGCATGCTGTTTTCATTCTTTACTGTTCAGTCCTCTTGTCTCTTTGCTGTCAGATATTCTGTTTACGACTAACATCATATACTACTTATGTCTACATAAGTAGCACACACCACACTCGTCCCCCCTTTAAAGCAATCGTTTATTCGGTAGCTCATGTTCGCCGTGCGACATTCTTCTTTTCTGTGCTACGCCCTCCGTCAAAATATCGAGTCTGCGGAGCGCTGACCTCCATAGCTTCGTCAATCTGTCGGGGGACCAACACCCGACCTCCACCCGGTACCTGGGACGTTTACATTCGTGACCCAACAGCCTGCTGAGCCCTCTACATCCGATATCCGCCCAGCAGCCGCACGTCTTATCGCTCCTCTCCGTCGACGGCATCCGCCGCAGACAACGCCGCCCCACCAGAACACTCCGTCAGACGCCACCTCTCAGTACTAAACTGTCTCGACCCGCACCTCAGCTCCAGGCCCGCGACGGCGTCCTCAGAACACCAAATGTAATGAACAAGATCACCAATCAGGACAACAATTACAGAGCATCTCAATAAAATCTGAGAACCATATATTAAATCGTTAATTTGCAAAATATCAAACTTGACTGTTCCTGTTACAAACATCAATCCATTGTCCCAGATTTCATTGTTCATGCGTTTTCATAAATTGTTTTCCCGCTCTTTCCTCATCGACCTTCTACTGAAATAGATTCTATGCCTGACCACCGTCATATACTACTTGTGTGGATATAAGTTACTCACACCACAAGGTAACTGAATCGAACGTCCAATTAGAAAACTATAATGAATATTTCTGTAGAGCAACTAGACGCTTATATGGACCGTTGAAAGAAGCGGTATGAACAGTCTCAAATCAGAAACATAGAAGCCGAATCTAATATTCAATTAGAAGACTTATCAGATAATTAACCATTTCTCTAGTCCACACTAATCTCATATTCAGATGAAACAACTGTCAAATAGTTCTATCCATCATGGCATAGACAATGCAACCCATTATAAAGGATCATTCGTTATAATGTATGCGAAAACTTACCAGATGATTACTACAATTATAAAAATGATATTCCATATTATGTAATTTCCATGTATTCATCAAGTTCACCAACTGACGATTTGATGAAATCGTCGTTATTAAGAAATGAAATACAGTTGTATATGTTGTTGATCCATTATTCATAACAGTATGACAATCATTCATGAATCGATCACAAAAGTTTGATAGACAACAAGCTTTTAAATCACAACGAAATCTTCCATTTTGATAATAGAAAATAGATTTAAGGAGACTATTCAAATATTGTAGACCACGATCACCATCAAATAAGATCACAATATGAACTTTGTTTTCCTAAAACAGCAAAAGACATTACACTGATGAAGCTATTGAAGTAGTAGCGTGATGTGAACTACTTATATCTAAATAAGTAGTATATAACTATGGTCATGAATAGAATGTATTTCATTAGATGAACTAGAAGGAAATAACGGGGATGGAAAGTAATTGGTATAAAATGCTTGAATAGTGAAAACTGACACGATGAACTGAGATTTGCAGAAAGAACCGTCAAGTTTAAGACTAATGGAATGATATTCTGTAATATCGTGTTGATTGTCAGAATTGGAGTTGTGGAGATTATTAAGCTTTTTGATTGAGATCATTAATCGACTGATGTTAAACCACCGTTGGAAACCTCGAAGCACTGGACAGAAGTTTCGTCCTACTATGGGACTCCTCCGCAGTCCGCATCCACGATCCTGCTGGCGGGATTCGAACCCAGGGCCTTCGGTCTCGCACGCGAACGCTTAACCTATTGGACCAGTGAGCCGGCATCCAATGGTGTTAGTGTCACCACTCGTGTTTTCATTCGTTACAGAAGTATCTGAACAAAACATACAATAGTGTATATTGTTCATGAAGACTTAACATGACAAAAGATAGTTACTGCTGAGTACATTGTCATACTGAAGGAGGTGAAGAATTCATAGATTATTTAAGGTTAGAAGTAGTGTCATTCTTTTGTAGTAATGAATTAAACCAACATTTCAACTTCCATGAACTGGAAAGGATGTTCTATACAATAGAAACAAAGATAGATCATCTGTATTAACATATCTGAAGATTGCAGAACATTTGGATTAATGCTAATAACAATATCTAGGAGGCATGTTTCGTCCAATTTAAGACTAATCAGCAAAATATATCTGCGTCTATGGTGACATTCACATGGAGATTTAAATTCAACACACTTCCCTTCAATCTCCATAACGTTACCAGACGATTTGCTGAATGAAACTGGATAATAAATTGTCAAAAGTATGTAACGTTCATGTTATTAGTCGCAAGGGCCTCTTTTATCATTTGATTAGTTTACCTTTTTATCTAGAATGGGGTAAGAATAATTACTGGAAATGAGCTAAATGAATTCATCTTATTTGTATTCACTTGGTGTTGTTTACTTGTATCTTCCCAGTGTTATTTAGGACTTCAATTTATCAGTCTCTTGTTAGCATATGTGCATCCTGTGCAGACTGCCTCGATATTGCCTGAAGTCACAAGCTTTATAAGCAAAGATAGATAGTGGCTAGCAGTGGAATCCATGACGCGCGTTTCGTCGCGACGGCGTTTGAAGCGAACGTTACTGGGTTCGAGTCCCAGAGTGAATATCAACACTAAGATGCAGGTTTATTCAACTGACGAGTCTCAAATAGGAGGAAACGCGTATCAAACCATTGAAAACCCGGAACCACTGGACATTCGTTTCGTCCTACTATGAGACTCCTCAGTAATGAGTATCCAAAATCCTACTCGCAAGACTCGAGCCCAGGACCTTGAGTCCCACTAACCTTTAAACCACTGAGCTCGCATCCAACTGTGTTAATATCTAACTTCAATCAATCAACAAAATTTCCATAATCAATGGAGCCAATCAATATCAGGTAGAGACAGATATCTACCTCGGACAATGGAAGATAGTCGAGCATTTTTGTGGATTGGTTGAAGTTAAACATGAACACAGTGTTGAATACGGGCTCAGTAGTCTAAAGTTTAAGCATTCACATGTGAGACCAAATGTCTTAGGCTCGAGCCCCGGGTTCGATCTCGTGTATGCTTACTGTTGAAGAGTCGTACAATATAGAATGAAACAGTCATCTAATACTATAATGTCCACAACTATTCCTCTCTGATTATAATCACATATATTTATTACCCATTTCTTTATCATAATATAACTTACCATGGATTGAATTGTAGTTAGTGAATTACTTGTAAAATCCATATACCAATAATTGTAATGAAATACACTACATATACATAAACTGAATATAATCATTATGGATAATAAGACTTTATTATTGAATAGATATTCTTTAATATAATTCCTTGTTTCAATGTATCTATTATGTTGAAACCAATCTGTGAACCATTTGATCATCATTAATGATAATGGTAATAATAAGTTGAAACAATTAAAGTATGGTTAGTTACAAGGGTTGATGTAATTTTCACTTAGATACTTGTTACCAATCAGGTAATTGCAAACTTTCAAATGTTACTTTATATTATGTATAGTTTCTTTGATTGGTTAGAAATCTATGTATGTTAATCAGACAGGGGGGGGGTTGATGGAGATTGTAGTAATTTAATAATTCAAATCATAAATCAATTAAAGCTAAGCTACCATGGAAAACATGTAAACACTGGATGGCCGTTTCTTCCTAGTATGAGACTTCTCTGTAGTAGTGCGCATCCACGATCCCGCATTGCGAGATTTTAATCCCGAACCTATCAGTCTTGCCCGCGAATACTTAACCTCTAGACCACTGAGCTTGCATCCAACAGTGTTAATGTCTGACTTTAACTAATTCACGAAATTGAACGACACATCCACTGTTGTCTTCAGTGAGTTGCTATCTTACAATAGACCAGGTTGAACTCCACTGGTCACGGCTTCTCACTAGAACTCCTGGAAACACCTCCTGAAGCCAGGCACTAATAAGTAGATGATGATTATAATGAACATATTTACTGAAAGATAAATAATAACCTGTCAATGAAACGATATTTTATCAAAGTGATTAACTTGAAATTATCGAGTGTTAAATGGTTGTATCTAACTAATATAGAGGTTCACTTGGTAATGTTTTTACTTGAATCTTCCCATTGATGATTATGACTGAAATTGACCAATCTCCTATTGGTATCTCTTATTGAGATGAAGGTACCTCCAGCTGATGAGTCCCAGGCAGGACGAAACGCACGTCCTGGATTCCACTGTTAGCGACTACGTAACTTTGCATATAGAGATGTTTAGTAATAGACTAAGTTTCCACTCAGAGTTTAAGTTCAGAACTTTGTAATCGAGTTACAAACGATCGGCTACTGGTAGGGTTTACGATCTATGCCTCCAAAGTGTCGTAAATTAGCAAGAAACAGCGAACAGATACTTTCTCGTATGCGTTAATTCAAGACTCACTTACTTACGCCTGTTACCCTTTGTCGAAGGGCATAGGCCACCCAGCAGCACTCTCCATTAAACCCCTTCCTGCAGCTCTTCTACAATTACTTCCGGTTCCATGTCCGGGTATAGAAGGAGGGTTAGGCATGGAGTCGGCGACCTCAACTCGTAGAAAAGATCCTTGCTAAAAAAACGCCAATCAGATAAAATAGTTGATATTGACCAAATATTATAGTGTAGCGAACACGAACACCAGTGGGGAACAATCGAATGTATTAGACAACATATTACAGAACTACTTGGCAAACTCTAACAACCATATCGTAAGTGTTCAATTTGCAAAATGTCCATCAATTGTCTCAAATGACTCAGAATTCCTTTGTTCTTGCATATTCATACAAATTGCATTCTGTCTTCATTCTTTACTGTTCGATTTTCTTGTCTCTGTGCTGCCAGACGTCCTGTTAACGACTAATATCATATACTACTTACGTCTATATAAGTAGCATCCACCACAATATTTCATACATAACTTATTTGTTTAACTAGATGTTTACCATTCAATTCTGCTACAAAATATCATGGAATCAAATTAGTAAACGGGATATAAAGTTTATTGCCCCCAAATGCCCTGGTACGGCCGAGAGTGAGGAAAGACCGCTCTCCCTCTCGAAATGCTCTCACATGGCCACGCGTATATAGCCTCTGCCAGGGAAGTCCTACTCACTGCCTTCTCGCACCACGGGTGTTGTTTACGAAAATGAGAGGACGAAAAGCGAATGTCCGGCACCGGCTTTAACCGGATCTCAAATCAATGGTGCACATGGGCTCCAGTATCCTGCGGGAACAAATGGCGTATGAACCAATCGTTGGTCACCGGCTTCCATGCGACTGCATCTCCTCACGATGCTCCACTGCCTTGTGGGTCAGACGTTCAGGTCAAATGCTTGGGGTGTGGCCCCCTAAGAAAACCACCTGCTTCGGTTTGGGCACCCGGGCAGTATCACAGCCCTCACACAAATCAATTGAGATTTGTGTGGTGCATATGTATTTGGTGCCTCCCTGTACCTATACTTATGTGTTAAAATAATAAATAATAATAATAAATTCAAAGGATTGATCAAAGAGAATAATGAATATAGAGAAACTAAAATCGATGGTATTATTTTGTCTTAGAACACCGATATTGATATTTGTTCACGATAAATGGTTCTGAATTTGCTTCTTGATATGGTAGACACCCGCAAATGCACTGCTATGGCTAAGAGTGGGGAGACTCAGCTCTCCTTCTCGAAATACTCTCACTTAGACACGCGTATACAGCTTCTGTCAGGGAAATCTTACTCACTGAATTCTAGTGGTGGTTATTTACGAAATTGAGAGGACAAAATACGAATATCCGGCACTTCAACTGGTTTGGTGAACACGGAATATCCATCTAGGGGAGTTGAAAATCCTAATTCCAAACCAATGGTGCACATAGGCTCCAGTATCTTGAAGGAACAAATGACGTATGAACCTATTGTTGGTCACCGGCTATCATGGGACTGCATCTCTTGACGTCGCTACACTGCATTGTGGATCAGATCACCATATCAAAGACTTCGGGCGTTACCCCATGAGAAAACCACCCGCTTCAGTCTGGGCACCGTGGCAGTATCACAGTCTACACACAAATCAAGTGACCTGTGTGGCGCATATGTATTCAGTGCCCCTTTTGTACCAATATTTGTTTGTTCAAACCCACGATCCTGGGTTTGAATCCCGCGAGGTGAGATTCTAGATTTAATTCACCTATGAATTCAACTATAAGATTTTCTTTCAAAAACAAACACAACACATTTTTATGTTTTGAAAAGAGGAGACATTTTGAAATACCACAAAAAAAACATTCGTACAAATGATGGTCATTATGGTAGAATGAGGAAACCCAAGCTTCATACTCAATGTCACATTATCAGAAAGAAAAACATTACAGGCTTAGACTAAGCAAGGGAATTATTTATCTTTATCAGCATAGAGTTGTGGAGATTATTAAATTTTTGATTGAAACCATGAATTGATTGATGTTAGACCATCACTGAAAACCTTGAAGCACTGAACAGCCGTTTCGTCCTATTGTGGGACTCCTCAGCAGTGCTCATATACGATAATAATATACATATTTGAGATTTTATTCTGAAAAATAATTGATCAAAAGTAATTGGGATGAGATAGGTAATGTCATACGGAATTCCTATGATTGATTAAGCTGAAAAATCGTTCATGGAGGACAGTTGACAAACTCGTTCGATGTTAAGACCGATGTCAGGCAAGGTTGCTTACTCTCACCCTTTCTCTTTCGCCTGGTGATCGACTGGACCATGAAGACGTCAACATCTGAAAGGAAGCACGGGATACAGCGGACATCTCGGATGCAGTTGGATGATCTAGACTTCGCAAATGATCTGGCTCTTCTATAGTAAACACAACAACAAATGCAGGAGAAGACGGCCAGTGTAGCAGCAGCCTCAGCAGTAATAGATCTCGATATACACAAAGGTAAAAGCGGGATTATCTGAAACAACACAGCATGCACCGATCCAATCACAATTGACGGAGAGGATATGGAAGATGTACAAACCTTTACATATTTGGGCAACACCATCGATGAACACGGTGGATCTGACGCAGATGTGAAGGCACGGATCGGCGAAGCAAGAGCAGCATATTTGCAACTGAAGAATATCTGGAACTCAAAATAATTGGCAACCAACATTAAAGTCAGAATTTTCAATACAAATGTTAAAACGGTTCTACTGTCTGGAGCAGAAAGTTAGAGAACTACAAAAGCCATCATTCAGAAGATACAGGTATTTATTAACAGTTGTCTTCTTGCAAAACACTTCAGATCCGTTGGTCGGGCACTATTAGCAACAAACTACTGTGGGAGAGAACAAATCAGATCCCAGTGGAGGAAGAAATCAGGAAGAAGCGCTGGAAGTGGATACGACACACATTGAGGAAAGCATCGGACTGAGTCACAAGACAAGCCCTTACTTGGAATCCTCAAGGTCAAAGAAGAAGAGGAAGACCGAATAAAACAATACACCGCGAAATGGAGATAGATATGAGAAAACTGAACAAGAACTGGATAGAACTAGAAAAGAAGGCTCAGGACAGAGTGGGTTGGAGAATGCTGGTCAGCAGTCTATGCTCCATTAAGAGTAACAGACGTAAGTAAGTAAGTAAGTAATTGGAATGAAATATTAATGATTTTTTTACAGCTCAAACTTGTCTTTTTTCATTATGTAGTTCATAATTATTAATGTAGAGTAATACAGATTTAGTTAAATCTGTATTATGGATTAATTTTGTTTAACTCTTCTTAATCCATGATTAGAAACTATCCATTTAACTCATTCGTGAAAAGTTTGAGTTGAATGTTACTTTCATATAATACATGAGAATTATATTGTTGAATAGAGTATTAAGTAGTAGGTCATTATATCTATTCAAAGGTCAACAATAGTAATATAAGTACTGAGCCTCAATAACATAATCTTAATCAGGTCAGTATGTATACAGATATTAAAAACAACACTAAACACAAGTATATAATCAATACTTTTACTCACAATTGATTGATCATTGGATGGTTATCACTGTCATATATGTCGAGTTCTTCTTGATGCAGATCAATTCCTATCGACTATGTTGCAATGTGGCCACTAGTCTAGATGACTTGATATTATATGTACTATGTTGAGATAAGATGATGGTTGGAGATAATCAACAGGAATCTTTGAACCTACTTAGCACTTATCAGTAAGGTATACCTGTAATCTTGAGGGAACTGAGGCTCACTGACTGACTGAGATGTATTTATAATTGATTCATCACTACAGGAGGTCACGCGCAACTCGGATATTCTGATGGTAACGTCTCTGACTATGAAGCTGGTTGACAAGGAATCGAATCTATCCAGGAGCTTCAGTCCACTCATGATTATAGGTAAACTCTGTTGACCAGTGCCAAGTAACACGAATCCTAGGTCAACAGTTTCTTGGCTCTTCTAAGATACATATTAACCATTCTGTTCAGATCAAAATTATCTATGGTTGAATTACCTAGAAATTCAGCCACAGATTAACAAAATGTCTAGAAAGGATGGATAAGAAAATATTACTGTGCTTTCGAATTTAAATAAATTTCGTGGAATAATTGAAATTAGACGTTAACACTGTTGGATACCGACCAGCTCAGTGGTCTAGAGCTTAAGCATTCGCGCGCGAAACTAATGACCCTGAGTTTGAATCCCGTGAGCGGCGTAATGGGTGCGCACTGCTGAATGTTCCAGAATAGACGGAATGGCCTTCCAGGGCTCCCAGATTTTCAATGGTGGTCTAACATCAATCCGTTCATGATCTCAACCAATAAATTTACCACATAACTTGATATTCCTTCGATTTTATAAAGATGCCTTTGAGAGAAACTGAATTTGCTTATACTAAGCGAAGAATTCAAACAACATCTACTCATGTATTCTACAGATAAACAAATTCAAGTCAATTACATGATTTACTGTCAAATCGATTATGAGTAACCGTTTGGGTTTAAGTTGAGTTGATGAAATGATAGAGAACCTTAAATAGAAAAATTTGATGGAGAGCGTGGCACAGATCGCAGAAAGGAAGAAAGTGGCACAACAAGCAGAACCACCGCAAGAATGACTGTTTTAAATGGGAGGGGTACGAGGGAGTTGCGTACTACTGATATCGTTAGATATAAGTAGTATGTATCATCAACCGAAAATGAAATACCTGGCGTCAAAAGGTTAAAAAGATCGACGAGGAAGGGACGAAAACAGAGAATGATTGGTGTGGAACTGAAACAACAATGAATTCAATAACGATTGTCTAATATTTTGCAAATAAATTATTTGTTGTATGATTCTCAGCTTCTACTACGACGTTCTGTAAACTTGTGTTCAATTGAGATGGTGGAGAACCATCAAGCTCAGAGAAAAAAACTCTATCAAAATCATCCACCTGAGCTAAAAATCTTCTCCACCATCTCAAAATCATATGAGCATGATACGCTTCTCGTTGTTGAGAGAATTTCACCAAAAGGCAAGCTACCACTCGAGAACAACTATATTTTCTCCATGAGTGTCTTCGCCAGCATGTTCTACCAACAAGTGTAAGATTCTGACCTCCAATCAACTGTCCATTGGGATGAAAAATTGCAGAGCAAAGTGGAAGAAAAATGGTACATCTAATGGTTTCGGATGCACACTACAGGATCCGCAAATACCAACACGTCATAGAGGAACAAAAGATGAAGCTACAAAGGACACTCACGTCAAAACATTTGAAAATCTTGACAACAGTTATCAAAATATCATACAAACGACACAAAGAACAAAGAAGAAACACCCTAAACAAAAAACTAATCAAGATCTCAAAACCACTCAAGGAAGAAAACACACAACTGAATGATCAATCTGTCAAAACAACCACTAACAAATACGGAAGAACACCTACTCCAAAAAGGGATTAAACTAAAACACAAGCGACGCTTCAAAACTGGAATTCTTCGCAGCACTAGAGAAAAACGACCAAACCATCTAGCTCAGAGAACAAAACTCCATCAAAATTTGGGTTCAATTACATCCGATTGGCCCGAATTGTGTTCTCGTTTACTACAGTATGAATTAACATTCTACTGTAAATTTGTCAGTAGTATACTTATTTATTATACAAGTCTCAAATACTTTTAGGCATTACTTATTCTATTTGACAAGGTACACCATGAATTAGAAGTTTTTAGATCATAGAATTCAACAAACACTGGGATACTCTAATAGACTACAAATATGTATTCATCATGAATTACACAAAGTAAGTGTGATAATTAGAAGCATTTGAATTATGATAAGAACTAGGAATCCCCTGATATAACTCAATTTAAGTCCGGTGGAACTAGGTGGACACAAACGAACGTATTGCATTTAGTACAAGAGTATCATGAGTTCATAGAGCTTTTCTCTATTAATTTAAAATCAGCACCTCAGCTCCAGGTTCACAATGGTGTTTACAGAACAGCATCCTTCATCCTTCCTAGTTTGCAACGATACCAAATGTAATGAACTAGAACACAGTTAGAGACAATCGAATGTGTTTGGATACAAAATTACAGAGCATCTTTGTAACATCTGAGAACCATACAGTAAATACTTCATTTGCAAAATGTCAATCAATCGTCTCAGACTTTATTCTTGTTTCAATTCCACATCAATTCCTTCCTGTTCCCGTTCTCTTCCCTTTGATCTTCTTAATCTTCTGTCGTTAGACATTTCATTTTTGATTGATGATACATACTACTTATATCTGTCGACATTAGTAGTACACACCACAATAGGAGATGTGATAACTCAACTAAACAACTACAGAGTAAATATTTCACTAAAGATTACTTGCACAATAGTACTGTGAATGAAATGAAATCCTTACTAAACCAAGCAAAAGTTCAATTAAGAGGTAAATAAGTGCTCATTTATGGGTACCATTGTAAACTCTGGTGTGTAGTAACGTTCTAGGACGAGACAGACGTCTAGTGCTTCCTGTTGGTTTAATATCGGTCAGTTCGTGATTTCAATGATTTAGGAAAGTAATAGGCAGTTAATTAGGAGTCACAAGACAGGAATTATTCCACATTAACCTGCTTCAATTACTGATGTCTTTTTATTCACACTTACAAATGGAATTAATTCTATGGTTTTTATCACTAGCTGACCTTAACTAAACAACTACTGGCAACCAGAAATCATTGGAAATTTGTTTCGTCCTAGAATCGGACTTCTCAGTAATGCGTATACACAACTACAGTGAGAATTAAATCTGACAATCTTAGATCTCATGATGAGTATTGATCTTTTAGACCATTATGCTGCCATATCATAATTCATAGGTTTAACTTCAATCGATTTTCAATGTGCCACAATATAATTCTCAGAGGTAGTTACCCGAGTTCTATTGTCAGTCAGTCAGTCAGTCAGCAATAACGTAGAACTTCATACATACGTACATCAGTTCGAGTTGCCATACCACATTAGCACAGAGATTCAGTTATCGATTCAAATCGCGTAGTGGTAGAGGTAGTGAAAGTATAAGTAGTAATCAAGAACATTAGGGTATAAAGATGTTATTTAAGGAGTATAATCCAGTGGAATAGATTTGGAAAGAAAAATAAAAAACATGAATAGTTCAGAAGATTAGAGTTTGAGAGAACACAGAGAGTGGATTGTCCTGCACCATTGCAAACGATTTTGAGCCATGTCATTCAAGGTCTCTAACCATCGGTTGCTATCATCTCGCGGTCCTCAACCAAATAGTCTATACCTACCAACATAGCTCAAGTCGGAAATTATCGAATTTTTTATTGATCACACGTCTTAGTTTATTCGCCCCATATCGGTAAAATCGATCATCAAAGTAGATGGTGGTGGTTGTTAATTCAGTAGATAGGATTTCTAGCTTCATCAATGAACTCACCACTACTGTCAAGTTATGGTGAGTTTACCACCTTGGTTAAGTTCAAAACATCTATCTTCAACAATACCAACTGAGATTTCTGAGTCCATGTTGAAACTATTAGAAATCAATATCTTAGAAACACTCGGTCACCAAGTCCAACTACTCGAACGAGATAAACAATGACTTATACAAGAACGAGTCTCAACTCGTAAGTTACCTACAATGGTCAACTGATTTGCATGTCTGGTAACAAAAAAGGTTTTGACAGAGTAAATGACAGTTGGTATTTCTCACTAGAGTCAATAATGACTATCAACAATCATAACAGAAACTAATAACATACAAATATGAAAGCTGTCGCGTTTGAACAAATACCCAATGAATGTGTAAAAACTGGAAATAACTTTTAAAAAGAAAGAGGCAATCTAATTATATAGGTATATGCGAGAAATATTATTAGCATAAGTAAATACTGTGGAATATTACATAACCAATCATGTTCGTTTCACCACACATTGCCCCAAAACGCCCTTGTATGGCCGACAGTGGGAAGAGTCCGCTCTCCCTCTGAAAATGCTCTCAGATGGCCACGCGTATAAAGCCTCTGACAGCGAAGTCCTACTCACTGCCTTCACGCACCACGGATGTTGTTTACGAAAATGAGAGGACGAAATACTAATGTCGGGCGCTTTAAATGGATCCAAAACAAATGATGCACATGGGCTAGCTCCAGTATCCTGAAGGAACAAATGGCGTATGAACCAATCGTTGGTCACCGGCTACCATGGGACCGCATCTCCTTACGATGCTCCACTGCCTTGTGGAGCAGATCTTCAGGTTGAAGGCTCGGGGTGTGGTCACCTAAGAAAACCACCTGTTTCGGTTTGGGCACCCGTGCAGTATCACATCCCTCACACATATCAAATGAGATCTGTGTGGTGCATATATATTTGGTTGCCTCCTTGTACCAATATCTGTGTGTTAAAATAAATAAAATCAATATCACACATTAAACAATTATTAGAAATAGAAATGGTTACTAACTAATTTATAGTAGTATATATAAATAAACAAAAATGAGTTCAGTGAATGTGAATTCTATTGATGTTACAAAACTAAGAATAATTTAGCTGGTTGATAGGCCACTAAAACATTGGGTCTAAGGCACAGAATAAGTATAAATGCATCATTTGGTAAAGTAATAAGTAGTACAACAAATTCATGAGCTCACATGGAGTTAAGCTTTGTATTACTTAAATATCTTATTGTTATTGGATAATCTTTATCAGAAGTTAAGTTAAGATCTACCATTGACAATAACCAGTTTCCATGGTTTTATATTGAAAAGAAAACTGATTTTCTATGCATCATTCTGCCTAACATATGTAAATACATATAGTATAATGACCGTCGTAGTTACCAATTCGAAAGAAACGGATGATATGATGAAATGAATTCAATTCCAAGGTGAGAATGTATCACCACCTCAGGAATCTAATGTTCATCGTCATAGTGTGCTCAATGTACCTGAGGTTGGCAACTGAATATGTGATTAATTGTATGGCTAAATACAGCTAGCACATTTCTCACATTAGCTGTAGTTATAATTAAAGCCTATCATTAAAGTTTGCAAATCATGCTAGATTTCTATGGGGCTATTTGTTGTCAATGTATAAGTCAGTTAGCGTTATGATGAAAGGCACTAGTGAACATGACGTATTTTGATCTTCACATGCATCTTGATGAAATATACAATGGATAATGAGTCAGGGTTGTGAGAGACGGAGAAGTACAAGAGAAATTTCGAGTTATTTGTGTTCGTGCTGATAGTTCCAGCGTCTATCATGATATATGTGAACTGTTTCAGTTTATAAACTTTATTTTAAAATGTTCGGTAACACGGTTGATTGTAGTAACATTTTCAGCAATGGAAATTACGAGAGGTTAATGTGTTTAGGGCGCGCGAGACCGAAGGTTCTGGGTTCGAACCCAGCAAGCAGGATTTGAGGAGTCCCATACTCGGACGAAACGACCATCCAGTGCTTCCACGTTATCCATGGTGGTCTAGCTTTAATCAGCTGATAAATTCAACCAATAAATTAAGATAAATGATTAGAATGTAGTGTTTCCTTGTAAACAAACACACGATAAATTTAGTTAATACCTACATTGATTTTATATTCTTAACTTAATTCATATCATTCTATTCACAATCTAAACGTTGATCAAACTGTTAAAACTCGTGAACTTGTACCCTATTTATGTATAACGTAATGATACCGCCAATTAGAGAACAGTGATTTATCGACCGGACCAATGACGGATAAAACCCGTACGAACAAACTAAAGTCCTTATCGGTCCTCCTCCCTGCCTAGCCCTGCCTATCTGTTGAGTTCAGAACACCAATCTCAGCCTCCGTGATATAGAATCATGTATTTCAGATGGGGTTTTGTGGAGATTGTAGTAATTTCAATGGATAAGATCATGAGTCAATTGAAGCTAGACCAACATAGAAAACCTGGAAGCACTGGATCGCCGTTTCGTCCTATTGTAGGACTCCTCAGCATTGCGTATCTACGACCCCACCTCCTGAGAGATTCGAACCCAAGACCTACTGGTTTCGTGCGCGAGCACTCAACCACTAGAGCACTGAGACGATATCTAACGGTGTTAATGTCTAACTTCAACTAATCCACAAAACTGTGCAACACATCCACTATTGTCTTCAGTGAGTTACTATCTCACAACAGACCTGATTGAACTCCACTGGTCACTACTTCTTACTAGAACTCCAGGATATACCTCATGTATTTCAAACATACTGGGTATACATATATATATACAAATCAAACAGACCACATCGTACCATAAAATAGAAAACATCACTTGTACATGATCTAGCCCAAACTAACTGTGATTATGGGAGACTGTAATTAATAGACTAAGCATAACTTAAGAATGGTAAATCGTATAATAATAATCTATAGATCAAACTAAAGCTTATGATAAGAAGAATATGAATATGAATAGTTTAATTACTTAACAATTATACAATAAGAATACACGTATAGTATTAGTCCATAAATAGGTCCTAACAGTTACCATGCATTATTCTCATAGGGATATAACACACACACATAAACATTCAATATTATTTCTTTCATGTCATATAATCCATATATATTTGTATATTATGATTATTAATCTTAAAACATTTCGATTTATCACTAAACGCCTATTCAAATTTACACCAGTTACTAATCATTTTAACAATAACAAATTGATTTCATGACTGTCAACTATCCAGTATTTGGATAAATCCATTAAATAGTTGAATTCATGAGTTATTTGAAGCTAGACAACCATGGAAAACCTGAAAACACTAAATGACTGTTTTGTCTTCGTATAGGACTCTTCAGTAGTGTACATTCATGATTCCTACCATGGGGTTCGAACCCAGGACAAACCGAGCTCCAGCGCTTAAACTCTAAACCATTGAGATGGCTGACATCCAACGGTGTTAAAATCTAACTTCAACTAATCCATGAAGTTGCACCACCGTTCACCATTGTTTTCAATGAGTTACTATCTCTTAAAAGACTTGGTTGAACTCCACTGGTCACTGTTTCTCAATAGAATTCCAAGAAATACCTCTTGAAGACAGTCATTAGCGAGTGTATGATGATTGTTATCAGAAAGAACGAGGAAATGGTCATTCAGTGCTTCTAGGTTATCCATGGTGGTCTAGCTTTAATTGTCTCATGAATTCAACGATTAAATTACTATGATATTCTAAAAAAACCCCATTCTGATTAAAATCCACTTAACTTTTAACTTAAATGTACAATTGTGATACTTGATAGAAGTTATTGTAATGAATATCTTCAGTGAGTCTGCATCGAAAGCCTTAGAATCTTGGTGTATCTAGAACAAAGAAAATGGGTCCAAACGTAAAATCTGAACTTAATATGGAAATGTAACGCTCTAATACTATAGAACAATAACTATGTGAAATAATATAAAGGCTAAGATAGAAACAGCCATATGAACCACCTGAAAAATATCATCCTGGTGAATGCTCTTTTGGAATAGGAGGTGGAATGTCATCAATACTTGATGAATTTTACCAACAGTCAAGGCACCCTCGTTTCTAGGGAAGCATTAAAAGAGCTAATGCTTTTAAGTATTGGGATTCTATTGACAAAAGATATAAATAGTCTATTTCTTTGAAACACAAACAGTATTCGATCCTTCAAAGCATCCTATATCGAATTTGCCAAGAAACGTTATTTTGCCAAGACCATAAGTTCTAGATGAATCAATCAGATTTAAGATGACAGGTCTCGGATTTTGGCGCGTAATTCACTCATTCATTTGGTTTAATAGAGTTTTGGCACTATAGCTGATGCCAGTTTATGATGGAAACCCTAAATCTAATTCCTAAACTTAACCATCAACTGTAAATCACAAGTCTAATTCCTCACATTGATTTATCATCTTCATTTGGTCCTAGTTATTAGGTGGGTACTCTCAAAGTCACTGTGGTATCACTCAAAGGTCGTCCATAAATTATAATCTCACCGTTTTTGTTTTTCAAATATACACATCATGCTAAACATTTTAACTATAATAATCTGAATTCACTTGGTATTGATTTGCTTGTATCTTTGGATTGTTATTGAGGACTGCAAATGATCAGTCTTATGTTGGCATATATGCATCCTGTGAGGATTGCCTCGATAAAGCCTTCATTCACAAGCATTTTAAGCAAAGTAGGATAGTGGCTAGCAGTAGAATCCAGGACGGATGTTTCGTCCTATTTGAGACTAAATAACAATGGGAAGATACAAGCAAAATCATATCGAGTGGATTTAAACTTCACAAGCAAGTGGCTATCAGTACTCAGTAGCTAAGTGGATAATGCAATGGAGTTTAAAGCGAAAAGCAATGGGTTCGATTCTCGTAGTGAATATCAACTGTTGGGATGCAGATACATCCAGCTGACAAGTCACAAATAGGATGAAACATTCATCAAACTGGATTCCTCTGTTTACCCCTATCCATCTTTGCTTAAATAGTAATCTGTTTTATGTTTATTGATTGTCCAATATTAGGAAACATCCACTTAATTGTTAATCTATAACTATGATACTAAATAAAAGTCATTAAAATGAATATTCAACTTTCATATGTTGATATTTTGGATTATTTTTATTTATTCAAATGTTGACTACTTAAATAAGTAGTACAGGATGTCAGAGAAGTAGTTTAATGGTGAAACGTTTTATTTTATTTATTTTAACACACAGATATTGGTACAAGGAGGCAACCAAATATATATGCACCACACAGATCTCATTTGATATGTGTGAGGGATGTGATACTGCACGGGTGCCCAAACCGAAACAGGTGGCTTTATTAGGGGGCCACACCTCGAGCCTTCAACCTGAAGATCTGATCCACAAGGCAGTGGAGCATCGTAAGGAGATGTAGTCGCATGGTAGCCGGTGACCAAGAAATTAGTTCATACGCCATTTGTTCCTTCAGGATACTGGAGCTATCCCATATGCACCATTGATTTGAGATCCGGTTAAAGCGCCGGATATTCACTTTTCGTGCTCTTAATTTCGTAAACAACAGCAATGCCATGAAAAGTTAGTGATTAGGAGTTCCCTGTCAGAGGCTATATACGCGTGGCCATGTGAGAGCGTTTGGGGAGGGAGAACGGACTCTCTTCACTGTCTGCCGTACTAGGGCATTTGGGGGCGAAACGTTTTATAATAAGTTTTGTTATTCTGAGTATAAAACATATTCAGAAATCACTTTCATGAAGTTTTGCTATTGTAATTTCAACCCGACATCATTTAACTACAATATATAATTGTCAGTAAGGAGTCATAGAGATCATTCAATGTTACGGAAATCATGAATTGATCTAAGTTAAATCATCATTAAAAACTTACAAGTACTGAACGGTCGTTTTATATTTGGATGGAACTTTTCAGTAAAGCACATACACGACACTATCGAACTCAGAACTTTTGGTCTCTCGCGTGAACGATCAATTCAAGACATTACGTAAGCAACTTTCATTATTCTTGACAAGGTATTCACTCAGACCTGACATGGATTAGCTTTACTGGTTACAGATGCTTAATAGAACTTCGGAACTTTGACCTATTTACAAAGTATCAACTTATATGCTGTTTATTTTGAAATTTGGTGCTGTTATTCTGCTGAAACTTGGATCTTCTATCCAACAGTTGTAATTAAGTACTTGGAAACTGTACAGAATCATAGATGTACACTCCTGATGTCTTTTATGGTATGGCGAGACAATAGAATATTTCTCGCCGATTGTGAGTATTAATGAATGTCACTAAAATCATTTCTCTATAATGAAACTATATAAAGAATCGGCTTACATCCGATTCTAAACATTCAACTCAAATATTACTGTATGACCTAAGATTACTTTACAAAGTTGATTAATTGCAAGAGTTGGGTGGGCTTCTATCAAAGCTTAGCAACAACTACTATATTGCAAAACACTGATCAATGGCGAATTGTTTTAATCTTTTATAACATTACTCAATAGCATACATCTTCGACTGTTGTAAGTCTTGGATTCTTATCCTGAAGGACTCATACTGACTGCGTTAACTTTAGCCTACTGTGTTCGGAAAGGTTATATTCATGACTCTGATTAATTCTTGATATAATTCAGTAACCATTTCTTTATGTCGATAATATGTGATCTACTTTTAATGTTCTTATCAGAAGGGATTGTGTGGAGATTTTAGAAATTTCACTGGTTGAAATCATGAATCCATTGAAGCTAGACCACCATGGAAAACCTGGAAGCACTGGACGGCCGTTTCGTCCTAGTATGGGACTCCTCAGCAGTGCGCATCCACGATCCCGCTCCTCGCGAGATTCGAACCCAGGACCTATCAGTCTCGCGCCAGGCGCTTAACTAACTAGACCACTGAGCCGGCATCCAACGGTGTTAATGTCTAACTTCAACCAATCCACGAAGTTGCGCCACCGTACACCATTGTCTTCAGTGAGCTGATATCTCACAACAGACCTGGTTGAACTCCACTGGTAACGGCTTCTCACTAGAACTTCAGGAGTATCTCTTGAAGTCAGTCACTAGTGAGCAGATGATGTTCTGTCTTGTAATTTTTGAATCTAATAACATTTATAAATAGGTGTACATTTAAAACAAACCTATTATAAAAGCGTTTCAAAGTTAGATATGTTCAAAGCAAATATAGATAGTGGCTAGCAGTGAAATCCAGGATGCACGTTTTGTCTTATTTGCGACTCTTGAGCTGGATTTACCTGCATCCCAAGAGTTGATTTACACTCCTATATTCAAATCCAGTACCGTTTGCTTCTAACGTCATCGCGTTATCCACTTAGCTACCGAATACTGATAGCCACTTGCTTGTGCAATGCAGTGAAGTTTAATTCAATTGATATTGTTTTACTTGAATCTTCCCATTGATGTTTAGGACTGCGATTGATCAGTCACTTCTAAACATACGTGTATACTGTTCGTATAGGCTTGATATTAACTTAGTTCACAATAATTATAAGCAAAGATGAATAGTAGCCAGCAGTGGAATCCAGGACGCGCGATTTGTTCTATTTGGGACTCGTCAGCTGGATGAAAGGTACTAGGTTCGAGTTCCAGATAGTGTTAATATCAATGTTTAACAGATAAAATGATAACAACTTTACTATTGTTTGCTGAATAAGAATGTCTGATCATCTATTGAACTGTTGAAAATAAAGCGAGCTCACTTTTAGCTTAACAAGAGATTATATCAACGTGTCAATTGATTATTTACCTGGATAAGGTCACCGACCCCGTGTCATTAACTAGGTCAATATGGGAGAAGATGAATACACATAACTTGTTATATCAACAAAATCATGAGCCAGTCCAAATAACACGATTACTGAACAGGCGTTTCATCCTAGTACGAGGTCGTGAAGGCGTAATTCTTAGAGGTCGTCAATTAGGACGAAACACCCATAACTTGCTTCCATAATTCTAATGGTTGTCTAACTCAAATCGATTCACGATTTTAGTCAAATTAAGCACTTCCTAAAATGCAAAACTGTTAACCTGTTATTGTCCAACATTTTGATATATATGCTTCCCAACAATCTTTAATCTATACTGTTTTCAAAGGTGGGTCCGTCCGGTATTAGGAAAACCATAGTAACCCAGGTGAAATACATACACACTGACAGGCACAACAAAACAATGTTACTGTGTGATCAACTAATTCAAATCAAAACATGGTAACGTGATATAAATCAAGTTCATTTGTCCATTTCAAATAAATGCATGCTAACATAGAAACCATCTAGTCCAACACACACACACACACAGAATTCATTACAATAAACATAGTTATCAACTATCTAACAGACTCAAATCATAAAACTCTGAAAGCTATCAATTCACTTTAATAATAAACGTTTCAATCATTTCCATCATCATAATAATAGCTTATCATTGGTAATGCAGTAAGTACTTTTGGCAACCCCCCCCTTACAGCATATAGTTACAATCTTTTATATTATTATTATTATTATAATGAAATACTTATGTCAAGTGTTGTGATTGGCAAACAACAACAACCCTTTTAGGAAATCTAATGATGTTCTCTCTCATTTACAATAACAAATGAAAAGTCTGTATTGTGTCGATGAAACCATTTGAGCAAATTACAGCACATGTAAATACATCAGATGACAATGATGATGATGATGATAACTTGTACAAAGTTGATATTACACTTGATTACATTTCGATAGAGATTATACAACAAACGATTAGTTTAATGATGATTACAATACCATCTCAATTGTGTCACTTCATCATATTGTGTGAATATATTTCTTCTTTGAATTTTTCATTATATCATTATGTACAATGTTCATGGGAAATGATGCATGAGAATATCTTGTTTAATTATTTCACATAGAAAACTTGATCAGTATGAGATTGTGGAGATTATGAAGTTTTTGATTGAGATCACGAATCGATTGATGTTAGATCATCATTGAAAACCTGGAAGCACTGGATGTCTGTTTTGTCAATTGGTAGAGGTTAGACATTAACACTGTTAAGTGACGACTCACTGGTTTTAGACGTTAAGCGTTCGCGAGAGAGATCACGTGTGCACACAGCTAAGAGGTCTCGTAATAGGATGAAACGGCCGTCCAGTGTTTCTAAGTTTTTATTAATGGTCTAACATCAGTCGATTCATGATCTCAAATGAAAACTTTGCCGATAACTATAGCCTGATTCTCACCGTCTCACCCTGTCACTATAATTAACACACAATTTTCGATATTTCATCAATTAAATAATTGAACTGATGATAGATGATGCAGTCTAATCCTTGATACATGGATCAGTGTCTCAGTGGCTTGAGGTGTTCCAATCTCGATTACAAAGTTGCATGTTCCAACTCCATTAAGTCTACTTGTGCTTGCACAACTATTTAGTATCACTTGTCTTCACACGTAAGTATATGTTTCAATATTATATACACAAATCTTTAAAACGTAAATTAGTCGGTAAATGAAATTCCTTAATGTTGTCAGCCCCCAAATGCCCTGGTATAGCCGAGAGCGGGGTGCGCTCGACCTCCCTCTCGAAATACTCTCACATGGCCACGCGTATACAGCCTCTGCCAGGGAAGACCTACTCACTGCCTTCACGTGGCATAACTGCTGTTTACGAAAATGAAAGCACTAAATACGAATGTCCGGCGCTTTAACCGGATCCCAAACCAATGGTGCACATGGGCTAGCTCCAGTGTCCTGAAGGAACAAATGGCGTATGAACCAATTCCTTGGTCACCGGCTGCCATGGGACCGCATCTCCTCGCGATGCTTCATTGCCTTGTCGGTTAGACCTTCAGGTCAAAGGCTCGGGGTGTGGCTCCCTAATAAAGCCACCTGCTTCGGTTTGGGCACCCGGACAGTATCGTAGCTCACACACAAATACGATGAAAATGACGATATTTGCTGAAAATTCTATTCTCGCTTCGATTTACAGTCAAACAACTCACATTATTATTATTATTTACTGCGTCATTTATTCACCCTCTTTTATTTCCATTCTGTGTATATTTATTTTTCGACTTATACAGCAGCTCGCCTATGGTGAAAATTCGGTTCTATATAAACGTTCTCGAGTCATCGCCTGGTTGAAAATTGTATGCTACCACCGAATAAGAATATTGAAGCAGTTTTTGTGAAACCACATGCACCATTCAAACTGGCTGCCTTCAACGTTCGCACACTTATGCAGTTCAGACAACAGGTAGGGTCGGTTATGTCTTTGGAAAGCACTGGATGTCTGTTTCGTCAATTGGTTGAGGTTAGACATTAACCCTGTTATTTGACGACGCTGATTTTAGGCGTTAATCGTTCGTGCGCTAGACCGGAGGTCCTTGGTTGGAGTCCAATGTGCGGCGTCATGAATATGTACTGCCGAAGGTTGCCTCAATAAGACGAAGCTTCCAAATTTACAACAATGATCTAACATCAATCGATTCATGATCTCAATTGAGAATTTTATCGACAACTGCAGTCTTATTCGCACCTTGTCACTTTTAAATTTTGTATGAAGACTATAACAACACAAAGTTTTTGAATTCTCGAAATTTCATCAATTCAATGTTAAATCACATTCCGTTTCTGAATAGGATGTTATACCTCATTCATACATCTCATCAATTCTATTTCAAACTATCTGTACAATAGGGTTTCAACAGTTTACAGTGTACAGTGGTTGGACTAAACGATGAATATTGAATGATCACAGTAAACATCATACTATATGGATACTGAGTAAATTTGTTACTGTAACAGTTGTTTTATGAGGCATACAGACAAATTAGAAGAGGAAGAATTGGCTAAAGAATCTTGCACAAGGATTAAGAGTTACAATTACATCTAAAAACAAACTCAGTTCAGTGTGATTTCTAAACTAATGACCAGCCATTACCAAACAAGACACTTAATCACTTCACACCGCATCTGCTACTGTAGTGAACAAGAACACCAATGGGGATAATCGAATGTATTTGACTGTCTCAAATGACTCAGAATTCCTTTGTTCTTGCATTTTCATACAAATTTCATTCTGTCTTCATTCTTTACTGTTCGATCTTCTCGTCTCTCTGCTGCCAGACATTCTGTTCACCACACACGTCATATACTACTTATGTCTACATAAGTAGCACACACCATACTACCTCCAAGCAAAATCATTCTTCAAATACCATCATAGGCGTTGGTTATTTGAATACATTACAAATAACTATTGTATATTCACTGTTTATTAAGTGTCTAATACTTTTACTTGTTAAGAAATATGTCAATATTGCCTGAGTATTAATGACAAGTGCAATACAAATAAACAACTTTACATACCTCATTTAAATTTACAAGTGTCATATCATATTAGTTGTATTCAATCATTGCCCTGCAACTATGACAGTGCATTAAGCATTTAGACATTATTCGGTTATTTATACTACCCTTACTTACGCCTGTTACTTCCAATGGAGAAGCATGAGCCGCCAACCAGCACTCTCCAACTCACTCTGTCCTCCGCCTCCTTTTCTAGTTCTATCCATTTCTTCTTCATTTTTCTCATGTCTATCTCCATTTCTCGACGTAATGTGTTCTTTGGTCTTCCTCTCCTTCTTCGACCTTGAGGATGCCGTGTGAGGGCTTGTCTTGCGTCACAGTTAGGTGCTTTCCTCAATATGTGTCCTATCCACTTCCAGTGCTTCTACCTGGTTTCTTCCTCTACTGGGATCTGATTTGTTCTCTCCCACAGTAGTTTGTTGCTAATAATGTCCGATCAATGAATCTGAAGTATTTTATGTAGACAACTGTTAATAAACACTTGTATGTTCTGGATGATGGCTTTCGTAGTTCTCTAGGTTTTGACTCAGTACAGTAGAACTGTTTTGACATTTGTATTGTTCATACTTCCTACTTACCCTTAAATTATTCATTAATTCATTCAGTCATTTCATTTCATAAACTAATTGTAATGACTAAGTTAAAGCATTGACATAAAAACACCGTTTATACAACAGTCATTCTTCTGTACTACTGAATTGACATACAATCGAATTGTATCATTTTTCAAATGGGCAATGTTTAATTAGTTTTGAATTTATTCACAATCCTACTTGAATAATTCTCTTCCGTGTATAATACATAATAAAACGACAGAATGATGCGTTTTGTCATATCAGTAAAATACTAACTGCTATATATTTTCAATCAGCAACTATTCACTCATAAATGTTTGATTGTGAACCGGATGAATCACATTGCTGTTTAGTGTAAGCAGGTGATTAATATTCAAAGGTCGTCAAAAACATAGTAGATGGATACATCTTGGTCTCAGTAAACGACCCTGTGCTATATTACCCAAGGTCTCTAGACACTGACGACGATTACCATTTCAACCCAAACCACGTAGTTTGAATTTAACAGTATGGCTCAGAATGATAGTCAATTTATTCATGAATTGATGCTATGTGTTGACTCAGCTGGCTAGAACTTTATTTCAGCATACTCCTACACCAAAAGAAATCACCTGTTGAGGTACGTGTGATTAGGTACACGTGATATATGTTCTGACTACTACACCTTGTGAAGAAAACTGACCCTATCAACCAATTTGCCACGTTTGTAAAGTACCACATGCCAAACATAAAAATTGTCCACTCGTTAGTTCCAGCAAACTCGAGTAATACTTCGAAAACAAATGCAGTATGAGAACCTTTGTGAATCGACCTCTGTCCTACCTTATGCGCTGATTACCAGTTCACTGACTGCTTCAATTATAAACTACATTTTCCCGTGTATTCTGATTTCAAGTAATCATTTTCAATCGCTTTGTGAATTCGTCTACTATAAAACATTACTGGTTGAAATCATGAATCCATTGAAGCTAGACCAGCATGGAAAACCTGGAAGCACTGGACGGCCCATACTAGGACGAAACGGCCGTCCAGTGCTTCCAGGTTTTCCATGGTGGTCTAGCTTCAATGGATTCATGATTTCGACCAGTGAAATTTCTAAAATCTCCACACAATCCCTTCTGATTATAAAACATTAGTCGTCGTTAAACATCCGATGAATCACATCAAAATACATCAAGAAGAAATAACTCAGTCCTAATATCCATTTTGAACGGAATCTATCCGACTTTTGAAAAAATACAAAATAGATGAAGTCAGATTGGAAGTTCAAGAAGTTTAGGTTCATTTTCTATCAACAATCTTCAGTAACAAGTATCTAAAATGGAACTCATATTACCATAGAAACTATGCTGAAAATCATAGTGACAGATATTATTATGGTGGTATTCTTCCCGAATTTGTTTCAGTATAGAAACCTAAATATTCACAACACTTAATTGCCAAAATAAAACTTATTCACATACAGTCTAGTCCTTAATCCATGAATTAGTATCTCAGTGTTTAAGGTGTTCCAGTCACAATTACAAAGTCACAAGTTTGAATCCAACTGTACTTAGATCAGTTTAGACATAAAATTTGAATGTTTCACGAGTGTTGAAAATTGAATAACAAATGGATAGTTATATTTGAAGTGAAAATAATATTCAAATTACTAGAAACACAGATAACATTCAAAAGGTTCATTGATCAAAGAATATCACATCCATGAAATAATAAGTAACTTCACATTAGAACTGTTCAATATTAAACGTACAAAGATCCCGAATATAGGATATGATAAAGTTAAGAAAGTATGTAAACATTGTTTTTTAAGAAAAAAAATTTATATGTTAAGTTAATGAATAAATCATAACTAATATTGATCCATAGGACTTGTAACATGTCCAAGAAATATTGGTAAAGAATTTTTCCATAAAATTGAAATGAAGAATGGATGATCAACACGAAATTCTTCATCAGCGAATTCAGGTAAAGGCGCAGAAAGTTGAACAACTTCTACAGAAGTGGCTGCAGCCGCTATTACACCCTGTTCATCCACCTATTGACAAAAATCAATAAAACTGACATTGATAACTTTTAGGTGGAAGAAACATTAAAAATAATTACAATATTTCACGTTACAGAGAATCCCAGATTTACTCATTATCATTCTGTCTGAAGCATTCATTGATGTGAATAGTTTATGAGGGATTTTTCAAAGCAGATTAAGTAATGTTTAGTTACCTTGTCCGCAACATTCACCAAACTCTATGAATCAATGTGGCTCGACATCATAGTTCATCGTGCTTGATTTCTGGGAAGTAGAAATATGTGCGACATGATTGGAAATCGAAAGTCAACACCATAATAGGCTGACGAAAGCCTGTGGAAAATCGGCTGATGGATGTAATTTTAACATCCTTACACAAATCTATAACAACGGATGATTCTCAAACATTCTGACCAACACAACTATTTCACAGAGCTGTCTGAATATACTTTTCAAAGATTACCACATTCTGTGACTCTTCGTGGATTACCATCACTGACTCCAAGAGACGAATAGAGAACGTCAAAGTTATTGCTGCGGCTGGTCGTGATTTCTTGACAAACTAAACAGATCGTTTCTCCATGAGCAACATTATTTTGAAATATCAATGTCACTCATGACTACCCAGAGTTTATTATATTCAAAATTATTTCATGACAAAGAGGTCAAGTGAGAAATCACGAAACATTATCTTATCGAAGTCCATCCGTGTGATACACGTTACTGGTGTTAAGTTGACTCAATATTTCGATAGAGTTCTATGCATCAAACTAGCAATCAGCTCTATATGTTGAAAGGTGTGGCTTCGAATAAATAGCAGGACGCATTACTCGCAAGTATAAATTCCTGTATAAACAAGTAGGCAGAAATCAAATCTCACCCATACTGACTACGACCGACGAGGGCTTCAAGTTTATTTCACAATCTTAACAGGTAAAAGCAATCTAACAACGAATTTTGTTAAGAAACACAAAATTTATACGACTCACTTCAAGAATAGCCTTATGAAGTATATCTCGTATGCATAAATTACTTGACTCAGACATGTTTGTAAAGTTAGCTGATCCTGGACAAAAAGCATCCTTCATTCCCATTTTCTGTAGATATTCTACAAGGCTAATAGCACTGCCTTCTTTCAGTTTGAACCTTGGTAAGTACAAATGTATACTGGTCTCCGTAAATTTAGAAGAAAGAATTGATGAAATTCCATCATCTCTCTGTAACGCATTTAGTAATTCAGGTAATCCATCATTTGTGTTTGGTAGAACGACCAATAATGAGAATCTACAACATGAAAAGGTTTAAAACAGGATAATACAAAATAGAATATTGAGCTATAAATGAACAGTCATTAATATCTATATACTTTATGACTGAATCATCTTGCACTGAGTTAACATTACATGAATCTGAATTACAATAGTCTTGATTCTTAGATTTCTTTTACCGAATAATGAAGTCAAATATAATCTGCCTAGCATGAAAAGTATTCATATATATTTATCACTCTACGCAGTTAAAATGATGTTTATTCATCAAGTCCTTTATAAAACTCCTACACTTCTGGATGTTGTTCTCAAGATATTTGAAGCCTAATACTTATATGACGATACTTGATTAGGCGAAATATGATGGGATTGATAACATGCTCCCCAAATATTGCACCTGATTATACTCAAAATAGAATTGATCTAAAAATGATTGTTTTAAGTAGAATGACACAGTGTATTTAGCTATCAAACTGACTAAAGAGAGAAAGAAATGTCATCTCATGTAATCGGTGGAGTACCAACAACTGTCATAGATACCTGTATCTGACTTTAGCTAGCTGACTTCATAAAACTTAACTGGATCAGAGTCAAGTTCATAATATCTATTGAAATTCCCTTGTGGGTTTGCGAGGATCACCCAAGATTCCCAACCATAATTTTGAATCACATAGGTCCACTGTTCGCAGACAATTTTCTGGTAGCTCACGAACCATATTGGTGTTTGGTCGTTTATCTCTATACATAAGTCATATTACAAAACAATACGGGGTTTGTATTGCTTAGTCCTTAGTTTTCAATTAATCTCCAGCAAACATTTTGAGCGAATACATGTTTCACAAAAACCTTAACACAAAATCTGAGATCAGATTCTGTAAACGAATGTTGTTTTTTAAAGTAGAGAATTTAGTTGTTGAGAGCTTAACAGTCCATTGTGATTGAAAAAGTATACAGTAACGTGTTCAAAATGCAGAAATAAATTACGCGTTAACAGACATAGGACAGTGAGATTACTTTTAAGTTATGTTGTTTAAACTTTTGATTAATGACCTTAAATGTAAAGAAACATCACAAACACAAAGTTCTTATCCCTCAGATGACAAAAATTAGCAGTCACTAACTTTAGAAAAATATTTGTATTTGTTGTAGGCTTTTGCTAAGCCACCCAGATTGTAGTTGAGATTGTGCTCATTATTAAGCCATGCGTTGCAATGGAATAAATAAGCAAAAGACCTAAACAAAGTTTCCCAGCAATTACGGCCAAAAGATCTAATGGTCATACCCAGTCATTTACGGTGATTTAGGAAAAACCACACCTTGAATGGTTAAAACTAATAAACCAGTGATTGGGCTACTAGTATGTAGATCACTGCAAACAGGCTTGTGACGTTTTTCCTTAAACTCATTAAAAATAGGTGTTATATACATGTTCCAAAATACTCATGCTTACTTAGGATCTTTAAATGGCATCTTAATAGCCCGTGAATTCAAATGAGGTAAACTGACGATTTCAAATGAGGAATTCATGTACATTAACTTCACGTTCATTGTTGATCCGTCAAGTTTATAGAAATCGCTTTCGTGTGAACTTCCTTGAAGAAAAGGTATATTCCACAGAGCTGGAAGAAAAAACTATTTATGGAATTACTGATAATTACAGAAATTATAAACTATAACAATAAGATAGACTTAAATTTTAAGGGGGCATTTATAAGTATCGTGGGTTGAATATACAAAATTACCTTCGAAGTATGTAGTGGTTATTACTAAAACTGATGTGTCGGTTGATAGTGATTGAGACGAAAAGAGTTCACGAATTTTTCCTCTGGTCTGTTCACCAACCCAGTGGTTTATTCGTTTTCCAGCGCCTTCCGGATCCATCTGAAATGTCACCTACAGAAAAGGCTAGTAATTTAAGATATAAACTCACAGATTCTGTTTGTGCGTTGTAATAACTCTTAAGAGTATTTTGGTAGTCTTCTTTAACATCCACATCTTCTGCTGTAAACAATCCGTTCCCAAACATTATCTCAACACCTTCACCACGTTCTGCACAGTCAAACAGAAGTCCACTGATTCCATGGTGAATTGTGTGATGTTCCAAATAAGCAGATAAGTGCATCACTTTCATTATCTCCGTTTTTGTATTCATTTCACTGCCAGAAAGGATCATTCCCAAGGCAGTATATATATTAAAGGGAGAAAGAAAGGTATTCTCAAAATGACCTAAACATACCAATGAGCATACATTGAAATACTGACTTACTCTGGTTTTCGTCCACTATTTCCCCATAAAGCTTTCCACTGAAGTTTGTAAGGGATTGTAATACATCCATGTGTTTGTAACCTGTAAAAATAAAAACGGGAATACTTTGTTTTTATAGTGCAGGCACAACTTCTACTCCTTAAGAGTTGTCAAATGCTGGAACTCGCTGCCAGCTGAGCTAGTCAAAGCAACTTTCCAGGAGTCCTTTTAAGAGGAGACTTGATCTATTCTTAAGGACTTAGGATAGTATTTTACTATGATTTACCAATTTCTTTTTTCTCTTTTATCGTTAATATACCTAGATTCTTGTCTGGAGGTATTGGTGACCCCCTGCTACTAGACACGGAAGCCTGTTAAGCGAAAGCTTCATCTATTCCATTTACAACCATTTGAACCATTCAAGACATATCAATATATTTTTATTGACAAAGAAATATTGATGTTCTCAGTGGACTGCTTACAACAACGGAACACAATTTCTATCGTAAATATGATAATTTTGATTTTTTACTGTCTCAGTATCATTAGCTCTTTTCTCTTCATCCGATTAACTAGATGTCATCACAGTTAAATATTTGTCCTGGTATTTATGTTTATCCGACTCTTGCATGGATGAGCTGTGCAGCTCTCAGACCGATACATTCTAAACTTTATTCTTACGAATAATAAACACCTGAACGTCATGCTACTGAATTGAATATAAACACTCTTAACATTTTGATAAGAATGGATTACAGAACAGTTTATCGGCAAGACTATAATTTATGGACAAACAAATGCATTTAAGGACAGAAAGCCTTGCATTTTGGGACGAAATTCATTCATCAATATAGTTGAATAGCACTTCAGTATTATACTTGATGTCAGTTTGAGACGAAAACCCTTGTTTCAATTCCCTACCCTTAAATTCCAATACTCATTCCTTATACTCATTAACTGACCCTTTTGACCTTAGTAAGTAGGTGGGTTGTCTCAACGTTACTATCGTCGCTCATGATTCGTCCACAAACAATAGCCTCACCTGTTTATCTTGCAAGTATACTGATAATCGAATACCTGGAGCCATAGTGAAACAAGAAACAAGCACAATGAAATCAATTGGTTCATACAATCTCTTGATTAAGAGATTGAATATTAGACTACTGATTAGAACTGATAAAAAATAACTACATGTCAGAGTAGACACTAAATCAGGATATAAAACGAAGTAGGTATAAGTAACATTAAATCGATGTGTTTTTATTAAGGTACTTTGATCAATTCATTTTCAACAAAGTGACATTTTCAGGGCATACATTCTAAAACAATCTCTTTAAAGAGAGCTATGACGATAAAGATAGATTTATTTAAGAAAATTCGTAGGTAATAAAGAATATGAACTAGCTTAGAAATAAATGTCGTCTACAAGTTTCATTTACAGTGAAATTCTTTACTCTGAATCAGTACACAAATATTTAAAATTTTCCAAACTTCGTAAACAAGTAGGGCCGTTATTATGAATGTTAATGAAATGGATATTTACCTTTTGAACCAGAGAACGAACCGGTACACGATATGCACAAACACTAGACCAAAGAATTTGAAAACTAGCAACCTGATAGTTTGCCAGATGTCGCTACCTATATATGTTCTCGTCAAGGTTGCTTTCAATTTTCAAAATATTTCTGTTTGGTTTGTGTGTAATAGCTATTTTCCTAGATTCCGTTTCTGGATTTCTAGGTTTTGTTTCACGCCTATAGTTTCGAATAATGTGGTCAATTTAGCCATTGAAGTATACTGCTCCAACCGAATTCTAACAGTGTCTTTTGGAGTTAGTGTTTAGATAGGAGTGGTGTAACTGTTGAAGTAGAAACTATCATATTTCCAAATGTCCACATAGGTACTTTAGTAAAAAGACTATAAAACTTAAGCTTAGATAGACTGGAAGGTAGCAAATGGTTTATTTTAACAGATACTAACCATCCCTTCCACTCATATCTTTCCACTTGTATAACTTCTGGTAGAACAAGACGAAATTACATCAAAATCCAAGCACGAAAGCAAAAGTATAATAGTTCTATAATATCTTACCTAGCAAATATACTCTGTGACAAACAAGTTGTTAGAGTTAACCTAGTTAATAACCTGCATTCTTAACATGTCTCTCATTTGGAAAATTATACAATTTTTCAAATTTTTTTTAAACCCTTTTTTCCTTTTTTGTCTTTGTTCCTGTTTTTAAGTGAAACTTGTTGAAACGCTTTGTGCTGAGAATTCTGTATCGTACCAAAATATGATATTGAATAAATCCATTATTAATGATATATAGACAGAGAACATGTAGGAGTTAAGGTAGATTAACAAAATTAATGTGGGATTAACTGCAATGCCTTTTGTATTTAAGAGTAACAACAGCTCAGAAATCTGTGTAGATTTAAGTAGATAACCACATTTCTGCTATTCATGAAGATTATTATTTTGATTTGAATACTTCTAACCTTTATGTAATTCACCAACGATACCATCCGCTACCGACTGCCGAATCAGTTGTCACTGCAAGTAACCGGAAACTCATGAATACTCACTTTTGAAAGCATCGTACGACGCCGAAGTTTCCAAACCAGTCAAACGAATGTCTACCAAAAGTTATATATATATATATATTGTCGTCATCGACAGTTTAATAACCAAAAAACAGCATCTAATTGATTCAGCAGCTCTGTTTTGCAAGACACCAAAGTTTTGATATTATTTACTAGAACAGTTAATATGTCTATGAAATATCCGCAAAAGAAATCTTAACAGAGAGCAACTTGTCTCTTAGTAAACGTGAAATTTGTTGATCCCTTTAACTATCGTATACTAGTAAGAGGATTGACCATAATCGCTTTTAAAAATGATTGAAAGGTTGTTAAAATCGCGAAGACTAGTCAAACAGCATTTCTGAGGGAAACTTCATATTACCATTATGTCGTAATTTACTTATGACAGTAGTCTATGGCATAATCTCAACCGCCTTTACTTTCACACATTCGTTACCCTATTTCTTTTCAGATATTGGAAACAAAGGAGAGGACTAAAGATTTAAAAGGTTTAAAATATACCATGGTCACTTTCCAAACCTTGCAGAAGACAGCTAATTACACTTGTTTACCCTAATAATAAGATTCCGCGAAATTTGAAAGTGGTAACTGTTTTTCACCTGGTCTTGAAATTCTTCGACTTGTTCATTTTGTAGGGTGTATTATACGGAGACTATCATCCTATCTTGTATATCGGGTACATTTTACCTGAAAAATAAAAAAATTTGACGGATGCTTACCAGCTCATATTATGCCTATTTCGGACTTAAGTCTAAAATAGATCCAAAATTTATTATATACTCACAGTCTTTGATCCTTGTACTAACCAGGTTAATACATAACAACTACTAATACTCTTATGTTATATTTGATTTAACGAGCTCTACACCCAGTTTTAAATCGTGGTCAATAACTCCAGTAAAAGAGAAATCTCACCAACTTCTAAGCCAAATAAAAGGTCCAAATCTGTAACCTCTATGACTGACGACACAGTACCTGACAATGTCAAACCTTTAACAAATGAACAATATGCGCATCGTACACAAATGTCACCAACATCATCTGAATCTCCATGTTACTGCTCCTTCATCTCTGCGTGCAGTATGCGATCGGTAAGACTGGCTGACATACAAGACACTATACTCACGTGCATCGAAACGTCAGCACAGTCTACTGGACAGTACGTTCTACCAAGGCCTAAATCTAAAATTTCAAAAGCTATGAAGTCCAATAGTTCGTCTCATACACACGAAAATAGTGATAGATATAGTACTGACATTCGTCAACTACAAAACTCTCTAGCCGAAATAAACGGCAGACTTGAGCAACTAGCACCCCTCACGCACATATGGGACTTTGACACTGATAGGAATCTTGAGCAACTGACTAAAGCTGAGTGTATTTTGGAGTTTGTGGCTGAAGAAGTGACGAAAATAGTGATTTCCTCCATCAGTGCAGTTGCGTATAACCTGATCGACCGCATACACCCTTCTAAGTTGAGGGATATTTGCCTTAGAGCATGCGGTATGCTGAACGTTAACTGCAAAGTCAAACGCCGCAGAAAAAAGTCAGACAGATCTACTTGCCCCCTCCTGTTTATGTTTGGCTGTTGTAACGATGTTAAACAGTTTATCGATTCGAGCAAAATATTAGCTCACTCATTCCATACAAAAGTACAAATTCACTCCAGACCTTACGCCCTGTCAATGTTGTGTAAGAACACGAGAAGCGACAGGATTGCATGGTAGTATTACTGTGAATAACCAGCCAGAGTCAGTTTGCAACAATAAGAATGACATCACTCCACGAACGGTCGATCAATCTGTTGATCTAGATGAGTCTGCTGACCACAAAGCTTTAGATAAGATACGGACCCCAACTGTCACCAAAAAACATAACGAAATGTCTAGTCCCAGCCGCTCGCTCAGTAATGTACAAAGATGTGAGTCGTGCGACAACACGCACCCAACTAAACCTATACACTTAAAAGTTAGTCCTCCTAAAGATACTTCACAGGTTGACTCGAATAAACCTAAATTCATCTCACAGCAACAACGAAAGACTCCAGCTCTGACTAAAAAGTGTGGGATGACAAGACTCACGATACCGAGCAGAGGAACATATAAGGTTGAACCCAACTGCTCAGTAAGTATCCCAACAATAGTGGACAGGTTCTCCCCGATAATACCATATAAATTGCCTTCAACACCTTTAAGTTGCAAAAAGGGTAGTGCGCTACAGCGTAACAAGCCTTTTTACATGCATACTAACAAAACTACCAGTATACTGATCACTCCAAACACCCTGTAAAGCTTAAAACCATCAATAAGAATGGTAATATTAGGTTTCTCACTTCACACCCTATCTACATTCCCCAGGATCATAATTGCAATTAATCTCAGAAAAAAAACTTTTCACACCCATTAGTTCCAACTCACCACATAGAAACGACTCCCACGTACAATAACAGTTGCAACTCCTTCCAGTTATGCGCAGCAGACCCCTCTCAAACCAGCGTAAATAGTTATAACAGAGGCTACGCGCCTAACCACCAAGACTATTTTGCAAATAACCATACACCTCACAATAGGCCTGTACAATATTTTTTTGGAATACGACCCCTAGTGACACCTCTGTTGAAGTATATAGCCCAAGTTATTTCAAACCACATGCAAAACATAAACGCGTTTCCCTCGTACAGTTTCCATCAGAGAGTACTCCCACCCTTTCCTCCTGGGCAAACTCCCCAATCAACTCCACTAGCTCATTTGATACATCCCCCACCAAGTCTAGCTATCATAATACCGAGCTATTGAAGAACATTCAACCCCTCACTTTTAACTTATCTCACACCCTCGAGGGCTACAACGACTTTATTCGAGATACTCTCACTCATTTTAACCTAGTGGGCCGTTTGTTTAATATATGTCTCATCAACGCTAGGTCGATCTGCAATAAAAAGACGGATTTAGCCCTATTTGAATCCATATATCAACCATCACTTATAATGATATCTGCAGCATGGACTAACAGTAACATTTCCGACCTAAGTATATCTCTTGATAGCTATTTCCTATATAGAAGTGATAGATTGAAATTACGAGGCGGGGGATGCCTGATTTACGATCACTTTAGCCTAAACTCACTACTATGTGATATGCCTGAACTAGACAAACTGAAGGATTCCGTGTGGATTGTAGTAAAGCCGTCGAATTCCGTTACCTTACTATTCGGCTGTGTTCACCGTCAACCTAACGCATCAATAGATGACATAGCAGTGCTACTACTACTAATAATAATTTATTCTGAAATAACGGTTTGTTACATGAGGCGTACCAGTTTACATGCACGATAAAATTGATACGAATTATACAATTTCCAACTGTAGTAGATTACTCGGCAGGATCGATAATTTATAAGATATGAATGTAGAATGGTTTAAGTCAATATCACAGTTGGCGCGCTTCATGAAAGTTTCGTTGCGACGTGCGACGGGTCGATAACAGATTCCTGTGCAGTTGAGAGCTTCTAAAAATCGCAAACTTATATCTTTTTGGAATATTTGTGGCCATAAGGATGGTGTAGGACGAGGTCACCTGTTATGTATCTCAAGGGGGTTGAAAAATGGTGCAAGAAAAAAAAGAAAACAAAAAAGGACGAGAAGCAGAGCAGACAACTTTCATGGAGAAATAGTTAAGGCATGACTACTCAGTCCGATTCTCATTTATTAAAGTATTTACTAAGCAGGAGCATCCTAATAAGTTAAAGAAAATAAGTGTAAACAAGGTATGAGTGGATAATCAACTGATAAATGGAGGTGGTTCAGAAAGAAACTGAGAGTATGAGAAAATGTAATTATAAAATATAGTGCTAAAACAATGTTATGATACACAAATGGCTGTCTCCCTTTTTTTGTCGACGCTATTTGAGCCTTTTTTTAAATTTTATAGGGTCTTCAGTTGGCTTCGATTTTTTATCGAATTGTCTAGTTTGCTTGTAATAGGATTACTGGGTAGGCAGTGAAACCAGCTCAATGTACTAAACACGATTTAATGAGGTATTTTGCATGATAAATCAGCATCAATACCATCAGTTTGTGATATTCCACTAGACAATAAGGAGCCGTAATTTAACAAAATGTTCTGCTATACAGACATGGGTGGAATAAAGTTATCTCCTCGCCATCATGTTTGCTGTTCAGTAACGCCACCCTCCCTTCTTTTGTGATGTTAGGCTCTCTTACGTTTGTGGTAAGTATGCATACTGCTTTGATCAAAGCCCATAGTTGGAATACACTGTCTCTAATAGTTCCATGTTACAAGCAAATCAGATAGTTAAAGCGTTGGTATTATGGGCTAGATGTCCATTTAGCATTTCACACAGCTATGAAGATAACTAATGGTGAAAGATAAAAAAACGGGCTAGATTATATGTGGTTTAAAGATAGTGGGACTAATAGCAAAGCAAATGATATGAACGAGTATAAAATTGTAAAATTTTTAGGGTAAGAAATATAAAACATTGAGCAACTTACAAGATTTTATGACCGATTTTGAGCTTCGTATGATCGGCCTTAGTAGATCAGCAACCATAAGATTGCTGAGTTATCTGTCTACTTGCAATAGAAAAAAGAACATGACACTTAGGAAGAAAAATGTATATTTAACCGGTAGAGAGATTTTGGAACGGAAAGTCAGGGTTAGGAGCATTAGGCCTTGATTAATGGACAATGCATAATAGGAAACGGCAAAACATATGTCCTATAATTTAGTAGTATTCATATTAGTAATAGTCGGGCTCGTTATATTCTTGTTCAGTCTAGATATTAGGCGGTCCATAATAAAGTGCTTCATTGGTGGGTGGGAGTTCAAGGAAAGATTGAAGTTCTTTAGAGTCTAGAACAGGGTTATTAGCCTTTTGAATCTGGTAAATGTGTGACAGTTACGGATAGGCAATGGCGACCTGTTCCACAATAAACTATACCGTACTGTAAAAAACGTACAACGCATTTGTGTTTTTAGTGTTTTGCGGTAAGTAGTGTGTATGCGTTGTTTCTTAGTCTATAGGCTGGTTTATGAACCATAGTTGGGCAGGAGGTTAGAAATGAGAGTCCATATATCGCTTTATAGAAAAATGTTAAATTATTCTTTAGCATACGGTGCTATAAAGGTTCTAAAGAGAGGTGCTTACATCTATCTGTGTAGTCGGCATTCGAGTTACTTCCTAGCAGTTGGCGTGTGAAGCGTCTTTGAACGTCTTCTACACTTATCTTGTCTGTGGTATTCATATTAGAGAAGATAAAAGAGCAGTATTCCAGGGAGGGTCGTACACATATTTTATAGAGAGTAAGCTTAGCCTCTGTTGTGAAGAAATTTTTCATTATGAAACCAATTTGCCGTCTACACTTAGAAATAATAGATCATGCATGTTCTTCAAAGTTCAGACTTCTTGTGTAATTAATACCTAGATCGTGTACTGATTTGAGTGTCTGGACTCTACTTTTATTTAAATGAAGTTGCAGTTTGATGGAATGCTTTCCAAAGTACATGATCCCGCACTTGTTGACGTTAAATGGTAATTGCCATTTTTCACTCCAGATCGTTAAGTTATTGAGGTCATTTTGGATCAGGAGTACACTTTCGCTTAGGGTCTCAGGCCTATAACTGTATGTTATTTCGAGATCATCAGCATATAAATATGGTTTTCCAAATGTTATGGTGTTACATATATCGTTTATATACATAAGAAACAAGAGTGGACCTAATACGCTTCCCTGAATGACTCCACCAGTTATTGGTCTAGGTGATGAGAGACAGTCATTGTACTTTACCATCTGTTTACGTTCGGTTAAGAACGAAGCAAACCATGAGTACAGTGGGTCGTTTATTTCGAAGGACTTTAGTTTGACGAGGAGCCTTTTATGTGGGACCTTATCAAAGGCTTTTTTAAAGTCTAAGAATAGGACTGATACAAGGAGGCCGTTGTCTCTTTTCAGAGTTATATCATTCACGTAGTCTACTAGGCATGTATCGCATGATCTTGACCTAAGAAATACATGCTGAGAGGTCGAGATGAAATTATTAGTAAGTAGATGTTGGACTACAGCCGCCTTAACTACTTTTTCCATCACTCTAGATACCACCGAAATTGTGTTTATGGGGCGGTAATTTTCAACATTTGCTTCGATCCTGTTTTAATTTTCGGAATGATATGTTTAGTTTTCCAGGCAGTAGGGTAACACGCTGTAGAGAGTGATATCGCAAATAGTTTGAGAAGCAAAACACACATATTATGACCTCCATGTTCCAGCATGCTAGCCGGAATACCATCTGGTCCATCAGCGTATGAGTGTTTCAATGTAATAATTGCCTTGGAGATATTTTGTTCATTGAAGTCTACATTAGTAATTTCACAGGAAGGTATTGGGATTGGTTCTGAATCGTTTAGTGGTTTTTCGTTAGCTAGTGAGCAACAAAAGTGTGCACTAAATAGTTCTGTAACAAGTTTAGAGTCTTCGTATACTTGTTTGTTTTTAATGAGTATACTCCCTCCCGATTTGGAACGTTTAAGTTTATTTTGGAAGAGTATGGTGAGTGCAGATTAGTTATTATTAAGTTCCACTGAACGTTTTTCCTGTGCGACTGCTTTTTAAGTACTTATTGCCTCTGTTCGGATAATTATTTCAGTCATCGTTATTAAAGAGGAAAAGTCATTAAAGTTGTGGAATCGAGTACAATGTCTTTGAAGACGTCTTCGTGTACCAACCGGTATGTAAAGATCTTTAGAGACCGTAAGTCTACAGTATTCTAAAGGTGCGATTCTGTTAATGATACTTCTGATGTTGAGATAAAATGTATTGGTTAGTGTGTCGGTATTGTTGGCAGTAAAGAAAATTCCCCACTCAGTGCTTCTTAGGTAATTGTGGAAATTATCCCAATCAACCTTGCGATGGTTCCTACGAAGTGTTACCGTTTTACGTCTACAGGTTCTGGTTTTTATATTAAGGCTGCATATGACAATGTTATGATCACAACCTGAAAACGTTTTTCCAATATACACAGGATTAGGGGTGAGGCCACTGGTAAAGACAATGTCCAAGATATTTTGATGTTTGGTAGGGCTATTGAAATAATGAGTCCATTGTCCAAGCTCTAGACATTCCATAAATGATTCATAAATCTTCGGCGCCTTGACTGGGAACCAAGAAATTTCGGGCATGTTGAAGTCACCACAAATAAGCTTGTCTGTAAATGGAAAATATGATGCTAGTGTGAATACCTCCGATAGACAATTCGATAAAAAATCGAAGCCAACTGAAGACCCTATAAAATCTAAAATAAGGCTCAAATAGCGTCGACAAAAAAAGGGAGACAGCCATTTGTGTATCATAACATTGTTTTAGCACTATATTTTATAATTACATTTTCTCATACTCTCAGTTTCTTTCTGAACCACCTCCATTTATCAGTTGATTATCCACTCATACCTTGTTTACACTTATTTTCTTTAACTTATTAGGATGCTCCTGCTTACTAAATACTTTAATAAATGAGAATCGGACTGAGTAGTCATGCCTTAACTATTTCTCCATGAACGTTGTCTGCTCTGCTTCTCGTCCTTTTTTGTTTTCTTTTTTTTCTTGCACCATTTTTCAACCCCCTTGAGATACAGAACAGGTGACCTCGTCCTACACCATCCTTATGGCCACAAATATTCCAAAAAGATATAAGTTTGCGATTTTTAGAAGCTCTCAACTGCACATGAATGGATAGAGGAGTGTCACGACATGTCAAACGAAACAGGGATACTGACGAGCGAAAAATAATTTTGTAAACATCTTTGCACACGTACAAGTGTACACATAGATTAACAAATAATGCGGCCATACTTTAAACAGTCATACGTTTCTCTAGCACAAAACAACGTACCATACAAACAATGTGACGATGAAACACACCCGTTTAGTACATGCTAGTCAACATATATGTTTTCATCAAAACGAGACTACTTTTCTCTCTTAAGTATCAATCGATTGACAAACCCTTGGAATGGACAGTCAAAAAACAATGGAGATCAACGACTTCACATTTTAACCTTGCTTCAAGTGAACTATTATCTTATTTTATTTAGTCTGTCATCACATAACAACGACATCCAATGAAGCGATCAGCCGAAATTTGTCCGGAGTTAGGTGAAAAGACTTTGATTAAAAGGGCTTGAGAAATATAAAATATGACTGTTCGTGTCCTGGATGAGAGTTAATTCAAAAAGCAGGGCAGACGACGTTAAAGAAACTACTCTCTAGGGATTTTCAAAACATACAATTTCTCTACGGCGATCCAGCAGTTTGAAAGAACCGTCACGGAACAGACAAAATTATAGCACTTCCTAAAATGTGTTCTTATTCTCAGCCAAATCTATAGTTCTAACGAAGACGTGACACGCATCGGAAGACAATAATAAAAACGTAATCATGCATAATCTAGAGCTATTTCGGCGAGAGAATAAACAAACAAGAGAACATGAAGAGGCTACTCACTTCATCTGTCAAATTGTGCTGGAATATCAGAGATGGAATGAGCAGAATCAATGCGTGATAGCACACAATCAAGATAATTTTTTGATACCTCAAAATCGTTCAAATTGTAAAAGTTGCTTATTTAATAGACAGATGAGATAAATTCAAGCATGTGATAATCTAAGGAACTGTCCAACTTTCCAATAGCCTACGGGCTTCCCCGTTGCTTATAGTCCCTGAAAGTAGACATCAATAATTGGCGTGCAACTGGTAATTGTCGGAGACCCAATACTCCAACCACCCCTTACTGTTACCCCTTGTCACACATCCAAGACCCTACATCTACTTCAAAAGTTATGACGGACATTTCTAAAATTGATCCTGTCAAGATAAATAACCCCGCTTTCCAATAAGTCTACCTTCACTTTCTCAGGACACCATGGAAGTTTGTGTATGCTTTTTGGCTTGAGAAATACTGTACAAACTTCTCAAGGAGATTCATCGATGACGTGCACAAGAGCATCAAGTCCGTGATTGCTTATGGTAACTAATACTTGACCGGAAGTTCAGATAGAGAATTCGATCTCATCCACTGTAAAAACGGGATATTACTGAAAAGTTTCTAAAACGTTGCATCAAAACCAAATCCCTAGACTTCATAATGTTATTAAAATTTAAAGAATTCACCATCGACCTAATAAAGAGCCAGTCAGTCTGGACTGTCTAGAATAAATCACAGTCAATTGTTGAAGAGAATTTACCTTTTTCAATGATTTCACATACCGAACTACGCGTCTCTCATGAGATTCTTAACAGATCAACTCCATAGGAATCCAAAGTTTATCGATTCGAACGACAGCAAGATAGCGTTCCACACAGTTAAGTATCTCAGAATCAAATTTGCTCACGTACCTCAACACAAAAGCTTTCATCATCGTAAATGTTTCCGAGGAGTCATACAACACTTGTCAAACAACATTTGACATTCTTCTTGAAACGGTCACAATACACTAAATCGAGGTGCATTACGTTCAGAAGTTTACTCTGCCACTACGAATAAAACAATTGGAAATTGTAAGCAAACCTTCCTATGCGACACACCTACGAGTAAAGATTGGTCAGTCTTCACGAAATACTATCGATACAGTATCTTTCATAAAGTGCACAGACTTTTACACTCGGATATTTCAACAACGATCAATTTTTTTAACCTAACATCAACAAAGTCTCAAACAACATAGCGTGCAATTATGTAAGCTGTCCCTTGTACGAATATGTACCTTATGTATTGTCCGGACTCAAGAACTCAGCTATATAGAAACTCTATATACTATAAAGCGGCATATCCTCAATAACAGTAGTGTAACATTTGGGACTCTTTTGTAAGCAATATAGGAAACCCGAATAGTGATGAGCTGACTGTATGATATCAATTGTTAGATAATGAAACGAGTAAGTGAGCCGAATCAAATTCAGAAAATTTATGTAAAATTGCTAATTAAACGATCCACATTTGGAATAAATATGTGTAGCGATTGCTTACAAATGCTAACTGATGTTTATGAAAAAAGGGGAACGCTGGAAAACCTTCCACAGCATTTTGTTGGACAGTACTGTCATCTACTTGTTTCTTCTGTCGTGTATCATTATTATTATTATTTACAAACATATTATGAGTACATAAGTGTTGTGAAGAACCCATTTCGGGTTTCTTCAAAAATCCAATAACACACAAGTTTAAAAATGTCAGCATTGTATTTGCTATGTTTGAAAAAAGGAGTAATAATAATACAAAAATAATAATAAATCAGGTTCTGTGTAACCTTTGTTCAGATCTCTTTTGAGCACACCTTATGTTTTTAAGTCTTCATCGTCTGGGCTTTTATTATGTGATTTTGAATAAAGACTTACCTTTTAATACCTAATTTTCTGTTTCGTGTTGCCGGACTATTGACAATAAGGTCGTGTTTGACTGAGTTCAATGTGACGGCGTGGTTCAGTGTGTGACTGCTAACCTTTGACTGTCTCCATGGGGGGATTGCTGGAATGCTTGCAGATAGATATTTGATCCCACCTTGTTGGGAATACTACTACTGATTCTCAATTATTGAACTCATTTGTATTAACTGTTTCATATGTTGTTTAGCACGCTACTTTGTGTTAGAGACACTTCTGAATGTATAGCGCAGGCTGTACCGTTTGAGGTATTTTGTATTTCTGATATAATTTGTTCTATTTCCTAAATTAGAACCGTTTAAATTGAGCACAAAGTTTGTGTTTTGATATAATTTAATACAAGTATCTCATAAACGCTTCGTACGCTGTACATAAGAACATAGTTTGGTCTAACCGAATAATTTTCGGTTCGCCGTTCCTGCGTTCAAGCCAAATATTGGCACTTCGGTCGTTACATTTGGTATAAAATCAGAGCTAACGAGCCAACGTTTCTTTGATTAGGACAAACTAGGTTATTCTGTTACTCATGTTTGGTGCTTCTGAGTGACTTGCTTTAAATTATGCTGTAACACAGACTATATGTCTTACTTAAACTGTTCTGACTAAAGAGAAAATAATATATCAAAAGAACAAACTGTCTCAAATAGTACAGCCTATGCTATACATTCAAATTATTCGCCAGCACAGAATGATGTGTCAAACAGCAAAAGTAATGGTAAACACATACGTATTCAGTACCTGGAAATCCGTAAAAGTAATTTCAACAAGATGGGATCAAAATTCGATTCGAATGACCATTTCTAGCAGTAGACCACGCCAAACTCTTGAGCCTGATCAAACCCGATTCCATTGCCAATGGCAACATGAAACTGTTATACTAACTTATAAAGCAAAACTCCAGGATTATGATCTACTGTTCTAATAATAAACCTTATCCTAAAATTGTAGATCTGCCATGATGTAACTGCCTTATATATAAGATCTTACGTGCGAGTCACATCATTGTCTACACCGACTCGTCGTATCGTAACAATCACCAATATATGATGAAGAACAACTTTGAGCAGGATATAGAACAATACACTTATTATGACTACACAAGAGAGACCACACTTGCAGAGCCGAGCCATGTCGTTAGATTGGTTGAATTCCGAATGAATGTTACTGCGTACACAATTATTGGCCTTCATTTAGTATTGCTGTCGAAAGCCTCATTTTCGGCTCTGCGGATTGTGGCTAGGATCCAATGCCATCACAAATCTCTGACCAAAACCAAATAATTAAATTGTTGACTGCAGAACATAAAACGTTGTTACAAGAGACCTGAGAAGAAAGTGAAATATAAAACAAGGAAAAAGAGCAAGGAAATAATAATACTGTTCAAAATATCGCCTTGAAGCGATTCTCAGAGTATTTATTCCTTTGCATCAATGCTCATCCAAATGTTTGCATGGTGTTTATCTGGCCCCGGTTTCGATATTACTGAGATGTTTGCGGCAAGCTACTAACAGATGAACCTAAGTTGTTACGTTAGCTTGTTATCTCATCTTGTAGCGTTTACATCTAACCACTTATTATCGCTCATGAATTGTTGAACGTATCCTCTCTAAAAGGATCAAAACTTGTTGGAGAATGGAGATTAAAAAAAATGAAAAGGTAATATCTATGGGAGTGCCAATAGCGAGCTACCCAACTATCATATTCGTGAAGTACGATTTTTCCATACTTTGTCCGTCTATTAAGTAGCTCCCATGTAGTCCAGAATTCAAGGGTCAAGAATAATCTACCTTCCATCGGAAAAGTAATTAAAGCTAGTCGAACCTGAAGAACCGCACCACTGTTCGAACAACATAATCAGACGCAAAAGAAAATGTGCTGCTATGAACGACAAATGTTCGGTTTCACATACGTGTTCGGCTTCCAGAACGGATTGATGATCTGAAAGGAAATAGACACGGTGTAAACATCTTGGGCATAAAAGCTTAATTAACCTGAAAGTTCCTTCTTTAATAAAAAAATATTTGTGCGAAACTGCCAGAAATTCTATCTATCATCAGACTCAATCAAATAAATGACCATGAGACTTTGATGATAACATTTTACAAACTGGTTCGTAAACTCAAGTATTCAGAAAGTGTCCGCTGGCCTGGAAAAATTAGAATATGAGATTAAGAATGAGCAATAATAGTAAAAATAATGAAAGTCTTAAGATTGAATAGGCTTTTAAGGTTCAGCAACGTAATCGCAGTCTTATTAGTGAACTATATGATTGGCTTCATAGCGATATGCATGTTATATTGAGTCTATATTTTCTGAGGTCATCTTGGAACTGAGTTGCTTTGCACCGCCAGCGGGTGAATGATCTGTTATTTATTGGAATCGCTAATAATCTATCAATGTGAGATATTTCGGTCAGGTCTACTACGGACCGGTGTGGTCTATTGGTAAAGTGTGTGGCCTGGCATTTAAGAGGACGACGGTTGGAATGTGTGTGGGGTCAGTGCTCTTGCCCATAAATCTTACATTCATACGATGTTTGTTGACTGCAAGTTACTTAGAAATGAGAAAAAAATAGAAGAATGGGCTATTAAACTAAATATTCCTGACAGGCCACTCTGGAACGCATAGTGTTTGTCGGAGGTAAACCGCTTAAAGTATGAATGGAACAATTGTTTTCTATCTATATTAATGATAATCAAATAGGTCACATGCGCGATAGATTTTAGTTATGCCACAAAAGCATATGGACTGTTATACATGTAAAGTGGAGCTTCATTACATGACTCTAGAGATAATTTCCAGAATTTGGTACTCATAACTGACAACATTTGGTTCAACAGGTTTACATCAGCGAGAGCGATTCTGTAACCTTAATTTTTTGATTACTTAAAGTGCCAGCTATCTATATTGGTGCTTATAGATGGTTAGCTAAAAAAACTGTGCATATAAGCTAGTTATGAGCTTAAAGTCAAATTTACTTACGCCTGTTACTCCTCGTGAAAGAGCACAGGCCGCTCAGCAGCATTCTCCATCCAACCCTGTCCTGGGCAATCCTTTCCAGCTCCTTCCAGTTCTTATTAATCCTTTCCAAATCTGCTTTTATTTCCCTGGCCTTCCTCTCTTCCGCTTCCTTTCAGGATTCCAAGTTAGCGCTTGTCTCGTGGTGCAGTTTGATGATTTGCTATCAAGAGTGATCGGAGTGCTGTTCTCGGTGTTATATTTGAGGACCATGGTTTTCCCCTTGTGTATGTTGAGGCCTACTGATGCAGAGACCGCTTTAAGTTTAACAGAAACTAAAATTCAATTCATTTGTAATTAGGTGTGTGAAATTATCGCAGCTCACCCAATAATATTAAATATGATGTAATCTAAGAAATTTTTAGATAACTGAATATCTATAAGTCGATAAAGCGCGTGCAAGTCATGTAATTATCAGAGAGAGCATAGGTTTTAGACAAGGAGCTTATAACTCTCAACCAGTTTGTATAACAATAGTATGAACTTTTCGGAAGTGTTTGTATAAAGTTGACAATGATGATCACAGCTTGTGGGAGATTTGCTCGGCTGCTTATGCCGATGATATGCACAAATGACTGTCCTCAAACCTCTAGCCAAACTTATATTGTTTCATAGCGCGTACTAAGGGACCAACTGATACTAAAAAATAGTTGTTTTCAAAACCATCGACTTAAGATAAAGCCGACCGTTGAAAAACAATACTGTTTGCGGAAGTAAATCCATAAAAGCGAAAAGATGATTAATTTCTGCTCACACCAAACACTCCAGACAAAGTATTTTTGTTCTTTTGTGACATATCCGTGCTAATGTAATGTTTATGACTTATATTTATCTGTGTATCATTTAGGGACAAATCGCTTGTGCATTTAGCGTGGCACATAAATATAAATACATGCAGAATTATGGTCTACCATGATGTCAATACTGCTCTAATAAAAGACCTAATCCTAAAATTGTAGATTTGTCATGATGTAACTGCCTAATCTATAAGACCGTACGTGGAAGTCACATTCTTATATACACCACCTCATCGCATCGTAACAATTATCAATATATGATGAAGAACAATAAATATAATGTGAATAAAAGCAAGTTGTGCAGATTGACCACGCCTGCAAGGCCGAGCCATGCCGTTCTACCGATTTAAATTAATTCAATTCTTTCTTAACGCCTTTGGTTTTTTCTCCTCGTTAAATGTTGAATATCCATTTTCCCAGCTGTCTCGTGTTCAGCTTTAAGGATTGTTTGGTTAGGGCTCAATGCCACTACATATATATAAATAAATGTGACAACAACACCCCCCGGCATCTGATATTCTAAGTTTCGAATATTTCCAGGCAAATTCATTGTTTTGCTTGGAAAATTAGCCTACTGAAATAAGAAACATTATATATTGGAGTCGAATAGAAAAGAATTAACCTCCAGATACACCACATTACTTCTTTTGATGATGAAGTTCGTAATAATTTTGGCTTCTGAATTTTCATCACTCACAAATGATGAACTTCAATACATGTTTTAACAAACCTCCTGGAGCCTACTATATGTTGACCGTGTATCATCATAAGACTGTGCTTCTTATATCCTCTGGAATTCATCCATGATCTGTTGAACTCTTCCTAGAAAAGTAATGGAAACAGAATTAGTGTTGTTTGCGACGTACGTTGTTGTTTTTATTCATCGAAAGACAAGCAAAATATGAACAAACATGAAGATCATGCTAGCCTATTGACATGTACCTTATCCTATCAATTCAGACCCTGAATGTTGTGTTAATTAATTTATCAAGGTCATTGAAACGTCGTTGTTTAGCACTGAAGTTACCACTTCATTAATTTTACAGTGCAAACAACTGACATCTATTCTCGTAATATGATAGCTACTGGTATTCAGAATCCATACTGCCCCGAGACGAAAGCGCTCCACTAGATGATAGTACCTACCGACGCCTGTTACAGCTCATAGAGGAGCGTGGGTCGCTCACCAGAAGTCCCCATTTTGATCTTGTCATTTATTGACATATTAACCCCAACTGATTTTATATGATCATATGTTTATTGATTGCTTGCCCTACTCATTACAATTTATTTTTGGTCTGACTACAAATATTTAGCAACGCTTGATCAGATTGAGTTGACCCACTCGACTTCTTTAATCCGCTTTTCATTTTAGCTTCCTATCCTGAATCTCTGACTAGACAAAGAAATACCTAAAATAAATTGCTCCAACACCAACCTCATTTGGCTACTTATTACCGTCGTCACATATTTATAGCATATTCGAACATTCATCCACAGAGGAGTACGAACAGCTGGTTCACTTTATATTGATATTGAATATTGGATTAAGCATTAAGACAGCGGGTGGATTGGAATTGTTTGGCGTTTTCACTGTGATCGTCCAGATCTTCGAGCTCATAACCACTATGTTTAGTTGGGTAGTATTTTATTCTTTTGAGCCAAAATGACCTATATTTTGATACAGTTTTATTCGTACACTCAAAAGACTCCATCATCTTTGTCCTGTTAACGTAAACGGACTTCGAATTTTACGATCGTAAATATAGGGATAATTCACTTTAAATACAAAATTTAGTTTAATGAGTTTATCATCAACGATAATCAATATTTGGATAAAATAATAGAAGCGAATGTCACGAAATTATACTACATCTGCGGCCTCGAGCGAATAACCCAAATTGGCTAGAGGATGTGTGAACTTAAGATATGATTGTGGTTAATATGTTGCTGTAACTCGTGACTTCCATTAAATTCTGTATTTCGGAAGTGTTAGGTCTTGGGCTACGAATTAGGGTCTAGTTAGAATATGCACTACAATTTGAATCCAAAGATATCTGTATTTAGTGCCAACAGTAATTTCAAGACTAATAACCTGTTTTCCCTGTTTTTATATGTTTCAAAGTTCTATAAAAGCTGCATTCTGTCTGTCCTTGATTGATTAGCCTCAAGATTGTTTTTAAATTTGCTTAGAGTCTTTGGCAAAATATAATTTTGCCGCAACTATTTCCGTTACACCACTTGAATAGTATAACGAATTTTTAAAAAACTGTACTGTGGAGATTTAAAGTTAGGGTTTATATCACGGACTGACATCATTCGTAATGCTCAAGTGCTATCTAATCATATGAATGAATGAATTTCGCGTCAAAACGTAAGTTTTGTTATCTTAGGTCTTGCTGGTTCGTCCAACAATCATAGTTTCGCCGCCTTTCTTTTTAAAGAGCAATGGACGAACGAATGGGGCCACCCAATCCGCCTTTGATCTAAAAGTCTAATTCACAAAACAGTAGAGCAACGTCAGAAGATTGAGTCCCATGGTAGCCGGTGACCAATAATTGGTTCATATGCCATTTGTCCTACTCAGGACTCTAAAGCCCATTTTCACGGTTGGTTTGGAATCAGGATTTTTCAAATCCTCTAAACCGATCCTCTATATCTAATTGCCCGGTTAAAGCGCCGGACATTCGCTTTTCGTCCTCTCAAATTTGCACCCCCCCACCGCGAGAAGGCAGTGGGTAGGAATTCCCAGTCAGTGGCTGTATACGCGTTATTAAATGAAAGCAATTCGAGATGGAGAGCTGACTCCACCCTCAACCGTATTTAGAGGCACTATGTATACAATGTAAGTTTTGTATGTATTCTGGGTAGTTCATAAGCACCGTGCCTTTTTCTTACAGAACAATAACTCGTTATTATAATAATGTGTTTTGTCACAGTATTTTAAAGGGCGACCTATTTGTATGTAGTTTTAGGTATTTTTGTCACACAGATAATTTATTCTAGTTGTCTTGACAGATCGTAACTCTAAACAAGATGGATGTACAACCATCGCTCATGAACTTCAGCGAAAAGTTTTATGGGAAGATATTGGAAAAAAACCAGAGTAAGCTAGTCTTTAACAGTGCACTAGTTAGTATGTTTAGGCACGCTGGAGAATACTTTTCTCTCTCCTTTCAATATCTATACTACCCTTGGAATGGTTTTGTGCGGCAGTGCAACGAATACAAAAGCTGAAATAATAAAAACAATGCAATTATCTGGATGCTTAAAACATGATAAACTTCATAGTGGGATTAGGGACCTCCTAAATGACTGTTCAAAACCTGATGATGTTGAGATTATCTTTAGCAGTGGACTTTTTGCTGCACATGATGTTAGTATTCAGCACCAATTCAAAGTTCATTTAAAGACTTACTATAATGCACTGATAGAACATGTGGGTCTGTATTCCGGATTATTAATTCTCTGTGTAGGTGACATTTCAGACGAATAAAGAATATGCTCGTGAACGAATAAACCAATGGGTTAGTGAACAAACCAGCGGAAAGATCCAACAACTTCTCTCATCTGAGTCCCTAAAAGAAGACACATCGGTTGTAGTGTTAGCTACTACATATTTCAAAGGTGAGTCTATCTGTTTGGCTCACATTACCTATAAATGTCTTTTAAGACTTAAATTCTTCATTCTATTTGGCGATTATAATTTTCATGTTTGTTAACAACTTTATAACCAGTTCTGTTTTCTAGGTTTATGGAAATCGGCTTTTCCTGTGTTCAACTCTTACAATGATAAGTTTTCTTGTCTAGACAAGTCAAAAATAGACGTAACGTTTATGCATATTAATTCCTCATTCAACATGGTCAGCTTGCCACATTTAAAGTCACGAGCTATCAAAATACCTTTTAAAAATCCTAAGTAAGTGCAAGTATTTTTAAACCTTTTTAAAATACTTATTCTTGCTTTGTTTTAGTGAACAAAATTTTGGGTTCGTTCACAAAAATCTTCATGCTATTCTTTCAGCCACTGAATTATGAGTTTATACTATAAAAAAAGATGCGCTTCTTTCCGAATTACTAACCATTTGGGTTTATGCAGCAATCAGATCTGTAAAACCAAGGTGATAAAAAGTTTCATAGTTTTCATGAGAAAAAATTCAAAAATGTTTGGTAATTATTTCACATGTTTAGTCACTTTTAACTAAGTAGTTTAGTTCAAGGTATAATTCAATCCAATTGTAATTTTGTATAAACCACGAATGAAGTAGAAAAAGCTCCAGTATATATTATCGATATTTAAAGTCGCTAACTTAATATAGAATAGATGGGATGTGGCTAGCAGTGGAGTCCAGGACGCAATGGTTGCTCTATTTTTGGACTTTATCATCTAAATCTATCTGCATTCCGGATTTGATGTTCATTATGAGGGTCAAGCCCAGTACCATATACTTCATACGCCACCGCGTCATCCAGTTAGCTATTGAGACCAGATAATCCACATCATCTCACGGGCCATTAATTTTTGTCATTTGGGAATTATGGGCTTTATCGTTGTGATCAGCTTTTTAATTGAAGTTGTTAGCTGGGAAAATTAAATAATATAGCTCAAAAGTGAATTCTCCGTGTCGCGTTTGGCTAGGCGTAGTCTTGCTTTGAACCTCTTAAACGCTACTGTATATCTTTTATGTACGATTAAATTTCAGTGAATCTATCTCTAAGTTAATCTTTATATCGATAAATTTCATCTTTGCATATCGGGGATCCTAATAATTCATACTGGTTACATAAATTGTAAAATTCGATCCTGCTCTCATATGACTTTGCTTACACATAAGAATTTTTACAATCAATTATTATAATCATAGAAATGCTTTCAGGAAGCATAAGATTTATTTGCAAGATCTAATAGGTGAATAGCATTTCAATCAAATAAAGTAATCATTTCAATTTAAGAAACAACGACGTCCCAAAATGTAAACTGGATTACTAGTTGTATACTTAACTTGCAAGGATGATAGAATAACTAACATTTATCGAAACTCTGTATGTTTACGAAGTAATGCTTGGCCGATAACAACATGACAGAGATCTTTATGCAGAATCAGATATTCGGTCATAATTAATCTGTAAACAATATCAACTGACTCTAGCCAAACCTAGAAGTCCTCGAGATACTTAGACGCTTTTAATTTCCACTCAGTTTTCATGTTTGTTGTTTTTTTAATGTTTTGGACAATTACATATTAGGGATTTTGCAAAATGTCCTCTCGATGAGCGTCCATGAATCCTTTTTATTGAAAACCAAATAAAAACTATGAAGAAAATAAAGAACTGAGCAACACGATTTATGTACGTGTTTTCATCAAACAATTCCTTGGTCTCATTATAGACGACTATATAGTACTAAGTCCAGTGACTATCAATAGTGAGAGCAAACATCTATGCCATTTCTTGAAACTTCACCACTGAAGCAAGATTCTTTCCACCCTCTCTATAGTCAGCTTAGCAGTCTTGCTTTCATTGATCTTCAGAAGTGACAGAATATTATATTTCCTCTTCACTGATATCATCTGGTTTCTTGACAATAATCTGCTGGATACATTCAAATAAAATATTTGGGAAACTTGTTATTAATTTCATTGATTAATTTCACTTGTTATTAGTTATTGTCATGCATATATTGCACTTCAGAAGTCTTAAGAAAATAATCCAGACTGGGGGATTTTCTACATCTGTTGATGAATCAATCAAACTTTAGCTTTGTAGAATGATTCACACTACTAAAAAGAAGGCCAAAAATTATATATATTATAGAAATCTAAAGAGGTCTATTAGTCTTGGTTAAGTGAGTTAAGATTTCTTTGCAAAATGTTTTTAATCTTTTTGCTGTAATGTTGAATACTAAAATGATTCACTTTTATGTGTAAATATCTATGATATCAGAAAGACAACGGTGTACAGTTTTAGTTACTTCACGTCATTGTGTAAATAGCTGTGAATGTTTACTTTCTAATATTTTAGTTGAGATCATCGCGACAATAAGTAAGATTATGTATTTACAACAAACAGTGGATATACATATTTCATACGGTTTAAATAGACTAACAACATGTTTTGGAAAAGTTGAAGATATCCATTGCGATGTTTTCTGGTGTAGGAGTAGGTTGGAAGAAAGCTAGGGGTGGCCAGACCAAAACATGGCACAAATCTATGAAGTCACTAACAAGTGGACTGAGCCATGTTGGTAGATGTAAACAACTTGGTTGGAATCCGCGAGATGATAGCAACCGATGGTTAGAGACCTTGAATGACATGGCTCAAAATCGTTTGCAATGGCGCAGGTGCATCCACTCTCTGTGTTCTCTCAAACTCTAATCTTCTGTATTCTTCATGTCTTTTATTTTTCCAAATCTATTCCACAGGACTATACTCCTTAAATAATATCATCAAACCCTAATGTTCCTTATTACTACCTCTTCCACTACGGGATTTGAATCGATAACTGAATCTCTGTGCTAATGTGGTGTGGCAACTCGAACTGATGTACGTACGTACGAAGTTCCACGTTGTTACTGACTGACTGAAGATATCCATGTAATGACTTGATAAAAATTTGGTATAACTATTTGTTATTATTGTGAAAAAACTGCTACTTATTACAGTGGAACAAGATTGATTTATCTCTATCCAAAAAAACCCGGCAAGACTGAAAATGAGGATTCATTAACACCACAAATGAAACCCAAAACAGATATGTTCACTGATTCAAAAACCATATCAAAATTACAATGCTATTTATGATATACTTGTCTGGTTGACATTAAAATTTCAGTACACCAGTTTCTAAATATGTAGATATTGAATGATTGTTTATTTATACCCTAATATTCTATTTTGTATTATCCTGTTTTGAACCTATTCATGTTGTAGATTCTCATTATTGGTTGTTCTTCCAAACACAAATGACGGATTACCTGATTTACTGAAATCATTGTCTAAAAACAAAAAAATTTCATCAATTCTTTCTTCTAAATTTATGGAGACCAGTGTAAATTTGTATTTACCAAAGTTCAAACTGAAGGAAGGCAGTGCTATTAGCCTTGTAGAATATCTACAGAAAATGGGAATGAAGGATGCTTTTTGTCCAGGATCAGCTAACTTTAAAAATATGTCTGAATCAAGTAATTTTTGTATCGGAGATATACTTCATAAAGCTATTCTTGAAGTGAGTCGTATAAATTTTGTGTTTCTTAACAAACTTCGTTGTTAGATTGCTTTTACCTGTTAAGATTGTGAAATAAACTTGAAGCGCTCGTCGGTCGTAGTCAGTATGGGTGAGATTTGATTTCTGCCTACTTGTTTATACAGGAATTTATACTTGCGAGTAATGCGTCCTGCTATTTATTCGGAGCCACACCTTTCAACATATAGAGCTGATTGCTAGTTTGATGCATAGGACTCTATCGAAATATTGAGTCAACTTAACACCAGTAACGTGTATCACACGGATGGACTTCGATAAGATAATGTTTCGTGATTTCTCACTTGACCTCTTTGTCATGAAATAATTTTGAATGTAATAAACTCTGGGTAGTCATGAGTGACATTGATATTTCAAAATAATGTTGCTCATTGAGAAACGATCTGTTTAGTTTGTTGAAATATCACGACCAGCCGCAGCAATAACTTTGACGTTCTCTATTCGTCTCTTGGAGTCAGTGATGGTAATCCACGAAGAGTCACAGAATGTGGTAATCTTTGAGAAGTAAATTCAGATAGCCGTGTAGAATAGTTATGTTGGTCAGAAAGTTTGGGAAACATCCCTTGTTATAGATTTGTGTAAGGATGTTAAACTCCATCCATCAGCCTATTTTCTACAGGCTTTCGTCAGTCGCTTGAAAATACTTCACATATCAGTGATACTGATATTTTCATCACTCACGAAAGAATAGTTTATGAAGAGAAATTTGTTTTGCATTTCAGATTGTAATGGTTATTAAAGCACTAATCAGCTTTGATTGCTTAGTGATATTTGAAATAGACTTCACCACTCATTGTGATTAATTTTATTCACAAAAGTGTTTTCGTATTAGCTTTCCAGTAACTGATGACAGAGTGTGTCATTTTGTCCTTAACTGTGATGAAATTCCATTGAGGAAGTTGCAATGTGACCAATAGTTTAAGTAGATTGGCATTGCGGTGCATAGTGATGTGTTGAAAGTGTTTGGAGTTAGCTGTTACGAAACTATTGACCTAGGTTTAGTGATAGTTTGTTACTGTAAAACTTGAATTGAAACCTTGGGAAAACTGTCTGCCATCAACCCTTGTCACTTTCAAAGATGTTACTGCTGAACTATTTGTGCTACAACTGATCTCCTGTATGAGCTGAATGTTTAAATAGACGGATCAGCGAATTGTAACCAATGTCATGTTGTTTATTCGTTAGAGATGATGAAGTTTAGTGGACTTGGCTTCAGTATTATCACTAGTCTAATGAACTTTATATCTCAATAGAAGTTTTTTGTGTTTCATGATCGAATGAAGGGTTGTAGCTGTGAGTTTATTAACTTATGGTGTTGACTTTCGATTTCCAATTATGTCGCACATATTTCTACTTCCCGGAAATTAAGCACGTTGAACCACATTAATTCATAGAGTTCGGTGAACATTGGAGACAAGGTAACTAAACATTACTTAATCTGCTATGAAAAATCCCTCATAAACTATTCACATCAATGAATGCTTCAGATAAAATGATAATGAGTAAATCTGAGATGCTCTGTAACGTGAAATATTGTAATTATTTCTAATGTTTCTTCCATTTAAAAATTATCAATATCAGTTTTATTGATTTTTGTCAATAGGTGGATGAGCAGGGTGCAGTAGCAGCTGCAGCCACTTCTGCAAATGTTATTCCTCTTTCTTTATGTATATCTGATCAACCTGATGTTGAATTTCGTGTTGATCATCCATTCTTTATTTCAATCATATGGAATAATAATGTGCCAGTATTTCTTGGACATGTAGTAGCTCCAACGGAATAATAACCTATGTAGTATATACAATAATTAAAAATATTTTACTAATCAAAACAAACTCGGTGCCTGATTTCAGTTAAACTATTCGTTTCAATGTTTAAATGCTTTCTTAACTTTATCATATCATATATTCAGGATCTTTGTACTTTTAATATTGAACAGTTCTAATGAATAGTTGCTTATTATTTCATGGATGTGATGCTTTTTTTCAATGAAGCCTTTGAATGTTTTCACTTTGAAGTCATTGATTAAGGTAACTACAAATGTTTTATTATTTTATCATACAAAATTTATTTTATTTCATTTTCATTCATTTATTGTTGATTGTAAAGAATATTAGTCCCTAGATAAACGCACGTAAAACAAGCTTTTTTAAGCGACAAATGGAGAGCGAACTTGTGGTACTTTACCAGAGTCTTGAATACGGGTCTCGGATAGACAAAAAACGTCAATATTAAGATTTTCCAAAAACATAGCCAACTCTATCTGTTGTCCGAACTGCATAAGTGTGAGAATGTTAAAGGTAGCCGGTTTGAATGGTGCACGTGGTTTCAGAAAAACTGCTTCAGTATTCGTATTCGGTGGTAGCATACAATTTTCAACCAGGCAGTGACTCGAGAACGTTTATATAGAACCGAATTTTCACCATAGGCGAGCTGCTGTATAAGTCGAAAAATAAATATACACAGAATGGAAATAAAAGAGGGTGAATAAATGACACAGTAAATAATAATAATAATGTGAGTTGTTTGACTGTAAATCGAAGCGATAATAGAATTTTCAGCAAATATCGTCATTTTCATCGTATTTGTGTGTGAGCTGTGATACTGTCCGGGTGCCCAAACCGAAGCAGGTTGCTTTATTAGGGAGCCACACCCCGAGCCTTTGACCTGAAGGTCTAACCGACAAGGCAATGAAGCATCGCGAGGAGATGCAGTCCCATGGCAGCCGGTGACCAAGAAATTGGTTCATACGCCATTTGTTCCTTCAGGACACTGGAGCTAGCCCATGTGCACCATTGGTTTGGGATCCCATTAAAGCGCCGGACATTCGCTTTTCGTCCTCTCATTTTCGTAAACAACAGTTATGCCACGTGAAGGCAGTGAGTAGGACTTCCCTGGCAGAGGCTGTATACGCGTGGCCGTGTGAGAGTATTTCGAGAGGGAGGTCGAGCGCACCCCGCTCTCGGCTATACCAGGGCATTTGGGGGCCGACAACATTAAGGAATTTCATTTACCGACTAATTTACGTTTTAAAGATTTGTATATATAATATTGAAACATATACTTACGTGTGAAGAGAAGTGATACTACATAGTTGTGCAAGCACAAGTAGACTTAATGGAGTTGGAACATGCAACTTTGTAATCGAGATTGGAACACCTCAAGCCACTGAGACACTGATCCATGTATCAAGGATTAGACTGCATCATCTATCATCAGTTCAATTATTTAATTGATGAAATATCGAAAATTGTGTGTTAATTATAGTGACAGGGTGACACGGTGAGAATCAGGCTATAGTTATCGGCAAAGTTTCCATTTGAGATCATGAATCAACTGACGTTAGACCACTAATAAAAACTTAGAAGCACTGGACGGCCGTTTCATCCTATAACGAGACCCCCCAGCTGTGTGCACACGTGATCTCTGTCGCGAACGCTTAACGTCTAAAACCACTGAGTCGTCACCTAACAGTGTTAATGTCTAACCTCTACCAATTGACAAAACAGACATCCAGTGCTTCCAGGTTTTCAATGGTGATCTAACATCAATCGATTCATGATCTCAATCAAAAACTTCATAATCTCCACAATCTCATACTGATCAAGTTTTCTATGTGAAATAATTAAACAAGATATTCTCATGTATCATTTCCCATGAACATTGTACATAATGATATAATGAAAAATTCAAAGAAGAAATATATTCACACAATATGATGAAGTGACACAATTGAGATGGTATTGTAATCATCATTAAACTAATCGTTTGTTGTATAATCTCTATCGAAATGTAATCAAGTGTAATATCAACTTTGTACAAGTTATGATGATGATGACCATCATCATTATCATCTGATGTATTTACATGTGTTGTAATTTGCTCAAATGGTTTCATCGGCACAATACAGACTTTTCATTTGTTATTGTAAATGAGAGAGAACATCATTAGATTTCCTAAAAGGATTGTTGTTGTTTGCCAATCACAACACTTGACATAAGTATTTCATAATAATAATAATAATAATAATAATAATAATAATAATAATAATATTAAAGATTGTAACTATATGCTGTAAGGAGGGTGTGTGCCAAAAGTACTTACTGCATTAACAATGATAAGCTATTAGTATGATGATGGAAATGATTGAAACGTTTATTATTCAAGTGAATTGATAGCTTTCAGAGTTTTATGATTTGAGTCTGTTAGATAGTTGATAACTATGTTTATTGTAATGAATTCTGTGTGTGTGTGTGTGTTGAACCAGTTGATTTGAATTAGTTGATCACACAGTAACATTGTTTTGTTGTGTGTATGTATGTATTTCATCTGTGTTACTATGGTTTTCCTAATGCGGGACGGACCCACTTTTGAAATCAGTATAGATTAAAGATTGTTGAGATGCGTATAAACCGAAATGTTGAACAACAACAGGTTAACAGTTTTGCATTTTAGGAAGTGCTTAATTTGACTAAAATCATGAATCGATTTGAGTTAGACAACCATTGGAAATGTGGAAGAAAATGATAGGCGACTTCTAAGAATTTCGCCTTCACGACCTCGTATTAGGATGAAACACCTGTTCAGTAATTGCGTTAATTGGACTGACTCATGATTTTGTTTCCTATATCGATCTAGATAATGACTTGGTGTTGGTGGTGACCTTATTTAGTTAAATAATTTATTACCTCACCATTATCCATGATTATAAGTTCTTTTGACATGTCGATGCAATCTCCTGTTAGGCTGAAAGTAAGCTCTTTTTATATCCAACAGTTTCATAGACCATCATACATTCTTATTCGGTAAACAATAGTAAAATCGTTATCATTTTAGCTGTTAGACATTGCAAGTTCAGTTTTCTTGAACAAAAATTCTATATTCATTATAACATCAATTATCATATCTTTATTGTGAAAAATTTGTAAAGAAAATTCTATAGAAGAGAACTTAACAAATACCAATAACCTGTAGACATTGTTTCAATAATATGACTATCCTTCTTTAAATATCTTCCAGTTCAATTTTCATTATTTTATAATCATTTGATTTTGTCAAAGGTGTTACTTTATCCAAAAATTTGATATACTTTTTTTCCTTCAATTGATATTGTTTATTTGTATGTTCCCATTATTGTTTTAGAAGTATAATTGATCAGTCATTTATTGGCATATGTGTATCCTATGTGAACTGCCTTGATATTGCCTTAATTTACAAGAATTTTATACAAAGATGGATAGTAGTTAGTATTGGAATTTAGAATGCACATTTCATCCTATCTTCGGACTCGTCAGCTGGATGTACCTGCATGTCAGGATTGATTTTCGCTCAAGGACTTGATTACAGTACCGTTCATCCAGTTGACGAGTCCTAAATAGGACGAAACGCACTCCTTGGATTCCATCACTATCCACTATCTATCTTTGCTTATGATACCTGTTTTTCTTTTTAAAAATATTTAAAAAGCTTTAACAGATTTATAAAATGAAATGAATTTTTGCATATTTTTAATTGTTCTGATCATAGTTTACATTCATAAATTATTACTCATCTAATTTTATACAGAAACCATAGGAATCACGTTATTTTCAACATACATTGATTTATAGTAGTTTAGTAGATTGATACATTAAGAATGAAACATCTAATTGACATATGAAGTATACTATAGGAAAATCAATAGATTGAGACACAATAACATTGAAAGTAATAAGTGATTATCAAACTATTTTAGGAAGTTCATTCGGTATTGTTTACATGGATTTACTCATTGATGTTTACGACTGCGATTGATCAGTCTAAGTGGATAACGCTATGGTATTTGAAGCAAATAGTATTGGCTTCGAGTCCCTGAGTGAACACCAATTCTGAGATGCAGATACATACAGCTGACGAGTCCAAAGATAGGATGAAACGCGCATCCTAGATTCCACTATTAGCCAATATCCATCTTTGCTTGAAATTTTTGTGAATTAAGGCAATACACACAGTATGCACATATGTCAATAAGAGATTGATCAATTGCAGTCCTAAACATCAGTAGAAATATTTAATTCAATAACAATACCAAGTTAATTTAAACTTCACTCGATTGCACATGGAAGTGATTATGTGGGTAACGCGATGACGTTTGAAGTGGAAGAAACTGTATTCTAGTCCTAGGGTAAACATCAATTCTGTGATGCAGGTGCATCCAGCTAACGATTCCCTAATAGGCGAAACGCACATCAAACTGGATTCCACTGCTAGCAACTATACATCTGTGCTTATTTTACGAAGTGTTTGAGGTTGAGGATATGAATTAATTCAACATAGTGGACTGAAGATAATTTTATCACGGTGTATTCTAAAGTTTCAAGGTACAACTTAGAACCCATTCATAGATGTTTGTTATCGTAGTGTATCAAACAAGGATGAAAAACTTATCCTTTATATTCCTACAAGTGATGTCAACGGGTAATGTCAACGAACTAAAAATTTTTTCTATCGCCATTCAATCCCAGTAACTATTGGATATCATAAAGTTATCAAAGTGGTTTGTATCTGACGATGAAGTTTGATCACATGAAAATAAAATAACCCGATGCATATAGTCGATTTTGAGCTATTCCTATGTATAGCTGCTTACGAGGGATGCTTTCAGTTACATTTAACAATAACTACAATCAGATAGAACTAATTTAATGTCTCGTTGTAATGTAAAAACAATTAGGAGTGTGCGCCAACCATTTTACATAGTGTCAAAGTATCTAATTCTTGACTATTAGGTAGCGGATGTGAATTCCAGCAAGGTAATATTACTAGGGTTTTTTTCAACAGACAGCATGTATATTGGCACTTAGTAAATTTAACCTAAAAGTATTTTTATAGTTAAATTCATGAGTTAATTAAAGCTAGACCATTATAGAAAACCTGGAAGCACTGGACGGTCGTTTCGTCCTAGTATGGGACTCCTCACAGGTGCGCATCCACAATTCCGCACATTGGACTCGAACTCAACACTTTCGATCTCGCACGCGAATACCTAACCTATAAACCACTGATCCGACATCAAATTGTGTTAATGTCTAACTTCAACTAATCGATTATATTGCGCGACCGTTGTCTTCAGTGAATAAATGCCTCACGAAAGACATGGTTGAAATCCATCGGTCACGGTTACTCATCAGAACTCCAGAAAAGTCAATGGTGGTCTAGCTTAAATCGACTCATTAATTCAACTAATAAAATTCCTACAGTCTCCACAAACCCCTATTCTGACAATTATGTATATAATAGTAAAATTACTTACTGATTAATATCCTTTTGTAATATAATGTACTACTACTTAAGTAGTATCACATTAAAGGATTAAAATGTCACTTCAAGGTTAATTTAATCTAACACAATTGTAAATTCAAATGTTGTTATTTTAAAAGATCCATTTCTCTTAAAATTGAATATCCATTTAGAGTAATGACTCGGATGTGGAACCGTAGAGCCTCTTCAAAATTGTGTTTTTCGTTTTTATCTCCTTGTTTTTAATATAATGGGAATTTGTAAACTCAATGTTCATCGATTGACAAAATTCTTCAAACATCAAACACAATTTGTACCTTCATAAGATGTAGATGGTGGCGATTAATGGAATCCAGGAAGTGCATTGTTTTATTTGGAACTCGTTGATGAGACGTACTTGCATCCCAGAGTTGATGTTCACTCATATTCGAAATCAGTACCGTTCGCTTCAAATGCTGTCGTTTTATCCACTTAGCTAATCAGTCTTTATAGCCACTTGCTTGTGCAATCGAATGAAGTTTAAATTCACTAGGTATTGTTGTTTGCTTGAATCTTCACATTATTCCTTAAGGACTGCAATTGATCAGTCTCTTATTGACATATATGTATACTGTGTGTATTGCCTCGATATTGCCTTAATTCACTAGAATTTTAAGCAAAGATAGATAGTGACTACTAGTGAAATCCAGAATATGCGTTTCGTCCTATTCGGAACTCATCAACTGGATGTGCCTGCATCTCAGAATTGATTATCAGTGTAACATTATACAATATATTGAAGAAAATGTACATGAAATTATACTGTTACTACATTATATGAATTACTCTTGCTTCTATTCAGATATTTTATTCCTTATTTGTTTATAAACGGTCACTGAACCAATTTCTAAGCCAAAAAATGCATTCTTTCCATAAAAACATTAGAAGTAACATCAACTTATGTTGTTATTAAAAAGCCAATATCTATCAAAATTTTATAAGTAGTACATACGTAGAACTAGATAAAAGAGAATGATTTTCCCAATAAATTATTAATATTTACTAACTATCATATTCAGTGGTTTATAGGATAAGCGCTCATGCGATAGACTGATAGGTCCTAGTCTGGAATCTTGCGAGGTGGAATTGTTGATGCACACTGCTGTTGATTTCACCAATAGAAAGAAACGGCCGTCCAGTGTTTCCAGGTTTTTTATGATGGTCAATTGAATCATGGTCTCAACTAATAAAATTACTATAATATCCACAACACCCATTCTCATAACTACCATATTCATTTGGTAAACAGGAACAAACAACAAAATTGAATATTCGACTATTCATTTTCCCTATTATACATTATGATATCGTGTTACAGATTGGTTAACTGTCGGTTCATCATATCTTCTCGGATTCCGTAAGGATAGATCGTGCACAGATCAAATCGCAACTCTACGGATCAATGTGGAACAATCAATTGAATGGAATTCATCGCTCTTCATCAACTTCATTGACTACGAAAAAGCATTTGATAGCGTGGACAGAACAAACTTATGGAAGCTTCTTCGACACTACGGCGTGCCTCAGAAGATAGTCAATATCATACGAAATTCCTATGATGGATTAAACTGTGAAATCGTTCATGGAGGACAGTTGACAAAGTCATTCGAAGTAAAGACCGGTGTCACGCAAGGTTGCTTACTCTCACCCTTTCTCTTTCGCCTGGTGATCGACTAGATCATGAAGACATCAACATCTGAAGGGAAGCACGGGATATAGTGGACATCTAAGATGCAGTTGGATGATCTAGACTTCGCAGATGATCTGGCTCTTCTATCGCAAACACAACAGCAAATGCAGGAGAAGACAACCAGTGTAGCAGCAGCCTCAGCAGAAATAGGTCTCAATATACACAAAGGGAAAAGCAAGATTCTCCGATACAACACAGCATGCAACAATCCAATCACAATTGACGGAGAAGATTTGGAAGACGTAAAAACCTTTACATATTTGGGCAGCATCATCGATGAACACGGTGGATCTGATGCAGATGTGAAGGCACGGATTGGCAAAGCAAGAGCAGCATATTTACAACTGAAGAACACCTGGAACTCAAAACAATTGTCAACCAACACCAAAGTCAGAATTTTCAATACATATGTGAAGACAGTTCTACTATATGAGGCTGAAACCTGGAAAACCACGAAATCCATCATCCAGAACATACAGGTGTTTATTAACAGTTGTCTACGCAAAATACTTCAGATCCGTTGGCCGGACACTATCAACAACAACCTACTGTGGGAGAGAACAAATCAGATCCCAACGGAGGAAGAAATCAGGAAGAAGCGCTGGAAGTGGATAGGACACACATTGAGGAAAGCACAGAACTTCGTCACAAGAGAAGCCCTCATATGGAATCCTCAAGGTCGAAGGAGGAGAGGAAGACCAAAGAATACATTACGCCGAGAAATGGAGATAGATATGAGAAAAATGAACAAGAATTGGATAGAACTAGAGAAGAAGGCCCAGGACATAGTGGGTTGGAGAATGCTGGTCGGCGGCCTATACTCCATTGGGAGTAACAGGCGTGAGTAAGTAAGTAAACTCATCATATCTTCTCAAGTTTTATGAGATTTAATTCATTTTATGCTTGTAATTTCTGAAATATTTCAGATAAATTTAGTTCCCTATTCCGATGATTTAGTGTCAACTTCAGCACCTTACAGAAACCGTTATCACCCAATATCTTAAGGCATTGTTAATTTAATTCCATATGTATAGAGCAATGATCCAAAAACCTGCTGAATTTTGAGAATTAGAGGTATGTCAGAAAAGTAATATTAGATGGTGGTTGGAGGTAGTCGACAGGAAACCCTGGACCCGGGTTCCATGCTACTTGGCACTCGTCAGTAAGGTGTACCTGTAATCTTTGAGGGAACTGGTGCTCCCTGGCGGGTTCGATCCCGTGTCACCCAGCTTCACCATCTAATCTTACAATAGTGCCTGCGGTGTCGAGTCACCTAGACTGGTGGCCCCATTGCAACATGATCGATACCATTCGATCTGCACTAATAATAAGGACTAGACACGCATGACTTTGGTCACCACCCAGTGATCAATCAATTGTGAAAAATAATGTATTATGCGATTAGATGAGTGAAATAGCTTTTGTCAGGAATATTCACCCAAAACAATTTAACTACTTGAATCGATTTAAGTAGTAACAAGGCTGCTTAAAAGTTATAATCACCCTATTGTGATCAGTATTAATTTTAATAGTTGAGATCATGAGTCTATTGGATCTAGATCACCATAGAAAACCTGGAAGCACTGGACGGAGTCAATATTCGTTTCGGGATTCGAACCCAGTAACATTCGCTTCAAACTCGATTGTATTATCTTCTTACTTAAATGCTCTGGTACGGCCAAGAGTGGGGAGAGTCCGCTCTCCCTCTCCAAATGCTCTCACATGGCCACGCGTAGACAGCCTCTGCCAGGGAAGTCCTACTCACTGCCTTCTCGCACCACAGGTGTTGTTTACGAAAATGAGAGGAAGAAAAGCGAATATCTGGCGCTTTAACCGGACCCCAAACCAATGTTTCACATGGGCTCCAGTATCCTGAAAGAACAAATGGCGTATAAACCAATTTCTTGGTCACCGGCTACCATGAGACTGCATCTCCTTACGATGCTCCACTGCCTTTTGGGTTATACGTTCAGGTCGAAGACTCGGGGTGCGGCCCCTTAAGGAAACCACCTGTTTCGGTTTGGGCAGCCGGACAGTATCACAGCCCTCACACAAATCAATTGAGATTCGTGCGGCGCATATCTATTTGATGCCTCCTTACCCACTGATTCCAGATAGCCATTGGCTTGTGCTATTGGGTGATTTTTTTTAAAAAAACTCAATACAAATGAATGTCATCTTCAGATTTTATATTTTTGGTCAAACACTGGATTATGTAGTTGTTTCATGGATTATACCCTTTCCTCTTGCAACGTATTCATTTTAGATAGATAGTAGAATACGAATAAATCAATAAAGAGAGCAAACATACAATGTATACAGGTTCTTATACACATTGGTTATTGTTCATTTAAAATCATCTGTCACCATGAGGACATCTAATGTCAAAATAATATCGCAATGTGTGCTACTGATATCGTCGCTACTACCGATTAAATGGTTTAGTAAGGTCGTTGTAGTGGCTTTGCCGCTCGACTGATGCTGAGATGACCTAATTTAACTATTTAGAGGAAGTAAAAGTCGTAACAAGGTTTTTGTAGGTGAACCTGCTGAAGGATCATTATCATAACCCAAAAATATATGATGATACACGCACCTGGCTTCGTGCTGGGCTGCATGTACCCTGTGGTGTGTGCTACTTATATAGACATAAGTAGTATCTGATGTTAATCGTGAACAGAATGTCTGGCAACAGAGAGACGAGAAGATCGAACAGTAAAGAATAAAGACAGAATGCAATTTGTATGAAAATGCAAGAACAAAGGAAGTCTGAGTCGTTTGAGACAATTGATGGACATTCTACAAATTGAGCATTTACTATATGGTTGTTAAATTTTACTAACTAGTTCTGTTATTTGTTGTGAGATATATTCAGTTGTTCCCCATTGCTGTTCGTGTTCACTACACCCTGACTTGCTGGTTATTACTCTAAGTTCCAGTGGCTACTGATATCGACAGATATAATAAGTATATATCACCCATCGAAATTAAAATACCTGGCGGCAGAAGGTTAAAAAGATCGAAGGAAAGAGAATGAGAATAGAGAATAATCAGCATGAAAACGAAAGAACAATCAACTTTGAGACAAGTGATTGACATTTTGTAAATGAATTATTTGATGTATAGTTCTCTGATTAGATTCATATACATTCGATTGTCTCCAGCCGATGTACTGGATCACAACACTATCACAAATTAAACTGCATATTCTATTCACAGTTCAATCAGTTCTTGAATACTAATGTATTTATTGTTGATGGTTTATTATTTATATAAGTGTGTTTTACACACACAAAATTTGCATGAACGTGATTTCATGCTGAATAGACATAAAACAAAACTATTATAAGCTGTGGAAATGAAAACGAATAACAGACCGTAATCTATTTAGTATTGTTTACTTGAATGTTCTCAATGATGTTTAGAACAGCAACTGATCAGTCTGTTATTGACATATGTGTATCCTGTGTGGATTGCCTCGATATTGTTGTAATTCACAAGCATTATAAATAAAGTTGGATAGCAGCTAGCAGTGGTATCCATAATGCGTATTTCGTCTTATTTGTGACTTATCAGCTGGGTATACCCACATCTCAGGAAGCGGTACTGGGTTCGAGTCCCAAAGTGAACATCAACTCTGAGATGCAGGTACATCCAGTTGACGAGTCCGAAATAGCACGAAACGTACGTTTTGATATCCACTATTAGCAACTATCCATCTTCGTTTATAAGTCTCCAATTACTACAAAAAATATTATCCTCTATTAATTCCTCATTTTTAAATGTATATTGTATATTAATATTGACAATTGATGGGAGCCACTTTGTTTCTAAGTAGAATACCACTGACTGGCACGACCACACATTTATTGGAGATAAAATAGTTCAACCTTATTATGAAGGGAACGTATGTATTTTCGTGTATTTAAAGTTAACAGGTGTTATGAATCACTGTGAAAAGAAGTTGGATAGGTGATCAGTAATTTTCACTCAGTTAGAAAGTACTGGGTGATATTATCTGTTTAATCTGGACGTGCCAGTCAGTGGTATGGTACATAGAAACAAAGTGGCTCCCATCAATTGTCAATATTAGAGGACAATATTTTTCGTAGTAATTGGAGACTTATAAGCAAAGATGTATAGTTGCTAATAATGGATATCAAAACGTAAGTTTCGTGCTATTTTGGACTCGTCAACTGGATGTACATACATCTCAGAGTTGATGTTCACTTTGAGACTCGAACCCAGTACCGTTTGCTGAGATACAGGTTCATCCATCTGACGAGTCCTAAATTCAACCACTAATCAAGGTAACAATACATCAAATGAGATCCATAAATATGAATTCCATAATTACATAATGTATAAAAGTTAGAATACAATTGACTTGATAAACTTTGAAACGATTATAGTGATACTATTCTTAGTTTATTTAAGAAACGAATAATATTGGGCTTCGTATCATTTATTTTCTATAATAAATGATAGAGTATACAATATACTATACAGCTAGTGATTAAACAATGCTTAGTTTATAGTCAGTAAACCTGTTAAGGTCGTGAACTTTAATGGTAACAAGTGTTTGACATAGTGAACCATCTACCCTATTAACCGGTATGTATATATATAGGGGTGTGACGACTCAATACATGGTAACAATCTTTGTGGTAGTGAAACCTTCAAAGGTATTGATTAAAATGTATTCAGTAACCATAATTTATGGTTGAACAGTTTCGGTAGAATGATTTCAAGCAAGCAGGAATAAAGTACATCTGTACATACTTTTTACTTAGATTGATCGACCAAATATGATCAGCGCCAAAGACTAGTTCAAGATAACATTCACCACTACTCAGTGATTAATGAATATAAATATTATTGTCATATGGAAGATCATCACGGCTTGGAAGACACGAAGGTAGCTGTTACAACTTGAATGTGCTGATTGATATCATGTGCTCTAATTTTTCTATTCCGCGTTAACTACTTCTTTTGTCGTCTCGTGTCTTGAACATGACCAAATTAATCGTCTAAACTGCACCATTAACCTAGAGCTGGTATAAGTTTATCTGCTGCTGGTCTGTTATACTCAAGCTTTTCTCTATTCTTTGCCTAGAGTTCAAAGAGTAATCAAGAGCTAACATCTATTATATACTCAATTTAATCATGACTCAAAACTCATATTAAAATAACGTAAAATCTCAATCACATATCAACATAGTTCAGGAACTAGGTCATAAGTAAAAGAGAACTGAGTATTAGGTCCGTAATAAATTAACAGTAATTTTAGAAACCGAGATACTCAACATCTATCAGCCGGATACCATCAGCAACAGCCTTCTGTGGGAGAGAACAAACCAGCTTTCAGCTAAAGAGGAAATTAGGAAAAGACAATGGAATTGGATAGGACATACATCACGCAAATCACCAAACTGCATTACGAGGCAAGCTCTATTTTGGAATCCTGAAGGGAACCGGTAAAGACGAAGGTCAAAGAACACATTACCTCGGGAAATAGAATCAGATATGAAGTGGATGAATAATAACTGGAAAGGATTGCCCAGGGCAAGGTTGGACGAAGGGTTCTGGTGAGCGGCCTACGCTCCTCCATGAGGGGTAACAGGTGTAGGTAAGTAACTTAAGGAACGTACAACGCACAAAAAATGTTTATGCATTACTGGAAAGCCTACAACGAGGGTGACATAAAAACACATTAATTTGAGTATTGAATTGTCGTGGTGATCCAGAAAATTTCTCGCTAATGACAAGCAAGGATTAGTAAACACTAAGAAGCATTTCATCTAATCAGAGTTCACTTGAAGTTTTAGCCGGAAACATCAAGGAAGTGAAAACGTCACATGCAGAGGTTCTGATTGTTATACTGCTACTATGTTTAGTAGCATTCCAGAATCTTCGAGCAACCCAAGGACATTTAAAATACTATAAAAACCCTATATTTTCTGTATTAAAATGAACCCTTGGAGTAAAGTACTTTTCGCATACTTTGCTCCTTCTCTCTCGTGTTCAAGTTGTTGTATAGTTCTAGCTTGGGGGGGGTTACAAGAATCGATTAGGAACCGAGTATAGCGTTCAAATAATTAAAAAACAATGTAAACCATCACTTCAGTTAGAACATATAGAATCGGATATATTTTCGCCAATGACATTAAACCATAAATTTGGCTTAGATATGTATAATATACTTTTGTTGTAATAAAACGGATTAATACACTTTCATCTCACATTCAATTTATGAATGAGAATGAAAATGAACATGATGAGCTACCATATTTAGATTGCTTAATGAAACGAGATCTAAATCTATCCATCTACCGAAAGCTTACACACTCAAATCGTTATATTGACTTTTACTCAGCACATCCATTCAAGGCAAAGTTTTCCTTAGCTCTAAATCTATTTAGAAGAGCTAACAAGATTATCATATTGGAAGAGGATAAACAAAAAAAAAAAAAAAAAAACAAAAGAATATAATTAACATCTTACAATTTCACTGCTAAATAATGACTCGAATAGATTGATACTGCAGTTTTACCATACCGTCATTGGCACAACAGAAAAACTTCAAAGAATCTTAAAACAACACAGAATTAAAGTGTTCGGTTTTGAAAGAGAGAGAGAGAGAGTGATCACGGGTTCACGTAGTTTGAGAACGAGATCGAGGATTCGGTGACCAAGGTCCAGTAAGCTATCTATTGACGCGTCCAAGCCCCAGCTAACTAGAGAGAGAAGACCAAGCTTGGAATGAAATATATTCTGCAACAACCCGAAACCAGCAAACTTTTTTTTTACAAGACAATTTCAAAACGTATATATACAATTATATATACATCGATATTGTCATGGAGCTTTGAAACATTTAATCGATAGTTCGTCGATTGACTGCCATTGAAATATTTAAACATTTAATCGATAATTTCGTCAATCAACTATGTGTGTGGGCGGTAAGAAATGCCCACGTATACATGTGCATACAAGCTCCACAAGATAAATTACAAACTATGAGTTTTTGGGGATCTATCGTCCCCAACATAAAGTATATTAAAAAAACAACGTAGGCACTTAGAAATACTATAGTTCGTTTAAAAGAACAACTTCTCTTTACATCAACACAGAATTGTGTCTACAAATTAAGATGTATTGAATATGGTGCCTTCTATATTGCAAAGTTATCTCGCGAAATCTTAACTTAATCCAAAGAACATATTAGATATACAAAGTAGTCCCATTGAACTGGATAGTAATAGTTCATGCCATTTTCAACGACCATCAAACCGATTTCAAAAATATCAATATTGTGTGGAGATTTTAGGAATTTCACTGGTTGAAATCATGAATCCATTGAAGCTAGACCACCATGGAAAACCTGGAAGCACTGGACAGCCGTTTCGTCCTAGTATGGGACTCAAAATATTACAAAAATTTTTTCCTAATTACAAAGAAAAGAGACTAGCTGAAACTTTTCATATAATGCTTAATTCTACTGCTCTCAATAGAAAAGAAGACCTCAGTATGCATTCAACATGGACTATCTATTCTAGCTACCTAGTCTGATATTATTCACATTTCACACTATTATCTTACATACAAATTAAACTCTATCCTTTCTCACCATAAAGGTCACACATTTTTTCATTTCTAACCTTGCACACACACACACACACACAAACTTACATACATGTCGATTATAAATCACATTGACTGGAATGGTATAACATTGAATTAATCAGACGTGCTTTTAATTGATCACACCTAATATTCATACTTTGTTCCTTTGTACTATTTAAACTTGGATTAATTTTGATTTGGCTACTTATTCATTGAAGAAGTGGCTTACATTAAATCACGAAACATCAGAAAATCTAATTTTTCTACTGAGATGGTGGAGAAGATTTTTAGCTCAGGTTGATGATGTTAATAGAGTTTTGTTCTCTGAGCTTGATGATTTGGTCGTGGAGCTTTCATTAGTTGTCCTATCGCGAGATTCATCAGCAGTGCGCATCCACGACCCCGCTCGTGGGATTTGAACCCAATCCCTTCAGTCCAGCTCACAAACACTTAACCTCTAGACCACTGAGCCGGCATCCATCGACGTTTATGTCTAACCTCGACCAATCCAGTGCTTCTAGGTTTTCCATGGTGGTCTAGCTTCAATTGACTCATGAACTCAACTGTTGAAATTACAACAATCTCCACAACACCCCTTCTGATATTATTATTTCCTTCATTGTTATGTAATACCTTGAATCGATAAACACTTGTGCTAGATCGTATGTTTCTAATAATGAATAAACAAACAAACAAACAAACAGCGCCACATTACACTTATAGAAACGTAAAAAATTGTCATCTAATTTCAATGATAACTAAATAAACACGTATGTTTATATTGTCATAGCTAACACGTTCAACGTTTAGTTACTATACACAGTATAATGATATAAGATAAGAAATCTGCCATTAATTAGAATAATAAGGCGACTCAATATAATGAATCGTTAAATTTTTATGGTTTATATTACAAAATGGTATGAATCAGATAAATATTGAAAACTATAGCTATATCGTTTTAGAATGGGACACGTTGAATAAGTGAATTCATCATTTTATATTCACACAGTTATATAATATACCTTTGTGGGCCAGGGTAATTTTACATCGGTTTTCAGGAGAACCAGACACGTGACAACTCAAACAATACAGCCCAAGCCCGTTTAACAGGAGAACCAGACACTGTATAGGCTTTAACGTTACAATCTGAATAGTGTAGCAAAAACCTGTGGCGCAACCACCCAGGTACCAAGCACCCTGATGGACCATTCGCACCATTCATATACACATTCACATCGCATGTGTAGTTATTCCGACCAATGATCGCGGGAATCAATTATACATGGCACGAACAGGCAAAAGTTGACCCATTCCGCTTACACGACAGTCAAACTCATTAATGTTAGCAATAGCGATATGCATTACAATGTCCCAATGACAATGGCCCTCGAGAACACTGAAAAGCAGCCACCAGTATGAACGAAATCAGTTAACCAGCGAACCGATTTTGTGTGTAAACAGTCAGCAAAACTTGATAAAGCATTGCTGAACCATCCACAATAGCAATGGCGAGCCTCCTGCCTCATATGAGACCTTCAGCTCTACACAGCCATATAGCTTATACTGCATACAACACATATATAGGGTAGTAAGTGAAATAGCCCAGCCTGAAGCGTTAGGGCTTAAATAACGCCTAAAACTCATTGTCTGATGTCCGAATATTATAACTGGATCACCAAGATCATTTTTGTCGCATTGGCGAAATTTTCATTTTTCCGACTTTTCAAACCCTGAATTAGGGGTAGTGTCCCTAATTCATCATCTTACCATAAAATAAAACCAGAACCTCTAAGTTTCACGGTGACTGTTTGATATTCACATCTGAGTTCGAATCTAATGTTTAGTGGCCCGGTGATCTGACTCCAATTTCATCGTGTGAATGATTGCTATCGCCTATCCTCGTATATAATTATTGACTTAAATCGCGTTAGTTTATAACGGAATTAAATAAGTCAAATAACGAGGATGGAGTTTTGAATGCTTATATTTTGTATAATTGTTGATTAGATAAACGAACGGAGGAACGATGCGAAGATGAGAAAGCGAAGCTAAATTGGCGCGCGGTGGAGATGGCTGGTAAGCCGACTCTCCGCTTAACAAAGAGTTAATCAATATTTATAAGCCCACAAAAATAAATTACAGACATGTGATGAGTAACGGGATAAGAAGTGTGCATACGCCTACGCGCTCATACAAAGACAGTCAAGACATTGATAAGCGAATAATGAACAAGGTCAGAATGTGACTCAAATAGAATGGGTTGTCCGAAAGTTAGAATAATAAGGTATTTGGACTTAACATAATGACAGACACTACAAATGGTTTAAATTTTTAACTTTAATCAATTGACGCTTCAATGATCAGGAGTGAATTATTCGGATGCGTCGATCACTTGACTTTCTTTGGAAATTTCACCGGCCCTGTTGGGCGAGTGTTTGACGGAATCTCTGCACGAATTCAACAAGCTTTGTTAACTTCTAACCACTTGCATCACATGAGTTAATACCTTAACATTCCGCTCAATTTTAATTTGTGGCTATTACAAGTAATCGTCAAAAGTAGAAGATACTCGTAGTTTACTAATATTCGATCATGTATCTTCGAACCATTTTTCTTATACATTCAAACCATTAAGTTAGTAACTCGGAGGATAGACCTACAGTATCACGCATGGCAAATAGGTTGAGGTAGTGAATATTTATTGATTGAGGCTATAAGGACACGCACTACGTAAGCTCACACACAAACTATTTCGATGCGTGATCGTATTCGCTGTAGTATGATGGAAGAAACACAGTAGGTGATAAACTAGGATATGGCATTTTTTCTTGATGACTTTAGACGAGTCTGTAGTTAGGTCCATACTATTTGATTTAGGTCCGCGTGAAACAAGCACCCAGGAACTTTATGTGAGATAGCTAACAATCTTTTGGTGTGGCATAACTGTATTCATTATTTGTCTTCCCTTTAGATTCCAAGTTTCACTAATTCATATCTTTACTCGAATGGTATCTTTGCCGTCTAATCTTTTTTTATCATCACTATTACTGTTATTAGCCCAAATACTCAGGGAATTTTCCTGAAAAGTTTGTCTTGCTGTACTGATGAGGTATGGCAACTTGAACCGATTGACACATGTGTCAGGATCGACGTTTACTTTGACTGACTAACAGCCACTGGTAGGAAGCTGACCCACAACCAACATGGTTGAACGACACTAATATATATATATATATATATATATATATATATATGCGTTACACCACCACTAGGGTGCTTGGTACCTGTGTGTTTGCTCTACAGAATTGAGCTACACTATTGAGATTGTAGCATTAAAGCCTATACAGTGTCTGGCTCTCCTGTTAAATGGGCTTGGGCTGTACTGCTTGGGTTGTCACGTGAAAGTCTGGATAGCGTCTGGTTCTCGTGAAAACCGATGTAAAATTACCCTGGCCCACAAAGGTATATTATATAACTGTGGGCCCCCAAATGCCGTTGTATGGCCAAGAGTGGAGAGGGCCCGCCCCCGCGAAATGCTCTCACACGGCCACGCGTAGACAGCCTCTGATAGGGAAGTCCTACTCACTGCCTTCTCGCACCACAGGTGTTGTTTACGAAAATGAGAAGACGAAAAGCGAATGTCCGGCGCTTTAACCGGATCCCAAATCAATGGTGCACATGAGCTAGCTCCAGTATCCTGAAGGAAAAAATGGCGTATGAACTAATTTCTTGATCACCGGCTACCATGGGACTGCATCTCCTCACAATACTCCACTGCCTTGTGGACCAGACGTTCAGGTCGAAGGCTCGGGATGTGACCCCGTAAGAAAACCATCTTCTTCGGTCTGGGCACCCGGACAGTATTACAGCCTACACACAAACATGATGAAATGTTGATATTTATGGAGGATACATATATATAATATCATTTACTTGAATAGTAGCTATTATGATTATGTAATCCAGTAGACAACCATTACCAGGTATAAGGGGATAGGTATTGATATTAGACAATCGACATTATTATGATATTCATTGACGAGGAATATTTACACTTACCAATAACAATTAAATCAATGAACAAAAATGAAAATGTGTTATTATTTTGTTACATAAAATTTACAATAAAAACATGAAACTACAAAGAAAAATTCAATGGAACTAGAACAAAACGTGTAGATGTTTAGGAAATAATCAATTACATAATAATAGACAGATACAAACACATTCACACCCATACACACACACACACACGCACTCATGATAAGAGAAAGAATACACGGAAAATGTCAGAAAAATTATTATTTTTCTTTAAGGTATTTAAACGATCACTTTTTTTCATCTGAATATGACGGTCGATGTAAATGCAGCAGATTTCGGATAGTTTTTGGACCAGACCATATTCCTCTAGTGAAAGAGAGAGAGAGAACAGACAGAACACGAATGATATAATGATTTCAAAGAAAATAAATTGAAGATAATTTTTTTAATGGATGGGATCATGAGTCAATTGAAGCTAGACCATCATGAAAAACCTGAGAGTACTGGAAGGCTGTTTCGTCCTATTGCGAGACTCAACAGTGCGCATCCACGATCTCACCTCGCAAGATTCAAACTCAGGACCTATCACAGTTTCGCGCACGAATGCTTAACCTCTAGACTACTGAGACGATAGGCGTCCAATGTTTATTTATTTATTTGAACACATAGATATTGGTACAAGAGGGCACCGAATACATATACGCCACACAGATCTCATTTGATATGTGTGAGGGCTGTGATACTCACAGGGTGCCCAAACCGAAACAGGTGTTTTTCTCAGAGGGCCACACATCGAGTCTTTGACTTAAAGGTCTGACCCACAATGCAGTGGAGCATCGTAAGGAGATGCAGTCCCATGGTAGCCGTTGACCAGCTATTGGTTCATACGCCATTTTTACCTTCAGGATACTGGAACCCATGTGCACTATTGATTTGGGATTCGGTTAAGGCGCCGGACATTCGCTTTTCGTTCTCTCATTTTCATCCAATAGTGTTAATGTCTAACTTTAATTAATCTACGAAATTGAGCGACAAATCCACTATTGTCATCAGTGAGTTAATATTTCACAACAGACCCAGTTGAACTCCATTTTAACCTTATCACTTATTCGCTTATTAACCCTAACTGTTTTTATATGACTTGTAACTCATTTTTACCTGACTATAAATACTGATACACAATTGATCAAGGCAAGTTGGCTCACTCGCTTTCTCCACAGAGCGTCGTTTCGTTTCCCTGATTGTCTATCCAAGTCAGTGAGTATACATCATATGTATTTTTTATTCTGTTATTCATTAAACGCGATTTAAGTCGATAAAAAATATACGAGGGTTAATGACATATATATATATATATATATATATATATATATATATATATATATATATATATATATATATTTCAATAACAATCAGTCTATAATTAAAGTGAATTCAGATACAGAATTGTTAAAGTATCATAGCTTTCTATTACAATAGAGAAGTACACACCACATATAAAGTGAATGCACTTAGTTATAGTAAGTTATTTACAAAGATAATTTATGCACTCTGATTATAATCAGTATTAAAAATTGGTAAATGTTAGTGCATGTAGAGTTAGAATTGGTTGAAACATGAACTTATAGTAGAAATGATTTGATTATAATATATATATATATATATATATATATATATATATATATATATATATATATATATATATATATAGAGAGAGAGAGAGAGAGAGAGAGAGAGAGAGAATGACATGAAATAGGATTTTGGAAAGGAATATTTACTTTAATATGGAGTTCGACAGATGGATGTAATCATCAGACTATTGATAGGTGTTGATATTTAAGCAGTAGTAAAAGTATAAAACATCTTGCTATAATCTAGTAGGAGATAAACTAGTTCTCATATAGTTCCCGATTAGACCATTTAAATCTGCGAAATGCATCAGCATATCTAAACTCGATGGTCAGGATCATGCATTACGGAAGTTTTATCGAGTAACAATAGTTGTAACATTTATTCCTAGAAATAATAGTAGTATCGAATGCACTACAGTGTGATAGCGTTGGAATATTTTTCACAGTTAATAGACATCTCCAGCAAAAGGTGTTTGGGATTAAAGAAATTTCATCATTCGAAATAACACACCTTACTTCATCCTGAATATTCCCGGTATCAGTCAGTCAGTTACAACGTAGGACCAAGTCGCCATACCGCATTAGCACAACAAGACGAACACCGGATTCATAGAAGTAGTTAATTCAGTGGTGGTAATATATAGAAGAAAGAGTGTGTATAAGGAGATAGTATAGGAAGATAGAATTAGTTCCTAGAAAGAAAGATTTGAAGTGATTTTAATCTCTTAGTTTAAAGGAAGACAGAGAGTGTATACACCGACGCCATTGTGATCGATTATGAGCATTATGATAATTTGAAGTAATTGAATTATAGTATGGACTAAGAATCCCAGGGATAACGCAATTGAATCAAGAAGTACTACACAAACACTAACGAATGTACTGTATTTAGAATTCGAAATCAAACATTCAACAAGTACAAAGGAGTCATTAGTTCATTCAAACACCACAGCTATGTCACCATGAGTCTCCAAACATTGGTTACGATAATCACGCAGACCCTAACCAAGTTGTCTGCATCTGCCAGCATGACTAAGATTGTGATGGAGTTTTGTTCTCTGAGCTGAAGTTTGTGCTGATGATGTCGTTCAGAAGAACGATGAAAGCTCCACGACCAAACCATCCAGCTCAGAGAACAAAACTCCATCAAAATCATCCACCTGAGCTATAAATCTTCTCCACCATCTCATGACTAAGATTAGAAGTTAGTGACTTCAAGGACGAATTACATAGCGTAAAACATTTTAGAAAAATGTTAGGTCATATGCCTTCGAATTCGCGGTTTCTATTGTTGAATCAATTACAGTTAAATAAATATCAATGTGAACTTACCTTAAAAGACCATCCCAATAAAGTGGTGGTAAAAGGTATGTTTTTGTAAAATAGAATAAATAACGTTCTTTTCCTTGATCAATAGGTAATGTTTCTAATGGTTTAGCTCTATAATCAAATTCTGCTATAATACCCCGATTATAACCTGTCACTATAGGACAAGCTGTATATCCATCATACTGAAAAGTGGAATAAATAAAAAGGAGGATAATATGAACGTTAGTCAGTCAGTCGAAAGTAATATAGAATGTTGTATATATGTGGATTAGTTCACGTTCTCATTACACACCATCATATTAGCACAACAAGAAAAAATCATCACTTCATAGCATTGAAAGTGATAACATTATTAATAATAGTAGTAAACAATAATTTTTTTGGTTAGCGTTTTTTTTAACGAGTTCGCGACCAAAAGGCAGGATTCCATAAAGATAGATCGTATACAAACCAAATCGCAACTCTACGGATCATTGTGGAACAATCAATTGAATGGAATTCATCGCTCTACATCAACTTCATTGACTATGAAAAAACATTTGACAGCGTAGACAAAACAACATTATGGAAGCTTTTTCGACACTACGGCGTGCCTGACAAGATAGTCAATATCATACAGAATTCCTATAATGGATTAAACTGCAAAATCGTTCATGGAGGACAGTTGACAAACTCCTTCGATGTTAAGACCGGTGTCAGGCAAGGTTGCTTAATCTCACCCTTTCTCTTTCGCCTGGTGATCGACTGGATCATGAAGATATCAACATCTGAAGGGAAGCACAGGATACAGTGGACATCTAAGATGCAGTTGGATGATCTAGACTTCGCAGATGATCTGGCTCTTCTATCGCATACGCAACAACAAATGCAGGAGAAGACAACCAGTTTAGCAGCAGCCTCAGCAGCAATAGGTCTCAATATACACAAAGGGAAAAGCAAGATTCTCCGATACAACACAGTATGCACCAATCCAATCACAATTAACGGAGAAGATTTGGAAGACGTAAAAACCTTTACATATTTGGGCAGCATCATTGATGAACACGGTGGATCTCATGCAGATGTGAAGGCACGGATTGGCAAAGCAAGAGCAGCATATTTACAACTGAAGAACACCTGGAACTCAAAACAATTGTCAACCAACACCAAAGTCAGAATTTTCAATACAAATGTGAAGACAGTTCTACTATATGGGGCTGAAACCTGGAAAACCACGAAATCCATCATCCAGAACATACAGGTGTTTATTAACAGTTGCCTACGCAAAATACTTCAGATCCGTTGGCCGGACACTATCAACAACAACCTACTGTGGGAGAGAACAAATCAGATCCCAACGGAGGAAGAAATCAGGAAGAAGCGCTGGAAGTGGATAGGACACACATTGAGGAAAGCACCCAACTGCGTCACAAGACAATCGCCCACACGGAATCCTCAAGGCCGAAGGAGGAGAGGAAGACGAAAGAATACATTACGTCGGGAAATGGAGATAGACATGAGAAAAATGAACAAGAATTGGATGGAACTAGAGAAGAAGGCCCAGGACAGAGTGGGTTGGAGAGTGCTGGTCGGTGGCCTATGCTCCATTGGGAGTAACAGGCGTAAGTACGTAAGTAAGAAAACAATAGGGACATCTAATATTATTGGAGAATGAATCTACACCATTGATACCGATTCTAAGGCTATGTCCGTTAAGTTGTTCAATCGTTGGTTATAATAATTGTGCACACCCCAGCCGGGCAGTTTGCACATAGTCTGATTTCGTTTCCGACAACTTATCAATACATCAATAAACATTGCTAAACGATATAGGCGTTGACTAGGTATATGTAACTAGTATGAAATGAATATAGTGATTACTATTGATGTATAAACAGAATACTTGATTTGTGTTTGTATGGACAATAATTTGTAAGATTCAACTGACTTATGAGTGAAAAAAATATGTCAGACTTATATCAGACTATATTCAACTGCACTACATGTATGTGCAAAAGCAAGTATATTGAAAGGATAAAAGGATGGGTCATCATTTACGCATTCTCGTAAACACTAAGATGAAAGATGAGATTAAATGAATTAAAAGTTGATTCCAGCTGACAAGACGACCTAAATAAAAGTCGAAAACATCAGATATAACAATGAGTTCATCAATTCAAGATAATAAAGTGTGGGGTCTCGTCATGAAAAGATAAGCAGTTGTGACAATTAGAATAGAAAAATCAGAGAATAAAACTCATCTTCAGCAACAAATATTCTTTAACATCTCAAGAGAAATCATTGAGGTTTCACTAAATAAGTCAGTTTGAATTAGTGATATGGAGAGCCAATCAGAAATAGCTTAATGAGAAAGTCAATCGATGGCAAACACAAGTGACACAAAGGTCAAGTACATTTTATTGGGGTCAATTTTCTAAGGATAGAATGTGAATGAGTATTTGTTCAATTTATTCAGTAGTCTAATACACTTTCTCGATCACCCATGTGTTTTTGCTCATGTAGTTAGTTGGGAGATTACAGAGTAGCACATCATATATCAATAACAGATTTTGGACACCACCCGTAACAACAATTAGTCATAATCAACACTATTTAACGGTTCACTAGACCACATTTATGAGATTGGAAGATTTACAATTTCGAATTGTTCTCAGATAAACAGAGATCATATCCCTAAAATCTCTTAGTCGATCATTTCAAATGGTTGAAATGCTTGCTTCTTTGAATCCGATTGGCATTATACAGTGGATATTTATGAATTACGCGGATAGGCAAAGTAAGAGCAGCATATCTACAACTGAAATTCAAAGCAACTGTCAAACATCTCTAGAGTTAGAATTTTCAATACAAATGTCAAGATAGTTCTACTGTATGGAGCGGAAACTTGGAGAATTCCGAAAGCCAACATCCAGAAGATACAAGTGTTTATTAACAGTTGTCTACGCAAAATGCCCCAGATCCATTGGCAGGATACTATCAACAACAACCTACTGTGGGAGAGAACAAACCAGATCCCAACGAAATAAGAAATTAGGAAGAAACGCTGGAAGTGGATAGAACACACATTTAGGAAAGCACACACCTACGTCATGAGGCAAGTCCTCATTTGGAATCCTCAAAGCCAAAGGAGGAGAGGAAGACGAAAGAACACATTAGGCTGAGAAATGGAGACAGGTATGAGAAGCATGAACAACAATTTGATAGAATTAGAAAGGAACGCCCAGTACAGACTGGGTTAGAGAATGCTAGATGGCGGCCTATGCTCCACTGGGAGTAGCAGGCGTAAGGAAGTAAGTAAAGTGACTCAAAATAAACCACCTTTTGATTGAAATTGGAACAAATTAAACAATAAATTACCGTTTATCATATAATTAATTGTATATGTATATATTCTACACGGATTTAATTCATCGAATTCAGATGAACTTACATACGAACCAGACTCATTGTAACTTTAGTAAAATTATTTTATTGAATGACAGTAAAATCAAGAAATGTAGTTGATCAGTTAATACATAGGTGTGACGTTCACAAAGTACTAATCTATACACATGAAATACTAGATTTTCAAGAATTACACACATTTTTCCAATTAGGCATTACAATTGAATAGTAGTATTTTAATTGACTAGATCAAAATGCATAACTCTAAAAGAGGTTCAGAAAGAAGTATAAACACTCACTTCAGAAACATTTCCTTGACCACCATTGATAATATCACAGAGATTCTTTTCTAATGTTGCCACCTGTCCAGCTATAAATAATATATCATCAAAAGAATGAATTTACTCAATTTATATGTCTAAACATTCACGTCTAAAACCAGCTTGATTTTTTGTGGTTTGCACTTCACAAGCTCAGATTAAACATCGAAATATTATTATTGAAGCTAATATTTCAGGCATTATATTATTTGAAAGAATTCCTTTCATAATTGATTGATCACTGGTTGGTGATCAATGTCATGAGTGTCTAGTCCTTATTAATGCAGATCGAATGCTATCGACTATGTTGCAATGTGGCCACCAGTCTAGGTGACTCGACACTGCGGGCAATATTGTGAGATTAGATGGTGGTTAGAGGTAGTCGACAGGAAACTCTGGACCTGGGTTTCGTGCTACTTGGCACTCGTCAGCAAGGTGTACTTGGAATCTGCATTAATAAGGACTAGACACGCATGACATTGATCAACACCCAGTGATCAATCAATTGTGATTACATCTCAGTCCTAAAGGAGGTCAGTCTCAACCCGGATAGCTCAGTGGTAATGTCTCTGAGTGTGAAGCTGGGTGACATAGGGTCGAGTCCTTCCGGGAGCACCAGTTCCCTCAAGATTGGAGGTACACCTTGCTGAAGAGTGCCAAGTAGGACGAAACCCGGGTCCAGGGTTTCCTGTCGACTACCTCCAACCACCATCTAAAGAATTCGTTTATTATTATCATAATAGGATTTTTGTCCTTTCTTGTAAAATGAGACGATCAGGGATCGAGACCAGTCAGATGTGATCAGGTCCAGCTTCTAGATACTATCTAAGACTTTGAACGAACGCTCGTATATTTCAGCACCAATAAGTGAGTTATATTAATGCCAGGCATGGAGTAATGCGTGAAGAACACAAAAAGTTTTGTGAAATAAATCTTTATCAACTGCGGTGGTTAGAACAAGTGTTTCATATTCCCAAATCTCCGTCTACCGAGGATCACACAGTGGTTTGTTGTGTGGGTGGCAAAACCATGGTATTATTCTATGATGTCACTAACTTTTATTCTGACCCATGCAAGTGGGTGTAGTAAGCCAGTCACAGTTAGTGAAACTATCGTAACTAATGGTTGGAAACTTTGAGTGACATGGATTAGAATCGTTTATACTAGCGCAGGGATATTCAGTCTTTGATTTCCCCAAGATCCTAAGTTCCAAAATTTTCTTTTTCTATTTCGAATGGTCTCTACTACTATTGATACCATTACTACTTCTACTACTCTAGAATTTACTTTCATAATTTTGTTTCGCTGTGGCAACTTGAATCGATGAGCATGTGTCAGGTTGTAAGTTGCATATAAATAGAAAATCACACACACACATACATATATATATATGAAAAAGATAAATCAACCAATATAAGTTATGAATAAATTGTAGCAAAACAGTAGACGGTACATACAGGTTATGACACATTCAAACTGTGTACTCCGAAAAACGAGACCTTTAAGTTAAATATCGATTATTGAATAAATCATTGGTGTTGGTTACTAAAATGGTTAAGATTTCACAAAAGTAAAAATCCATTTAATGTTGTTTTACTTGTATTTTCTCATTGTTATTTAGAACTGCAATTGATCAGTCTCATGTTGGCATATGTAGATCCTGTGCGGATTGCCTCGATATAGTTATAAGGCACATGTTTTTTTAAGCAAAGATGGATAATGGCTATCACTGGAACCCATGATGCGCGTTTCGTACTGTTTGGGACTTGTCAACTGAATGTATCAGCATTCCAGAGTTGTTCACTCCAGAACTCAAACCTAGTACCGTTCGCTTCAAACGCTATCGTGTTGTTCACATAGCTACTGAGTCCAGATAGCCACCTGCTAGTGCAATAGGGTGATGTTTAAATCCATTTGGTGTTGTTTTACTTGTATTTTCTCATTGTTATTTAGAACTGCAATTGATCAGTCTCATGTTGGCATATGTAGATCCTGTGCGGATTGCCTCGATATAGTTATAAGGCACATGTTTTTTTAAGCAAAGATGGATAATGGCTATCACTGGAACCCATGATGCGCGTTTCGTACTGTTTGGGACTTGTCAACTGAATGTATCAGCATTCCAGAGTTGTTCACTCCAGAACTCAAACCTAGTACCGTTCGCTTCAAACGCTATCGTGTTGTTCACATAGCTACTGAGTCCAGATAGCCACCTGCTAGTGCAATAGGGTGATGTTTAAATCCATTTGGTGTTGTTTTACTTGTATTTTCTCATTGTTATTTAGAACTGCAATTGATCAGTCTCATGTTGGCATATGTAGATCCTGTGCGGATTGCCTCGATATAGTTATAAGGCACATGTTTTTTTAGGCAAAGATGGATAATGGCTATCAGTGGAACCCATGATGCGCGTTTCGTACTGTTTGGGACTTGTCAGCTGAATGTATCAGCATTCCAGAGTTGTTCACTCCAGAACTCAAACCTAGTACCGTTCGCTTCAAACGCTATCGTGTTGTTCACATAGCTACTGAGTCCAGATAGCCACCTGCTAGTGCAATAGGGTGATGTTTAAATCCATTTGGTGTTGTTTTACTTGTATTTTCTCATTGTTATTTAGAACTGCAATTGATCAGTCTCATGTTGGCATATGTGCATCCTGGGTGGATTGCCTCACAAAAATAGCTTTAAAGGTTATTCTATTATAATCTCAACGTATCCACAGTAGATGATAATTGATATAATTCACAAGTTTTCATGTACTTAGGCACATAAAATGAACAAAGATACATTTCATTGTACTAAATCCAGTGTATGAAAAAAAGTAGGTTATTTGTAGAAAAGATTTTAGTTTTAAACCTTCCAGTCATCGATTCGAATCTACTCTCTTAACATCTCTACTTTGATCTGAATTCTATGATTGTATCATTAAGCTCTATGATTTATAAAGAAGTTACATTAACAGTTAACAACAGAGATAAGAGAAAAAAGACAATACAAGACACTAACTACAATTAGTTGATAAATTTAAGAATATCAAATTGTCTACTTTTTAGAGTGAATGAATGATGTACTTCACATGTGACTATATGTGTTGTATGCAGTATAAGCTATATGGCTGTGTAGAACTGAAGGTCTCATATGAGGCAGGAGGCTCGCCATTGCTATTGTGGATGGTTCAGCAATGCTTTATCAAGTTTTGCTGACTGTTTACACACAAAATCGGTTTGCTGGTTAACTGATTTCATTCATACTGGTGGCTGCTTTTCAGTGTTCTCGAGGGCCATTGTCATTGGGACATTGTAATGCATATCGCTATTGCTAACATTAATGAGTTTGACTGTCGTGTAAGCGGAATGGGTCAACTTTTGCCTGTTCGTGCCATGTATAATTGATTCCCGCGATCATTGGTCGGAATAACTACACATGCGATGTGAATGTGTATATGAATGGTGCGAATGGTCCATCAGGGTGCCTGGTACCTGTATGGTTGCTTCACAGGATTGAGCTACACTATTCAGATTGTAGCATTAAAGCCTATACAGTGTCTGGCTCTCCTGTTAAACGGGCTTGAGCTGTACTGTTTGAGTTGTCACGTGAAAGTCTGAACGGTGTCTGGTTCTCCTGAAAACCGATGTAAAATTACCCTGGCCCACAAGGGTATATTATATAATTATATAACTTGACATGTGACTTTTGTTGAAACAATAGTAAGTTACGGAGAACAACCTCAGAAGTGATTAAAATTTATTTTCTATAAGAGTTAAGTGGTAACGAAGTGGATAATGCTATTAGCCTAAAATGATCCAAACAAACATTCTGAAACAGAAAACAATTATCCTTAAAATTTTGAAATTGAAGATGATTTTGCTTTCTGAACTAGATAGTTTAAATGTGGAAGTAAGTGTCGATGATGTTTTCCAGAACGAATACAATAGCTCAAATTATCTTACAGTCGTGTATTAATTTACATTAAGGATAGAGATTGAGAGATTGTAAGTCATAAGCTAATAGAATGAGAACGATAACCAAGTATGTTTAAACACATATACATGACTACGCAACCGGGAATCGATCCTAAGACTTCCTGGCACGCACGCAAACGCTTACACTACTGAATGAAGCGGAATCTCTAATAAAAACTCTACACTGATAATAATCATGCGTTCACAACTGGTTAACTTCTAGAGTCTTAGAGAGAAGCCACGACCAGAGCAGTTTAAACATTTCTTGTGTAAGACAATTACTCACCACAAATGATAGATCATCACGTAACATCGTGTATTGATTAATGTTAGACATCAATATTGTCGCACGTGAGACCAGTGATCTTAGGTTCGAATCAAGGTTTTGCGTTCGTGCACACACTCTGTTGAAAAGTCCTATACCGGTTGAAATGGCTGTCCAGTGCCCCCAGACTTTCAACGATAGTCTAAGATAGTTTAGTCGTGAAATGAAAGTTTACTCTTTCTTATCGAACAACACATCAAACTACTTCAAATACCATGAGTAAATTTAGGCAAATCTATTCGAAACACAAACAACAATCCCACTAAAATAATACCTTTGATTATTCTACTTTCAACAGAGCCCCATCATCAAATGATTATCTTTTTTGACAGTAATGTATATTCATTAGTAAAATGGGCAAAATAGTAATAATATGATTGATAAATTAAACAGAGTTACACATTTGTTTTGCATATATATATACATATGCATTTACGAAATGAATGTCCTAATCTATCTACATACCTTCATTAGGTAACGTAGTCTATACACGTTATACAATCAATAACAAAAAGTTCCATGAAAAAGAAACCAACTGAAATAATCATTCATTGATTTACTAATGTTATCCATTTAATAGTAGTAAAGAATCAGATGTTGTTGTTGTTGTTAAAACAATACAAAATATGAAACATGTTGATAAAGCTTATTGTTGTATAGTTCAATTAAACAGATAATATGAATAATTTTAATAGTTAAATTCATGAGTTGATTTAAGTTAGAGCATTAGTGAAAATCTGGAAGCACTGAACAGCTGTTCCGTCCCAGTATATGACTGCTCAGTAATGTGCATCTACGACCCCATACGTGGGTCTTAAACTCAGGAGTCTCATACTAGGACAAAATAGCCGTTTAGTGATTCTAGGTTCTTAATAGTAAAGTTTAAAGACGAAAAACAGATTGAGCGAATGCATCTATCAAGCTATGATCAATTCGGATTACTAAACATGGTTGTTCAACTCATGAATACTGGTACAAAGGGGCACCGAATACCTATGTGTCACACAAATCACTTAATTTTTGCGTGGGCTGGAATACTGTCTGGGTGCCCAAAACTAAGCAAGTGGTTTTCTTAAGGGGCAACACTCGGAGTCAGTCAAGCCTTCTGTATTCATGCTGAGATTTCTTCACACACCAGACCACAAAGGCTGATGAGACTCCTACGATAAGTGAAGCGGTCCACACGCTCAGCTACTTCACTCCTTATCATTAGTTCAGGTGTCGATGCAACCCAATCCCGAAGCAACATTTTGCATTTCTCTGGGGAAAATCGCATCCCAACATGCTTGTTTGTTGCTTAGAATGGTCAGAAGACTGCATTTTGTCAGCGTCTTCATCAGTTGTACGATGTAACGTAACAAATATTGTGAAAGTTGGTACTGATTTCATCGGATTATTATGAATTACAACATTGTTGTATAGTTGATGAGTGACTGTATCACAATTGACATATATTCATTTTAGCATAAGGTTTCGATTAAACCATTATATACTGTAATATGAATTAATATTTCTAATTTGTTCCCAGTCTCCCTTAGTCATAAACACCTTTTTAGGTTGATCACGTATGATTGTTATTTTTCATTTCATAGTGTGATGCGGTCTGGTCTACTTGTATATAAACTACGTTCGTTTGAAATACAACAAAATCTGGTTGCTGATTTCTGAAGTTAAAGGCAAGTCACAGAGAGAGAGAGAGAGCGAAGCTGGAGCACCGGTGAACCAATAAGAACTCGGCTGTTGACTTGAAGTTATTCGTGCTGATTGGATGTGAAATTGGTCCATTCAGCAATATTAAGTCATAGAGTAATTATTCAAGGCGAAATAGACCAAATTAGAATCGGGATTCTGATCAGTGATTTATCATGTGATTTTGGTTATTGGTATTCAACATAATAATAATATTAATCTGTATATTAACTTACATATAGCTGCAGCAGTTTTCGATGTAGGCAATGCAGCACAATCACCAAGGGCAAATATATTATCATAATGATTATGTCGTAATGTTTTCACATTAACATCTACATAATCACATGCTTTTGGATTAGTTAATTTTGGTGTTTTTGTTAAAATTTCCGGACAACACATTGGTGGAGTGATATGTAAAAAGTCATACTGTAAAAATAAACAAAACAATAACAACAAAACAAAATGATATATTAGTAATATTTGATAAGTGTAAATAATAAACACAGTATGCACCGATTCAATCACAATTGACGGAGAGGATTTGGAAGATGTACAAACTTTTACATATTTGGGCAGTATCATCGATGAACACGGTGGATCTGATGCAGATATGAAGGCACGGTTCAGCAAAGCAAGAGCAGCATATTTCCAAATGAAGAACATCTGAAACTCAAAACAATTGTCAACCAACACCAAAGTCAGAATCTTCTATACAAATGTGAAGACAGTTCTACTATATGGGGCCGAAACCTGGCAAACCACGAAATTCAACATCCAGAACATACAGGTGTTTATTAACAGTTGTCTACACAAAATTCTTCAGATCCGTCGGCGGGACACTATCAACAACGACCTACTGTGGGAGAGAACAAATCAGATCCCAGTGGAGGAAGAAATCAGGAAGAAACGCTGGAAGTCGATAGGACACATATTGAGGAAAGCACCCAACTACGTCACAAGACAAGCCCTCACATGGAATCCTCAAGGTCAAAGAACAAGAGGAAGACCTAAGAACACATTACACCGAGAAATGGAGATAGACATGAGAAAAATGAAAAAGAATTGGATGGAACTAGAAAAGAAAGCCTAGGACAGAGTTGGTTGGAGAATGCTGGTCGGCAGCCAATGCTTCATTGGGAGTAACAGGCGTAAGTGATCTAGTAAATAATAAGCTTATAGTGTGGTGTGGAAAGAGCTGGAATGAAACGCAGTTGGTATGAAAACGCATGAACAATGAAATCTGAGACAATGGATTGATGTTTGCAACAGGAACAGTCAAGTTTGATATGATGGATTGATATTGTGTAAATTAACGATTTAATATATGGTTCTCAGATTTTATTGAAAAGCTCTGTAATTATGTGCTCAAATACATTCGATTGTCCCCATTGGTGTTCTTGTTCACTACAGTAGTAACACTGTTGGGTCAGAATGAGTTTTAAGCCTGATGTGACCAAGTGTATCAACATGAGATCAAAAGAATATACTACATTGGACAACACATAAGTGAACAATTAATAAGGTTTGCTTCGTCATAGATTTCTTCCGAACAGCTTATATAACTAAATGAGTCGCTAGAACATCAAAAAACAATATTTGATCAGCGAGTGAGAAGTAAAATGATCATCTATCAAAACTAAAAATATTCATTACACAGTAAAGTTAGAATAATGGCTAACATTGGAATACAGGATATGAATTTCACATTATTTGGAACACATTAACTAAATGTAGGAAAAGACGATGGAAATGGATAGAACATACATTACGCAAATCATCAAACTGCATCACGAGGCAAGCCCTTACTTGGAATCCTGAAAGGAAGCGGAAAAGAGGAAGGCCAAAGAACACATTACGTCGGAAAATAGAAGCGGATATGAAAGGGATGAATAAGAACTGGAAACAGATGGAAAGGATTGCCCAGGACAGGGTTGAATGGAGAATGCTGGTAAGCGGCCTATGCTCCTTCACGAGGAGTAACAGGCGTCAGTAAGTAAGTAAATAAATGTACCAATATCCCGGTATTGATGGTTACAGCGGGACTGTTTGAGAACAGTTACAAATGGGACCTCTTTAGGTTGTTTTGTTATGATAGCCCAGTATTTTCGCGACTTTATTGTCGGTAAAAGAACACGATGTACATTATTATTAGGCTCAATCTTTTCTAACATTGTTGAACTAAGCAATGCTGGTAGATGTAGATTACATGATTAGGCTCTGCATCATTTTTCTAACCAATGGTTAGAAACAATATGCAACATGGTTCAGAATTGTTCGAGATAGCACGGGTATATTTACTCTTCATGTTCTATTAGATCTTTAGTTTTTATATTTATTTATTTTAGCACATAGGTATTGGTACAAGGAGGCACCATATACATATGCGCCACACGAATCTCAATTGATTTGTGTGAGGGCTGCGATACTGCTCAAACCGAAGCAGGTGGTTTACTTAGGGGGCCACACTCCGAGCCTTCAACCTGAACGTCTGATCCACAAGGCAGTGGAGCATCGTGAGGAGATGCAGTCCCATGGTAGCCGGTGACCAACGATCGGTTCATACGCCATTTGTTCCTTCAGGATACTGGAGCTAGCCCATGTGCACCATTGGTTTGGGATCCGGTTAAAGCCGGTGCCGGACATTCGCTTTTCGTCCTCTCATTTTCGTAAACAACACCCGTGGTGCGAGAAGGCAGTGAGTAGGACTTCCCTGGCAGAGGCTATATACGCGTGGCCATGTGAGAGCATTTCGAGAGGGAGAGCGGACTCTCCCCACTCTCGGCCGTACCAGGGCATTTGGGGGCTGAGTTTTTATATTACAACAGTTGTCTTTTATCAATTCACAAATCAGTGTATCCTTCTCGAACCACATATTTTTTTATATCTCGTCTTATCAATTACCACTAATACTATTAATATCTCTATTATTCTGAACTTCGTCTTAACAATATTATCTTACTGAAGCAACTTTAACGGACATACTATGTGTCAAGTTCTTTGTTGCATATGACTGAATCAATGAAAAGCTTCATAACTGTTGAGATGATCCGGAAAAGTTCTCGCAACAGACACGCAAGGATCAAGAAACCTTAAGAAGCATTTCATCCAATCAGCGTTCACTTGGAGTTTAGCCAGAAACATCAATGATGTGGAACGTCACATATAGAGGTTCTGATTGGTTGATTGTTATACTGCTACTATGTTTAGTAGCATTCCAGAATATTCGAGTAACCCAAGGACATTTAGAATATTATACAAACCCTCTGTTTTTCTGTATTAGAATGAACCTTGAAGTAAAGCACTTTTCGCATACTTTGTGCCTTCTCTCTCGTGTTCAACTCGCTGTATAGTTCTAGCTTGGAGGTTTTCAGAATAGCTTAGGAATCGAGTATAACGTTCAAAATCGCAAAACTTATAAATAACAGAATAAATAGAAATTGTCCAATGTTTCCTTCATAAATTACTGAATCAATAATTACATTACTTGTTGATATAAACAAATTGTGACCTGGATAATTGACAGATAGTAAATAATTCATAATAAAAACTAAACGTAAATGATTGAATTTTAACGCTAATAAATGTGATTTGGAACTATTTATTTAATTGAAAACATAAATATTGGTAAAAAGGGGCACCGAATACATATACGCCATAAAACTTACTTGATTTGTGTGTGGGCTATGATTCTGTCCAAGTGGCTAAACCGAAGCAAGTGGTTTTCTTAAGGGGCAACACCTAAAGCCTTCGATTTAAAGGTCTGATCCACAAGGCAAAGGAACAACGTTAGGAGATGTAGTGCCATGATAGTCAGTGATCAATAATTGGTTCATACACCATTTGTTCCCTTCAGGTTCCTGGAGCCGATGTGCACCATTGGTCGATGGAAGATGTGAGTACAAGGAGAGGAGCTGACATAGCTTCAGATAACCACCTAGTTGTGACCAAGACAAAACTGAAGGTAAAGAAGCATTGGACAACTGGACAAACAGCATTACAAAGATTCAACATATCCTTCCTTCGACATACTGATAGACTCAACGAATTCCAGGCATCTCTCAACAACAGGTTCCAAGCCTTACAGAAGGACAACTGGAAAGAATAAAAAAAGCACTAACTTCAACGTGTCACGAGGTTCTGTGTAGCAACAAGCATCATCATAAGGAATGGATCTCTATGGAAACCCTGCACACAATTCAAGAAAAGACGAACAAGAAGATAGCAATTTACAACAGCCGAACAAGAGTGAAGAGGAGCGTTAGAAGTGACAAGCAGAAAAATGTGGAAGAACTAGCAACGACAGCGAAAAAAGCTGTAAGAGAAGGAAATTCGAAAAAACTATATGACACGACAAAGAAACTGGAAGGGAAATATAGTAAACAAGAGAGACCGGTCAAGAAAACCGAGATTCAAGAACAGATGAACAGACGGGTAGAATACTTCGAGGAACTCTTGAATAGACCAGCTCCAGTGAATCCACCGGACATCGAAGCAGCGCACAATGATCTTCCAATAGATGTCACTCCACGGAAGATGGAAGAAATCAGGATGGACACCAAACAAATCAAGAGTGGAGAAGCAGCAGGACCTGACAATATACCAGCGGAAGCTTTGAGGCCAGACAAAGAAGTAACTGCAAACAAGCAGGCAGATTTGGGGAAAAGAACAAGAACCGATGGACTGCAAAGAAGGCACCTCATCACGATACCAAAGAAAGGAGTTCTGAGCAAATGTGAGAAATACAGAGAAAATCATAGAAAGACAACATCAAAACGGTAGTCTGCACAAGGTCCACAAGACATTCGATTACCACAATCATAAATAAAAGAACTTTATAGTAGTCCTATTTGTTGTAGGCACTCAATTATAATGTCTTTTCTAAATTCCGCTGTGAATCGATCGTACGTGAGTATCATGTACTGAAATTGGTACGGTGACCTTGAAATCCTTTCAATGCTTTAGAACTGGGTTTGTTGTACGTGTATAGTTTAAGGTTGTTTACTATAGAAATTAAAACGTATTATTATTGTGTACTATCGTTTTTTTTATTTTGTCGTCAATGCTGTTTTGTTTTTTAAAAAAAATATCTTGTCCAAGACAGACACCAGATCATTAACAGTCACATGTGTACATATGCAAGTAATAAATACGTGTGAAATGATTGCTAATGGTGTAAAACTGATGGTAATCGATATGGTGAACGTTTTTTCCCCGTTATACTGTAGTGAACGAGAACTCAGATGGGGACAGTCAGTTTATTAATCAATACAGAATAATAGAGTTCTTTCGTAAAATGTAAAAAACGATACATTAAATACTTCATTTGTAAATCTCTCATCCTCCATTGCTATTGTAATTATTCTCTGTATACAATCCTGTTCTCTTCAATTAGAACTTCTCAACCTTTTGCTGTCAGGTATTCCACTTTTCACTGATGTCATATATACTACTTATATCTGTCGACATAAGTAGCATACACCACAAAACTGGTGAAATCAATGAGTGGAAATCTGTTAACCATAGAGTACATAGCTATGTAATTATCCCCGAGAGATATAGCCTTAAAAACTATAAAGAGATGAGCCAATTCCGTGGATTCAATCATAATTCTCAACAGAGCATTGCTAAGATTAAAACAAAAGATCAGGTAAGTAGTGATGATTGATGATAATACAGTCGATTTATGTTTTGTCTGACAAGTATTGGTAGATCCAGATTTATGATTGAGATCTACAAGACATGTTCTTAGTCACTGTTTATAAGCTATTGGCATGATAACGCCTCAAACAATGCATATTCGAAACAGCAACACACAGGAACAAGCTAACTGATCTTCATTTCAATAAATCAGCGCTAAAAGACAGACAGTGAAAAGACGGTAGGACATTTTTTAAAGTAGATTTTACATATCCATTAACATTTTTACTACGACAACTTTTACTATTTATTATTTGAGATGTATTTTAGCTTGTTACGAATTCTTCTTTTGATTTCGGACTCATCAAATGAAGTAGTCTATCTAAGTGATATGTCTTGCCACTAAGGGTATACTAGGCAATAGAAATCCGAGTATAAACAGCTTACCATATAGTCTCAATGAGTTAGAATGGAGTTAGAGCACTCATTCATTAATATCTTAAACATTGTCACTTTTCTGTTCTTTATATTTCAGATTACTTATCAAGCACAGGTTTATTTCAGTCAATCAGTCAGTAACAACGTAGAACTTCGTAAGTACGTACATCAGTTCCAGTTGCCACACCACATTAGCACAGAGATACAATTGTCGATTCAAATACCGTAGTCGTAGAGGTAGCAAGAGTATAAGCAGTAATCGGAACGATTAGGGCTTGAAGATGTTATTCAAGCAGTATAATCCAATGAAATAAATTTGGAAAGACAAAAAAATAGGAGACATGAACAATCCAGAAGATTAGAATTTGGGTAAACACAAAGAGTGGCTGCACCTGCGCCATTGCAAACGATTTTCAGCCATGTCATTCAAGTTCTCTAACCATCGGTTGCTATCGTCTCTTGGATCCCAGCCAGGTAGTCTACACCTACTAACATGACTCAATCCACTTGTCAGTGACTTCATAGATTTGTGCCATGTTTTGATCTAGCCAACCCTAGCTTTCTTCCAACCGACTCCTACACCAGAAAACATCACACGTTTTAAAGCACACATTCAATGTGCAAGGTAGTAAATAAAATGTGCCCATTACAACAATGAAATTTAAACCTGTAATTAATTAATGGAAGGCCAACTGCTGTACGAACATTAAGTTACTAATTGGTTCCACATCATCATTTATATTTAGTATAAGAATTATAACTGGTCAAGATATTGTAGAATAATTTAATTGAAAAAGAAATGTAACAACACACATCTAAACTCTACTTAACAACATACTTTGATTCGTTTAAGTTCTTTAGTTTCCATGTGTTGAAATACCGCTTCACTAGCTTGTGAATCTACCTGAGAAAAAAAGCCAGATAAATAAAAACTCATATAGACATAGTTGATACAGAAATTTCCTATTTTATACTTAACCCGAATGTTCATGTGAATATGACAATATTGTTGAGGGTAACTATTACAAAGTGAAGTAATATTACTCTTCACATACTGTAGTAAATTAATAGGGTTGCTTAAACCTACATGATAAGTATTATTTATAATCAAATAATGGATAAGATTTGTGGATCAAGTGGATGATTTTGATGGAGTTTTATTCTCTGAACTGGATGGTTTGCTCGTGAAGCTTTCATCGTTCTTCTAAACGACATCATCAGCACATTGAAATCGATCTAATTGATCAACCAATCAGTAATATTTTGCACAAACATAGGTACAAAAATCAAACCAATGAGAGATACAACCAAAACAAAGAATTTGAAATATTCCCATATTGTAAAGTTAGAACAAGATATATAAGCGAACATTATTGTTCGCTTATATATGTCATTCAAAACAAAGAAGTGAACAATGACAGATTTAAGGTCAGCAAAAACCAATCAACATCGAGGTGTACAGGACAAGCTGTGAACCATATGTAGAGATATTTGAACACTTCACTTCTACCTGAAGTATGTGTTGATGATGTCATTCAGAAGAACGATGAAACCTCTACGACCAAACTATCCAGATCAGAGAACAAAACTCCATCATAATCAAATAGTACTGTGTAATAATTTTTTCGCTCAACAACTCAAATATGTTAGTGTTACTCATAAGATATCTGGAAGAAAGTAAACAGAAGCTTATCCACTTTCTGGTCTATAAATACCATCAAGGTATATCTCAAAATGAGACAAACGATATAAGATCAATTAACTTTGAGTTGTGATTTAGAAAATAAATCATCTTCTGTAAGAAAAGCTTTGAATGACGAAGAAATCAATGACCAATTAAGGTCTACCTTTCACACAATGCATAGGGGCATCAGTAATACAATATGGGATAGAGATTTGTTTGTTAGCCTGACCAAAGTTTCCCGATAGTCCATCTATCCCATATATGACGTTTACTGTAGTAAAAAGCTTTCATATGTGTTTATTTTATGGGAGTCATTCAGCAAGTTCAAAAGTTTTTCGGCGATGTTGTTATCACTGACAATATTCAATGACGTTTCTCGCTACTATTTCACAAGCTAATTACAATAAAACGATTGTAGATTAAGATAAAACATTCATCAACACATCCGATTGAGGTAGGAATCTTACATGGTATATTGATATCTTTAAGAAATGTATTAATCAATATGAGCGCAGAAACATTGATAATAATTAAAATGACTTTATATTTATCAGTAGTAATAATAATGAAATAAATTCAGTAATAAACAACGCAGAATCTTGAACATGTACATCAGTCCAACATGCTACAATACCATATCATCAAAGCCAGGTGAAATGATTCATACAAATCCCAGAGTAGTAACAGTATTAAGTGAAAAGACAAATTAACCATAGATAATAAAATTTGGGAAGAGTAAATGAATTTGTGGAATTGATCAGATCACATAAGAATAATAATTCATTAAAAACTAATATCAGATGTCATTACTGAAAATGATGATATCAGTCTATGAAGTTACTGACCATTGACTTGAGCAGCTCGAAATAGTATATAATTCTCGGATAACAACTACATGATGATACTAATTAATGGTTCGAGACTTTAAGATAGCCGGTTTAAGTTGTACAGATTCACTGATCAATCGACTTGCTCTTTTTACATAGAACTCTTTGTGGTTCCAATATGAATGGGCAATGTACAGAACACATATTTGATAAAATATTTATGTTTTACAGTTTTATAAGCCGTGTAACACGTATTTGGGTGAGGCAGTGCGAACTGTTCCTCAGAGTACTTGCATTCATTTACCCTACAAGTAGATCCAGGCATACGTTTCCTATTCGTACCGAAATTCCATGAATCATCTATATCTATCAGGGTTTATACAAAGATCAAACATAAATGAAATGATCGACACTCCTCAGTATTTTAGTTCGTAAGAATAAAATAAGGTTGGCAAGAACCATTCCTAGAAGCAACCTTTGACGTTTAATGAAGGAGAAAAAAAAAGCATTCCAAACATTCTTGCATCATTATTCACAGCATTTTGATAACTGTGAATGCTTTTCAGTGTCTTTATAAAACAAAAGTATACTATCTTGGTACATCGAATCAACAATTCAGTTTTAAGAGAAGAGATCAATCCTTGAAAAGTACACACTAAGAATGTACTATCTAAAATCAATAGATAACTGGCTATAACCTATCCTGTTACCATGCACACAGGAAAGGAAAACAAATACGGTTAAGATTTTGATTGAGGTCATGAACCGATTTTTGTTAGACCACTATTGAAAACCTGAAAGCACTAGACGGCCGTTTCGTCCTATCGCGGGACTCCTCAGCAGTGCGCATCCACGATCCCGCTCGCAGGATTCGAACCCAGGGCCTTCAGTCTCGCGTGCGAATGGTTAACCTCAATCAAAATCCTAATAATCTCCACAACCCCTAAACTAATAAATATAGTTAAACCAGTCACATACTATTCCATAAACAATAAGTTTCTGTTTGTATATGTAACTTAAAATATATAAATGACACCGAATTATTTATTTATTTTAACACACAGATATTGGTACAAGAAGGCACCAAATACATATGCACCACAAAAAGCTCATTTGATATGTGTGAGGGCTGTGATACTGTACGAGTGCCCAAACACAAGCAGGTGGTTTTATTAGGGAGCCACACTCCGAGCTTTCGACGTAAAGGTCTGACCCACAAGGCAGTGGAGCATCGTGAGGAGAGGCAGTCCCATGGTAGCCGGTGACCAACGATTGGTTCATACGTCATTTTTTCCTTCAGGATACTGGAGCTATCCCATGTGCAACATTCATTTGGGATCCGGTTAAAACGTCGGACATTCGCTGTTCGTTCTGTCATCTTCGTAAACAACAAAAGCGCCCTAGTAGCGCAGTAGGTTAGCGGATCAGTCTCATAATCTGAAGGATATCGAATTATTAAAACAATAATGAATTACTTACTTCAACTAAATTGTATGATAAATTACAATTGATATTTCGTTTTTTACAGATTTCCGTTAAATTTTCCGAATATTTATCAACTGAGAACATTTTATTAGTAGCAGTAAAATAATGAATATTTGCCAAAATCTTTTTACCAGACTGTAGAAAAAGAAGAATCAAGAAAAGATAAGAAATATAATAGGAAATATTGGATATCAGTTAAACTCTACTTGAAGCTCCTCTAAGGCTACTGTCGGTCTCAAGACCGGATAAAAGAGGAGAGTTGGGTAATAGGGTTAGCGATCCCATCTCGTAGAAAATTAACTTGCTAAAATAAATGCTAACTATAAAAAATAATTCAAATCATTTAAACTCAAACCCTGGGAGTTAGAAGGTCTTCATTTAGAAGACTTATAACGCTTCATGGTGAAATCCAAGTTTCATCGGAAGTCAAGAAGCTGATGTGTCTTCTGACAACCAGAGCAACCATTAATTTAGATACATGAAATGCTTGTGCAATATGGGAGACAGTGAGAGTCATCTTAATTGCTGCAGAAATGAGAAGATACAATCTGGAGGTGTTTGGAATTAATGAAACACATTGGACGCAAGTTGGAAAACAACGACTAGCTTCAGGGAAGCTTCTATTATACTCCGACCATGAATAAGAAAATATTCCACATGCACAAGGTGTTGCACTGATGCTAGTAAGTAAGGATGTCAGTTAAACAACCACTGAAAACCACGAAGTATTCAATAAATGTTTCATTCATTGATTTATGGTAATAATATTTAATGAGATAGTTAACATTAATTCATTTTTGTATCGGTTATTTGAATCTTCCCATTGATGTTCAGGATTGTAATTGATCAGTCTATGATTGGTATGTGTGCATCCTGTGAGGATGGCCTCGATATTGCTTTAAGTTACAAGAATTATAAGCAGAAATGAATGATGGTTAGCAGTGGCTCAATGGTCTTGCACGCGAATGCGAGACTGAAGCTGCTGGGTTAGAATCCCGGAATGAATACCAACTCTGCGTTACAGGTACATCCAGCTGACAAGTCCTAAATAGAACGAAACACGCGTCCTAGGTTCCATTACTAACCACCATCCATATCTACTTACAATAAGTTATTATTAGTTCATAAACTATTGAGAGCAAAAAAATACGCTGAGAAAAATATTCTGAATTAAATTGAAACTCTTTAGCAGTGTGCACTTGTGAATAAACTAATGATTGTGTCCAGGACTAGCAGGAATCGTGTAATCTTTGCAGGAATGGTTTAGTGCTTGGACAAAAAGTGGCTCGTGTACAAATTGAAATTTTAAGCCAACGAATAGTGTGATAGGAGTTTTTCTATTCTACACTTCGATACATGATGTTAAGTGATTGGAACTATCTAATTTGTTGTAGAACCAATCACCTATTCAATATAATTCTATGTTGCTTAAAAGTTTGTACAAAAATTGGCTGAGCTTTTGCGCTTGATATTCTAGGGCACACTGATATATACGATTTTATGGAATAACAATCATATTTGATATTAGTTCAAGTGTCATCAGTGGAAATCTGTTTCGATTATCGTATCAAGATTCACTCGGTTATATCATTATTTAATCGTTTATACGTTTTCCACTACAGAACATTTGTGTTATAGTTTAATAATAATAATCCAATCTCATCAATGATACACAGTTAAAATCAACTCGTCATCAATCCTCATTACAACTTCAGGAGCTTATCTTTATTGGATTCTGGCATTTTAGTTGGTTGGTTGGTTGCAAAAATTGTCCTAAACTAGGATAGTTATTCAACCTTTTCGGGATTACCTGTGGTTTATCGATTAAATTCCGTCAATGAAGAAAACTTCCTCAAACTTGATTAGATCTCCACAATCAAAAAAATTGTTGATTGATGAGGGAGTGAATGATTATCGACTGGGTTGGTATGCGTATTTTCTATGGCCAATCAAAACAAGGTATTAGTGTTGACTGATCCCAACAACACTTTTCAAGTATTTTTCCTCTTTAAAAGAAACCGGTAACTAATGTATATCCAAAATGTTGTTTACATTCAGATGGTAGTTTTCAAGCTGCATTGCTTCTTTGAATATATGCACGAAAACTATTCAAACGACTACAATTTTGTGTACTCAACATCAAAGCAAAGCCATTTTGTAAAACTTAGAAGAACCCGAACTATCCAAGTCGAAGTTGCTATGATAGAGCTTAAGTATATGTAACTCAGTATTTTTTTTCTGGTTAGCGTTTTTTAACGAGTTAGTTTTCTACGGGATCGGGTCGGTAATCTCATGCCCAACCCTCATTATTAGTCCCGGTTTGGGAACGGCAGTAGCCGCAGAAGGGCTTCAGGCTCCCTTTACATATCTGGGCAGCATCCATCACTGATGAACACGGTGGATCTGATGCAGATGTGAAGGCACGGATCGGTAAAACAAGAGCAGCATATTTACAACTGAAGAACATTTGGAATTCAAAACAATTGTCAACCAACACCAAGGTCAGAATTTTTAATACAAATATCAAGAAAGTTCTACTGTATGGAGCAGAAACTTGGAGAATTGCGAAAGCCCTCATTCAGAAGACACAAGTGTTTATTAACAGCTGTCCACGAAAAATACTTCGGATCCGTTGGTCAGACACTATCAGCAACAACCTACTGTGGGAGAGAACAAACTAGATCCCTTATCCCCTGAAAGCTGCTGCGTAGATGACGTAAACCCTTTTCCAAGATAAAAACAACTATCACCTCATTTCAGGACGTTAGGACACTATGATTTAAATACTTGTGCAAACAGGTCAAACAATTCCCTGATCAGAAATCCATCACCATCTTTAAAAAGAGCCAGAGGTAAGTCATCGGGGTCTGGTGACTCATTTAGCTTTAAAAGTTAGGGTTCCATCCGGAATTCCACCTCGTTAGGTGGATCAGTCGTAACTGGTCATGGAAGACAGAGAAGTCCGATAGGTGTTACTGAGGCAGCATAGAAACTGGTTTGTTCCTCAGAGAACTCTGTTCGTTGTCCAAAGAATCATAAAACTAGTATAAAATATTTGCTATAAATTACCTGATATTTTCAATGGTTCACTACACAACTTACAAGGGTTAATTATGATAGTAACTATACCAATTTAATAAAAACAAGAATATTCTCTTACCCTTTTCATGTAATCTTCAAATAGGTACATAACTTTTTGTGGTGCACCAGCGCATTTAATTGGTCCAGCTGGTAATGTGAACACAGCATTTCCACCATTAAAATTTTGATAAGCTTTATAAGTTTTTTCTACATAATCTGTAGAATAATTTGAACAAACACGTGGATCATTTTTCAATGCTTCTTCAGCTCCAATAACCTTAGAGAAGAAAATAGAAAAACAATTAAAGGGAAATTAATGCGTAGATTGTTTAATGATTGTTGAAGTCATTCTATCTATACCCATAAATCTATTGGCTGTAAGTCCCGTTAAACATAACACGCAGTCAGTCATGCGCAACGTACAACCTGAAGCATGTTTTTATTGATTCACTTTGTAATTAAGTATCAGGACTGTTAAGTAAAGTCCTAGAGTAGCAACAGCATTAGTGCAACAGTCATTAAGAATAAATGACATTCGTAGGCTGCTAACAGTCGAGCATAAGTGTTTTTGAATCATCACTGTTGTCTTTTGAGACTGCCTAATGATCCATGTCGAGGCTATACATAGGTATTAGGTAGGATAGCGAATTAATTAGTGAGGTAGTGAATAATTATCAACTGAGGCAGTTCTGATATGTGTTACGTATCCCAAACCTCCACTTACCTCAACCTGTGATGTTATGTGGTATAGGATTAAGCTGGAAGAAATTTAGGGACGGTCGGACGAAATATGGCCATGTTAATAGATGTAAACTATCTAGTTAGGGGACCGCGTGATTATCGTAACCAATGGTGAGAGACTTTAAATAATATAGCTCTAAATCATTTAAAGTGGCGCATTTGCATCCATTTTTTGTATCCTCGTCAATTCTGAGCTTCTGAATTCCTTACAATTCTTTTGATGTCACAAATTTGCATTTTCCCTAATCGTATCTTCGATGCTCAGTTTTTTCCATTTCCATTGATACTGTTACTATTTCTATCACCACTGTGGAATTCGCCCTAATAATTTCATCTCTCTAAGCGAATGGCGTATGACAAATTTCATTGATGTAAATACGTATCAGGTTTAATGTTGCTACCGACTGACGGTGTTGAAGACACCTTTATTCAAATACGAATATCCTTTATTCATATATATGTGTATAAATTTTATTGTACAATTAGCGTAAAACCTGATGACAGTCTAATCACAGACAATGTTGTTCACCAATGTCATGTTCGATTTGGTATTCAATCAGTTCTACCTTACTGAAAGATCAACTGTTATCATATTAATCATAGATTTCCTGTCATGCATTACGCATAAATTAAGTAAGTTCATTCTTTTATGATGTATCATTTGTAGCTGGTCCCAGTTATATTAATTATATACATACGAACCAAATTCTACGTTGCGACTGAAAGATCGGTTGACCACAAACTGACACAATACTCAGAGATAAAGCCAGAAATCAGAATATCACAATTTATGCAGATGTGAAAGATCAATGATGAACAAGCTCAGCGATTCTACTTCCTGAATGTTACAAGAAGCTGAACTACAGTATAAGCATAAGATAATGATTTCAAAATTTGTCTATGAAAAATGAACATATACGTTACATATATTTACCTTATCATAACGTAAAGTTATTCCAAGTGCCAAGATTAAATATTCATATGATATCTGAAAGAAAATATCATAAGAAATGAAATTTATGAAGATTATTGTTTTATGTGATGAGATTATAATTTATGGATGAACCAATCAGGTATAAGATAACAGGTCTCGGATTTTGGCGCAAAATTTCATTCAACCATTTGGCTATATAAAGTTTTGGCATTATAGTTGATGTCAATTCGTAATGAAAACCCTAAATCTAATAACTTAACTTAAACATCAAGTGTAAATCCTAATTATAATTCCGTACACTAGTTTATAACACTCATTTGGTCCTAGTTATTAGGTGGACACTCTCAAGGTCACTCTAGCGTCGCTCAAAAATCGTTCATAAATTATAGTCTCATCGAATAAAGTAGTATCTTGTTTAACCCAGAATATCACGATGCTAATATACTTTGAAAGAATATAGTAGAAAAGGCTTAATGCAATGAGAAGACAAAGGTTATCAGAATTATGTGATTTAATTGCGCAATACATTTCGAACAATTTGATCACATATATAGTTGTTAAGAACATTTTTATATGAAAAATGAAAAGTCAACTAGACAGGTTAAAGGTAAGTCGTAACAAAGAAAAATAAAATATGCAAAAACAATCTGATAACCACTTTGGATAATAAATCAGTATTACGAGGGTAGGCTAAGGGTAAGAACAGATAGTTTTTGAACACATAAGAGGGCTTTCAGTTTCCGTATAGTCAAGGTTTCAATAAACCATAGTATACGCCCTTGAAAGCTTTTGTACAACACTACAAATGTTGTCTTGATATCGACCTTATGAGTAGTCTTAACCAAATGTTTCGCGATGGAAAAAGATGCCTGTCTATCCTGTGATCTTATTTAACTGTTGGAATTAATTTGTTCGAAAAGGGTTAAAACATTTAGAAAATAGATCATAAGAGTCAAACTCCTGGAATAATCAATAAAGAGAAAGAATGTATTTGTAAAATCTCAGTGAAAGAATTCGAAGTAAACCCAACTTTTCATCTGACAATCTGGTCTAACCTTTTTCAAGGAAATTTCCTTGAATAGTGTTTAAAGGTGTGTGGGCCCGGTAGAAGACTATCTTGAAATTCATGTTAGCTGACTTGGAAGTAAACATTAAGCATGAACTAAGAAAATGCTTTATAAACTATTCAGATGTTACAATTCAAAAGAGTTTATATTTTTATTCAGTTGAATGAATATCATTTGGGGTCTCAGTATTGATGCTCATACAAAATTTCGAATCTAGTAGTTGTTTTCAATGACAGAAAGTTATAAACCACTGCTTCACAGTACCCGCTAAATATTCAGTAAACATTTAGAACCCAGCACCATTACATGTGAGAAAAACATCTCAGAAATCCACAAGAGGATTTTTAAACCTCTTGCAGTTAATGTTACCAATAAACCAGTGCATTGACTGAAGTTTATTCTAAGTGGACCCAAAGACACAACAACAAAAAAGAACGACACGTTTCACATCATCAACACAATAAATCATAAAAACTGTAGTCAAATCTACATTGGACAAAATGAACGTCTTTTATAATAACGTATACACGAACATACAATATCAGTGAAACGATGCACTACATCATCATTAATATTAATCCATGTGTAAACAACCATGGATACAAATTCTTGTGGGATAACGCCAAACTTCCCCACTGATGAGATTTTCAGAACGGCATTTATACCCATTGGTCATCTATAAATTATATTAGTTAACCCACACGAAAAAGGTTCATCCAGCACATGCTGAAAGGACAACAGAACATAACAGTTGAATTGATTATCAAAACCTACAAACGTAATCAAACACAAGCAAGGATATCGAAATGAGCTGAAGAAGAGCTCGTAGAATACCAAAGAAACTTCTAAGTTACATAATCGTTGAACTTGTCTGGATCTCTAATGAAACATCAGCAATTAAGCCATCCACCTATGAAACTTCAACAATACCAACATAATACTAACAATATACATACCGATTAGCAACAAAGTTTGTTAAATTTTAGTTAAAATTTTAAGAACAGAAGAACTAGATCAAAAACTATGCAAAAATACAATACATAAAGAGCGTAACATATGGTTTAAAACAGTTACGAAGATGGTATATGTGATAGACGAAGATTTTAGGCGACCATAACTAAAATCAGACCATAAGAAGTCAACTAATATGATAGAAGTGAGATAATAAGGGACTTAATATATATCACATAAATCCAGACCACAGAGTGATCAAACAAGAAAGATATCGTAGAGAAAAGGTCAACATCTAAATGAAAACTTAGTTATTGTCAAGGACAATGAAACAAATATGTTGTTATTAACACAGGAATTCAGACAGCTTATTGGAAATCTTATCAGACTTAAAAATTATTAACTTATATATTTATTTGTAGGTTAAAAAACGAAAGTAAATTTCGCAAAATATTAAAAACTGTGGTAAAATTTTTGTTTTTTGAACTAAATGATTTGATCATGGAGCTTTAGGTGGAATTTTGTGTTGATGATATCATTCAAAAGAACACTGAAGGCTCCATGACCAGACCATCCAGTTCAGAGAACAAAACTCTGTCAAAATCATTCACCTGAGCTACAAACTTCCACAATCGATAAAAACTGTATATATCTAAGCATAAAATCCGACCGAGTAATTAATGCAGTTGTTAAAGTACTAGATAAGGATGACAAATCAATTGATGATGTAGTGAAACTCCATCAGTTGAGATGGTTAAGACATATATCACGTATGCCCAACTACCAACTGCCCTGACGAGCGATGTTTCATGGTTTAGGGGTAAGTTGGAAGAAAGCTAGGAGCGGCCAGATCAAACATGACGCATTTAACGAAGTCACTGACAAGTGAACTGAGCCATGATGGTAGGTGTAGACTACTTGATTGGGATCCGTGATTTGATGGAAACCGATGGTTAGAGACCTTGAATGACATGGCTGAAAATCGTTTGCAATGGCGCAGTGTTCTCCGAAATTCTAATCTTCTGGATTCCTAATGTCCCTTTCTATATTTTCTCTTTCCAAATTTAGTTCACTTTATTATACTCCTTGAATAACATCTTCAAGCCCTAATCTTTCCGATTACTGCTTATACACTTACCACCTCTACGACTACGGTATTTGAATCGACAACTGCATCCCTGTGCTAATATGGTGTGGCAACTGGAACTGATGTACGTACTTACGAAGTTCCGCCTTGTTACTGAATCACTGACTGACTTTATTAGAATAGAAATTTCATTTTACATATCATGTTTTAAGAAATTTAGATAAGTTTATTACTAATATTATTGAGTATAGTCACTTTACTTGTAGCTACAAAAATAAAAACAAGATTCAAATAGAAAAAGACACTTTTTGTAATAAAATTAGCTTTTCTTAGGAAACTACAAGCAGATATTCAAAATTTTCTTTATTAATTGCATATATGTACTACATTATATTTAATAAAATACAAAACAGTTAAGGTAGCAATATACATGCCCTGGTACGGCCGAGAGTGGGGAGAGTCCGCTCTCCCTCTCGAAATGTTCTCACATGGCCACGCGTATATAGCCTCTGTCAGGGAAGTCCTACTCACTGCCTTCTCGCACCACGGGTGTTGTTCACGAAATTGAGAGGACGAAAAGCGAATGTCCGGCACTCTAACTGCGTCGGTGGACGTGGAGAGTCTACCTAGGGGAGTTAGAAAACTCTGATTCCAAACCAATGGTGCACATGAGCTAGCTCCTGAAGAAACAAACGGCGTATGAACCAATCGTTGGTCACCGGCTACCATGGGACTGCATCTCTTTACGATGATTCACTGCCTTGTGGATTAGACCTTTAAGTCAAAAGCTCGGGGTGTGGCCTCCTAAGAAAATCACCTGCTTCGGTTTGGGCCCCCGGGCAGTATCACAGCCCTCACACAAATAAAACGAGATTTGTGTGGCGTATATGTATTTGGTGCCTTCTTGTACAAATATCTATGTGTTCAAATAAACAACATTTTGTATTAAGTATTTTTCATATAAAAATTAGTTTCATAAAAATACTCACTTTATCTCCATTTGATAGTAAAACATAAGATTCTTTTGGATCAATATGTGTAATTTTATCCTTATACAATATGGCTTTTGATGTTAAAACGTTTTCTAGAGGTTGAGCTGATTCTTTTAACGGTTTAATACCAGCACCAACAAGTGTCCATAAAGGTTGATAATAATGAGTCTGAATAATAATATTAATAGAAAAAAAAATAATATAGCGATATCAAGAAGAACAAGACTATGGAATAGTAAAGGCTGACGTTGAAACAGGAACACAGTCAAGGTATTAATCCTCCAAAAAGTATGTTCTATCGTTCATGAAATAAAAATGCAAAACCTCAATTACATCAATGAATGTAGTTGAGTTTCATTTTAACTTTAGTCTGAAAAAACATCGAGTCATCAAGTTCCAAGACTTTTGGGGATTTGTCCAGGTATTTGTGATAGACGGATAGCTAATAAGTCAATAACTAGACACCAAAAAAAATCACGTGCCATACAAAAGAGAATTTGTGGGTTGAGACAGTGTATAGTCTCCCAAGGTGGACAAGATACTTTTCCAGGGAGACCACATCGAAAACCTCTGACTTGGAGGCGTAATTCTTAAACCAGTGAATCCACGTCAGACGTTGTATCATTGTAACAGTTAACCAAAAATAAGTTCTTATGCCAATAATCTGCTTAGGATCGTGGAGCCTAAGCACACAATTAGTTTGGGATTATAGTTTTCTCATTTTCAATAATGATACAAACTGACCTCCTGTCCACTTTACTCAACTTGAGTGCCAGATAATGTATAGCATGAAGGTTACTGAAATTACAATTACAGAATGTATTCAAGTCGTCAAAAAATACTGTTTGAAAATGGTAATACTTATGAAATTGTTATGCTCACTTTCGGTGTTACTTATATGGCAGTATAGACAAAAAAGAATAAGCATAGTTTCAGAATATTCTTAGCTCAGGAAGTTGTAAAAAGAACAAAATCCAAATCATACAGGAACTTTATAATGATTAAAACAAAACAGTCAAAACAAACGTAAGACCCGACATGGAAGTCTATCAGCCTACGTTATCGTATCATAACAGGACGACCAGATGAAGTTATTAAGATAAAAATATCAACATGGTAGAAAAATAGTAATTTGCCATAAAGAATTTCCAGTAAAATTTAAGAATTACTTACTGCAGACGGCTCAATGACAGCAACTTCATTCTTTTCAAAATGTTTACACAGACGGTTAGCTATTGAACAACCACCTGTGCCTCCACCTACGATAAGAATTTTATGCTTTGGTTGTTGATTTGTAGAACTCATATTTCTTATTGAAAGAGCAAAGACTCGAGTGAACAATGTTGGTTTAGAAAATATATCCATCTGTAATTTTTTAATCAAATCACAGCAAAAAAGATTAGTTTCATTGAAAAAAGACTGACAATAATGCACCTATATATTTACAGTTCGTAATAGTGTATTGTTGTCAACCTATTAAACATTTAATGGTAAACAATTGTACTAGTGATTGGGCTTAGATTTTGACGAGAATGAACTTAACTTTTGAATTGCTACAGACAGGCTTATACATTATAATTATATTTTGAGTTTGTGGCAAGTGTACTGAAATTTGTGTTTATATGGTAGGTTACTAAAATTTGCCAGAAGTATGATTTTCTATATTTATTACATTGAATAAACTCTAGTAAATAGATAGACAACAATATACAGTAATCACATGTTTTTTTTGTGATTCTGAAGGCTAAGCTAGCTCGCCAACTTTTAGATCATGTAAAACATCCCTGAAGAGAACTGTAAGCTGAGTTTAATACAATTTGAAAAGATAGTCTGGTTTATTAATAAATGTTCCAGGTCTCTGAACTAGGTTACAATCTATAAATAAATCTTTTGTTTGATAAGGCTTTTGAAGCCTAAAACAAAAAGTATCAAGTTGATGTGGTGATGAACTATACGATAAAGACTGACCTACAAATCCTAAATACCGCAAGATACATAGGTCATGAGTTTATATCTGAAATCGCATTTGGAATCATATAATTACCTGTGTAGTATCCATGCATCTATATAGAGATGAACAAGAAATAAATCAATGTTATGTCGTACGGATAGCATATGTACATAAGTCAATCATATACCATGAGAAGTAAAAACAGGAAGCAAACAGTAGAATACCAGCATAATTTTTATGACATTATTTATGAAGCTTTCTCAACGTGCTAGTAGACATTTCATCTATTACCTATTCAGACACCAAGTTGTGAAACAGGAAATAAAAATGTATTGGTTTGATACTTAGTGATGCAACACGTCTGAGTGCAGTGACAGTTAACATGAACTCAAGAAACCAAAAATCAAGTAAGACTCATTGACTACAAACAAGAAAAGAAGGACTAGGAAAAAGTCCGTCTACGCATCAAAATTTATTGAGCCTTCGATAGGCTTTTAGTTATCTTAGTACAATGAATTAGATGAGCATGAAATCGATCCTTCTCTTTGTTAAATGTAACTAATTATTTACCAGTCAATTTGTCATAACCAAGCCAAAAGAGAAGTTTAGTGGCCCTGTATCTGGCTCGAGTTACATCATAAGCTGATTGTTATCGAAATATACATGCCGAAAACTCTCGTAAATAATTATCGACATAAATCGCGTCAGTCAATGATTGAATTAAATAAACCAGATACAAGAATGGGTTTTGAACACGTTTATTCCATACACTCGTTGATCTGAACAGAAAATTAGAGAAACGAAGTGGGAAAAGCGAAGAGAAGAGGGATGGAGAAGGAGAGTGAGCAAACTCCACTTTAGTGGCTCTGTATCTGACTCCAGGTCAGAAGGCTGCGTGTTTGTATCACGTCAGGCTTACCAGACAATTGTGGTGGAAGAAATATACTATTTACAAAAATAATGACAGTTATTGCAAAACAAGTTTATGTCAACTCTCCCCACAGAAGGTAAAAAAGTGGGCCAAACAGAAAAACAAATGGTTGAAGCTTCTGTTAACCACAATGAAGTTTTCAAGCGATCAGGAAGAAAACGAGCTAGATTACAATCACTAACATAAAACATGAGCACGAGAGAACAAAGAAGAACGTCAACCTGATACCAGAAAAGCAATTAAAAAGCAGGATAATATAAAATATGAACACAAATATGATATATTTCTAGATATAATAAACTAAAGGATGTAAGCAGAATATTGTACATCCATAACCACTTACTTCTTCGTTTGGCAAACGCATATAGTGAAATAACTTGTAGACAATTTCAAGGCGAAACATATTTAAATAAAAAAGAAATAGAAGTGAGTGGTTTTAAGTATGTTTGTTATTTCAGTCACGACAACAAACTGAACGCTTTAAATTTCTACAAACGTTGTCTTGTTTCAGGGCTGCGATTTGATTGGCCAGAAATAATGAATCCGATGTCCAATATCTTTGTCTCGAGCTTGTATATACCGTTGTATCAGTACAGTTCCATGGTTTCGGTTTTGTCTAGTGAGTGATAGTCTAGCCACTTGATCGCAATAATTTCATTCATTTTGTTAGTTAATCGTAGATTTGTATATCATATAGTTGGGTGAGTCTGTTTGTCTCAGGGCCGTAGGGAATCTTGGTAACAGCTGCTATTACATTACCAGCCAAGAAGCTAGTTGGTTGCACTGTGAAAATAATGTGGCAATCCAAGCATCAAGGGATAATTGTCTGGCAAATAAATGAGTGAGTTAACTATAGCGGCGAAAATACCCTAAATAAATAGTTCCGTAAGTTTTGACGTTATTGCTGACGTCACTAGTTTTACTGGACACATCTACATAAAAACGTTCGGTCACACATACACATCGGAGCACAAGTGGATATTTTGTGCTACGCGTCCCCTGAAACTGTTGTCCAGCTTAAATCAAAGGCTTCCTGACTTGTCTATAGCCTTCCAAATATATCTTCGAACCCGTTCATTTCTGACTTCTGATTTAACTGAGTTGGTATGCTTCGATCATGAAATTATTACGTGTTTACGTGTTGTCAAACTCCTAATACCTCTCGCATAATTATAACTAATTGGGAATTAAGACAATGTCAGAAGACGGAACTAAAATGTAATAGGGAAATCGGAAATATTAATAAGCGAGATAGGAGAACTTTACTGATTTTCGGCCATGGTAATCGGGGAAAATTATAAGGCTGGCCCAAGGGACCCGTGCTGGACTTCATGGAGTATATTTTTGATCTTTTGACAGCAATAGGAGAAACATGCTGGGTCTGTAACGGGCTGGATTATTTCTATCACCCCAATGGAGACTGGAGAGAGGCCTGCCTCCATTATATTGTGGGTTAGTGTGGATCTGGTTAGTGTCTGAGCAGGTCACACTCTAGCGTCTCGGTGACTTCTGTACACTGTTCACGACTGTAGATCGGATGTTATCAAATGCAGGGGACTTTCCTAAACACATAGTTTATAGTTCTCTTAATAATAACTCGGATGTAAGCTAAATATATCCTAGTTTCTCAGCTGTCAAAGAGTTTTCAAATGTTCCGTGTCTGCAGAAACCTCGTTTAGTTAACCTGTGAAGTCATCATTAAAGATTTTCGCATTCCCATGGTAGTGAGATCTTTTCTGTTTAGCCCTTCAAGCGTACAGATGCCCTGTTTTTTGGCCTTCATTTGATCACGAATTTAAGTAACTGTTTGTGTTCCGCTTATGTTTTGTCTGCTAGCTAGGCTTGTAAAGACTTATATCTCTGCAGATTTCGTTGTCGTAATCGTTTTCGAATGTCATGTAGGAGTTTCAAACCGAATCCTACTGAGAGACTTTCCAATTTTATCAGGCTCCTGTCTTGTTCTGTAGCAAGCGTCCCGTGCTTCGTCTAAATTTGGACCTTTGCTTTTCAGGTATGTGCCTACACCACGTTACATTGTGTAGGATCGCATTCTGAATGAATTACTTCACTACTCCTCAATGATCATACACTATTGCTCCCCATCAATCTTGCGGCCATAGAGCATGTTGAAAGTGCTCTCTCACAGTTGTGTATTATGCCCTAGAGTAACGAACGTAGGAATCAGTTTCGTCCCTCTGAATTATCCCGTAGTTGAAGCGGTTAACAGTGCTATGCTAATGCAATTACTTCCTACTGGTGTGTGAACATCGATTCCCTTAACTAGAAGCTGGACATCTATCAACATGTAATTCGATTAAGAGGGATTTACGTCGTCGTCCCGTCTTATGACGCCACCCACACATTAAGTCAGTACCAAACTCCTAGTGACTACGTCAAGCCGCTTATGGAAACACCCCGCTTGATGAGATTTATGGTGGAGTGTAGAAGTCTCCAGCCAGTAATACTTCATCAAACCCTAGGTATGGTAAATATGTTTGCTCCGGTACTATCTAACCATTTTGTGATTTAGAACCCATACGCGACCAGTTTATTTCTTCAGTGAAATACTTTGTTCTGTTCAAGTTGAATCGACACCTGCATGATGTGAAGTATTATGGAAACTAGAAATCCCCGAAATAATGCGATTCAAACCAAACAGAACTAAGTGGGCACAAGCGAACGAAGGTGACAACAAGTACTAAAAAATCATTGGTTCGTACAAACACTACATCCACTACAGCTTAAACTGAATTACCAATTATTTGTACATTTTTTCCTGGGGTTCTTCATGTGTCTGTCAGAATTTGTACTGGATATAGACTTTGTATGATCTGGAATACACTCATTAGTATTAAAACTAACAACCGAAATTAGTATCAACTCACTCGTGGAATTGTATATGGTAAAAATGTAGTTTCTGTACTGGGACAACTAATATCTAGAATTTGAACCCTAGAATTTCTAACACCATCCTCCCTCCTGAAATAATGTTGGGTCCTTATGTCGCAATTTTATGACCAGTTTGATCTTTCCAATTCTCATTATCTTCTCATATATCATGCTTCGATTATTTTATGTGAGTGTTTGGGATATACACTGACATGCAATTTGAGGCATTCCATCATGTGACTTTGATGTGCATAAAAGATATGGTAAGTATTCCTTTTACATTTCACATTAAGATACACGAGGCCAAATACGCATTGATATGTGAAATTAACACGTGTGATTCAGCTAGGCTTGACTGGCCTGTAAAACAATCAAACAGAAAATATGCATCTCCCCATGCACATTGGGACAATTTTGAATCCGAACCTAATATGTGAGGAAACTGATGTAGCGGTAAATAAATCCCCAATATAAATGGCTCTGTAAATCCTCAACACTGGATGACGACAACATTAGTTTTACTGAACTCACCTAGCTGAAGGCGTTCAGTCATGCATCCGCACCAGATCAGTTGATCCTCGACATGTTGAAAGCCTATCAAATATCTTCGAAACTCCTCTCTTCTGTCTCTCGATTTCACTTGGTTGGTACGATTCATAGTAGGTGTTGCTGGTTAATGAGTTGTCAAACTCCAAATACTTGTGGCATCTTCGCTGGTTCTTCGAGTGCTTCGGGAAAACTTGTTGTTAGTTCTGATTCATCATAACACTGACGAATAATTCCACAAGACGCACATTAGTTGTGAGAAGATATAACATCTGATACAATGACATCAGAAATGTGACTAGATTCCGACTCCTTCGTAGCATATATGTCACATTTATTGGGGATATCGTTGGAGATAAATCCATTACGACGACAAGTAACGTCTGATACAACACCATAAAAACTTTAATGAGATTTCAGCTCACCTGGAACGTGTTCCCCATATATAGTTAGGATTTCACTATAAATAGATGAATCATCATGACAAACCACATCTGATAAAATAACATCAAAGTTTTGATCGGAATATGGTACACTACACATATTTACCACATATTTGTAAATAATTTCATTAGAAATACGTGAATCATGAGAACAACACATATCTGGCCAAGTAATATCATCGAACTGGTCGGAGTGTGATTCATTTGAAACTTTCAGCCAAGTAGTATCGGAATTATGAAATTTAGCATTAGTTTCAGCCAAATGAGTACTAGCTTTACAAACTGCCTATGTGTGTCCAAACATTTGGAAACTCACCCAGGATAAGCATTTACGAAACTCCTGCTCATCTTCGTGACCAGCTTTGCAACTCATCAATGAATTGTTACCTGCATAACATTGAGTACTCATTGGATTAGCATGACATACTTATTTACGGGAATATTTGATGTCCTGACGAATCGTTTTGTGAAAATTTCTTTCTTTACAGCACTCGAAATGTGTACACTTTACATGATTTAGTAACACTGCTTTAAGAGTGGTATAAATAAGTGAAACAGACTTCTCTGGAAATGACAGAGTTTAATGAGCAGTAAGCTTCTTTTCCGATGAATGTTGAGAAACATGTGACAATATTAACATCCACGAAAACGTCCTTGTTCATAGTTCAGATTTAAAACCTTTCCATTTAATTTTCAAAACATTCAGAATTAAAATGAATGTTCGACTCTCCCATTACAGGCTCCCTTGCGAAGCCATCGTGATATCCTGAAGTACCTAAATTATAGTACAAACTAGAAATCTCAGAAACAACGCAATTCAATCAAGAAGTATTAAATAAGCAAGAAAGAACGTATTGTATTTTGAATTCTAAATAAGACAGTCCTCGAATACAAAGAAATCATTGATTTGAAGAAACACCAATCTATATTATAACAGTCAGACAAATATGCCCATTTTTCGCAATTTATACAGAAAAACAATGAAAAATGAAGAAAAATGTAAGCACATAGAAAGTGTCAAAATTAAAGAGACAGTGGGATTGTTATTTTGTATATAAATCAGGAAGAGGAGAGGTCCTAGTACTGAGCCCTGGGGGACCCCACTAGAACATTCCATAGCGCGTCAGAAATTGAAGTTTACCCCGACCTTAAAATGTCGATTTGTGAGGTATGAACTGAGCCAGTCAATTAAAGGTGGTTTGATTCTCAATTGTTTGAGCTTGTTAATAAGACATATGTGGTTAACCCTATCAAAAGCTTTAGAGAAATCAAGGTAAATAATGTCTACCTTCCCCTTGCGATCAACGATGCTTGTCCATCTGTCCACCGCGGTCAGCAGGTTCGTCATACAGGAATAACCCTTCCTGAAACCATGCTGTTGGGGTGAGAAGAAATTTAAGGACAGCAGATAGTCATGTATATCATCGTATACCAGGGACTTCATGATCTTTGAAGGTATAGAGAGAAGGGCCACCGGTCGGTAATTTGAAGGTTCACTGCGTCGACCTCCTTTGAAGATTGGTGTGATATGAGCCAGCTTCCAAATATCCGGTAGTTTGCCCCGACTTAGCGAGTGTGAGAACATCGCGCTAAGCGGTGTTACCAGGATTGAAGCTGCTCCCCTCAGTATAGCAGAATGAACCATATCTGGACCAGGAGAATTGTCTGTTCTTGGTGCTGCGGTTTTCGGAGCACCAAATCAGCGCTCACTTTCACTACGAAAAGTCCTGTGCAGTTGCAAATGAAGCCGTCATCAGTATAGTTGATTTGGGTCGGTTGAAATGTCCTGGAGTAATGCTCAGCCAGAAGGTTAGCGGCGTCACCGTCATTATCGTTCGGGCCGTTAGGGCCTAGCAGTTGAGAAACTCCAGTTTTGGCTTGACGAAGAGAGGCTGCGTAACGGAATAAGCCTTTCGGATTGGAAACAAATTTATCCATAAGCTTTAACTTATACTGAAGCCTGTCTTCTCTTATAGCCTTCGTACATATGTTCCCTAAATGTTTGTATTACCTGTACTCGCCGTTATTATTGGTTCGTTTGTATTCTGCCCAGAAATGCCTTTAACGGCTTAACAAAAGAAGAGTGAGGTTTTTGATAATTGTAGGTTGCATGTGGCTTTTGGGGACTGACTGAGGGACTGACTGCTTTGTAGCATATATGAGCGTGTGCAGTGAGAAGTTCCAGTGAGCATCCACATCAAGTTGAGGGTGAGCATCCCAATCCGCCTGTTGTAGATAGTCCTGTAGAGCTGACGCATTCAACCGTTTGAATTTCCAGCGCCTGTTGTTGTTGAGATATCTTAGCTCAGTTTTGCTGACGAAACTGAAGGCTATAACGGCGTGATCGCTTTTCCCCAGGGGAGCCAGAATTGAGAGGTTGTCGACTAGAAATTCTTCATTTGTAAAAGCACAGTGTAAGCGCGACGGTGTCTGACTGTCCCTCCAACGAGTTGCCAACTTCACATTTTCGTGCAGTCCCAAATCCTCGATGAGGTTGAATAACCGAGCTTCGATTGAATTTTCACCTCCAATATACGTATGTTCCGCGAAATTGACTCTGGGGAGATTGAAGTCCCCTAGAATCAGGATATGAGTGAAACCGAGATGCGTAGAGCGGGATAGTCCTTCCAGCATGCGACTGTCATACTCGATGTCAGCAGTTGGCTTCCTATACATGACTCCGCCTAGGCACCTCGAAGTAGTGGACAATCTCACAGAGCACCATGTTGATTCCTCAAGATTGTAAAACTCATGGTTGTGAACTTGGTGTACCTCCAAGCCTGATCCTATGTATGCGGCCACTCCACCGCAAATACTGTTTTTCTTTCATTGCGAAACAGAAACATCCCAGGTATTGCTAGCGCCTGGTTCGAAAACTGAGATATCCAAGTTTCGGATATTCCTATCAGATGAACCTTTTTAGCATTGCTAAGTTCACGTAGCTCATCCATTTTGTTCGGTAGACTGGCGGCGTTCATGTATAAGGGGTTAATACTTTCAATTTGAAGCACGTGAGCCTCTTCCTGTTTGTATGTGAGAGCCTTACGTGAGTTGACAAGTAACCCACCTATATAAGTTTTGTCGAATTGGTAGGCCCTGTCCTTTACACGTTTTTTTATCTTCAAGACAGTCTACAAGTGGAATGGTCAGTTCCAGCTTGCCCTTGTGCTTGATCCTGGCGTCATATGGCCTGTCCGGGTGCATGTGGATCCCAGTTGGCAACCGACGTCTGTTGACACGAAATGCTTCCAGAGCTGCAGTCGCCATATGGAGGATGGAAAATTTATTCTCATTAGTCGGGGTCTAGGGTCCCCGACGTTCTAGGCTAGTCTCGTCACATGCTGAGTCAGTGTGTTTTTCAGCCTCAAGGACTGTTTGATGAATTTCCATTCCCGAATGTCAGAGTTTGCTTGATCAGGGTCCATGTTTTCCGGTACACCTTGCACGATGATATTTCTTCCGCGGAAAAACTTCTCTCGAGAATCTTTAGGGACGTTCCGAATGAGATTGCGCTCAGAATACAGTATGTCGAGCAGTATTCTGACGTTCCAATCTGATTTCAGTAGATGACTAGCTAGCAGAACATCCTCTACTTCGGTAGCATTCTTGAGTGTTACACGAAGTAGTCTCGGGTGATTTTGATGCTTAGATACCTTTCCTCGAGTGAGCCGTGTGACCGTCAAAGGTTCTATTCTAGGAAGTTCGAGGTTTGTTCAGTTCACCCCAGAGCATCCTGTTGTTCTTGTCCCGCAAACTGAGAGAAAGATCAGGGTTGTCTATGAGGTTCATGATTATGAGAGAGTCATCACGGACCATTATTGTTTTCTCAGATTTTCCGGTGCGTTCAGGTTCAGTACATTGTTGTTTGAAGGTCGAAGCAGGTTTCCGAGTCGTAGGCCTTTTGATAACCGGGCGGACGTTTTCGGGGGTAGACGGAGCGGTCAAATCGCCGGTCGGTGTCCGTACAACACTTGAGATGTTTACCTTAGACGTGACACCTGGTCCTTTTTAGCTCTGTTGGCGTGGGTGCAGTCACCCGCAGAGTTTTTCGGAACCACTTTTGCGTTTATGGACCCTATACTAGGAGATCCGAGTTTTGTGAGGGAGTCAATTGCCGTCGACGTAATGATGGTGCTGAGTTTCAACATGTCATCATTAGTGCTAATGCGTGCTCCGTCGATGGTAGACTTATCGACATCCGTAATCTTATTTTCGTTGCGCGCCCTTGTTTGCCTACCTATTTTATGAATATCTGTTTACAAGTTTGCTGACAATTTGTTCCGCAGACCTGTCAATAGAGCAATGATGTTGCTCAGCAACACTACAGCATCCGTGCTGCACGTAACACTTACGATCCGATTTGCTGAGTCTATTGTAAGCAGTTGCCGTGAGATCTTTGCAGTTGTCGCATGGCATGCCAGATGCAACAGCGAAACGGCATCCAAATCGTTTGCATGAATTTTTCATGGCTGTATTGACGTAAACTGTGTTAAAGATACTATCAAAAGCTTAAGACCGTTAGAAATACACTAAAAAGCACACTAAAAACGGGAAAAGTGCATAAAACGGATGAGACAAAATGAACTAGCCTATACGTGAAAAATGAAGAAAAAAACCAAATAGTAAGCTGAGGCAAACCACAGTGAACTATTAAAATGGGCGAAACTCAAAAAATTGATCTACCGAACTTATAGCTCAGGATAGATTCTTTATATCAGAAATGGTACTTTTGTTGCGTAAGAAAACAGCAAAAGTTTGAGAAATACAAACCACGTTAGGACTAAACTTCCCGTTCGAAATGCGCGCGTTGAGATAATGAACATGTGTGTCATTAAAAGACTAGGAAGAAGTGTGCATCTACAAACACGAATCAAATTCAAGATCACTATCGAGCGCGAAAGCTTCAGCCCCGAATCGTTGAATGGGAATTCAATGGTGGACGAGCAATAAATGAAAAACTATCAGTCACACAATTAGTTGTTCTCTTTGACCAAGTGTGGATTATTCTACTACGCTTTGTGATTTTGATGCGTTGTATCTGAACCTTGTTCGTACATATGGTGATTTTGTAAAGAGTGACACAGGATTTATAGTCAGACAAAAATAAATTACAGAGACTTGATGAGCTGGATAAACAATGCACACACATACGCTTATAAACATACAGTCAAGATGAATAAGTCAATAATTGACAGGGTTAAAATGTGACTTAAGAAGAATTAATAAACTGGTTTGCCCGGAATCTAGAATAACCCATATGAGCTTGACATAGCAGCAGGCGCTACACAGCCATTCTCGTTATATGGTTACCAGGGCTACTGAATACGGTTTCAAATCGAAGTATTTGAAATGAGGTTTGACTTCTGTAAAAGATTGAATGAAGTCCAAATACTTTGATCGTTAGGCTGACTTACTACATGATTTTTATTTTGTTTGAAAACTATGATCATACGGCCCATCTGATAAACACGTGGAGCACTACCATGAAGATTTTTTTACTAACTAGGAATTCACGAAATTGAGCAATTTGCAACAAGTAGAACTAGATGAGTACAAATGTACGTAAAACATTTGGAATCCGTAATCAGCGAGCATCACGTGTAGAGAAATCGTTAGTTCATATAAAAACCATAACTGCCACAACTTAAATTGAAATTGAAATTACTGTAATCCACTATATCTTTTCCCCTTAGTTTCATCCAATGTCTATCAAGCTGTGTATTTGGCATAAGCTCTTTGCGACCTAGAATGTACTCATTCAAAATAGAACTAACAATCGGAACAGACTCATATGGTTCTTTGTAACGTTTTTGGTTGTCTTGACTGAGTTTCATATGAACCATAGCTCAGTTTCAGCAGAATTCAGATTAAGAAAATTAAATAATGTAGTAGAATACTTGATGTCCAGTTGATCAATTTCATTCACTACCTCATAATTAATTAATACACACTGTTCTAGTATCTTGAAAAGAGGACTTCAGCAATTGTATGAGATCTCCCCAGATTTAGTAGGTTAATGCCTACAATCGGTCAGTCACATATCTACACATGAAGTTGATCGCCAAAATGACGCTTGACAGCTTGCTCCTCCAAATCAGGGATAAGCTCTCTAACCTTCTGGTTATTCTGATGAATCACTTTACGGAATGTTGTAGTGTTCATATATTTGAAATTAGGCCGTGATATGCATGAATTGTTTTCTGGATCAATAATTCATTTCGAGGGATTTCATATTCTCTCTCCTCATCGTACTGTTATTGATTTCAAAGGCAAAACCGTTGTTATCCGTTTTTCTGCACACATCTTAACATTGGAAAAAAAAGTTTATAACAACAATTTCGCAAATATCATGCATTGATTATTACAATAATCAGTCTACTTCCAAAAAAATCTTGACAAACTACTGGTCGTAATTTTTTGGTGTTATTTAACATTTATTTTCTGAAAGTACACTACAGAATGTTTATAGTTACATCTTCAATTTCTTTTACTTTTGTTTATACAGTCTATAGTGTATATATAACATAGTAACCGTATGGCGTCTTTTTCTTCTAATACGAATCTAAACTTATTGTTGTGCACACGTAATTTACGTCGCTTATAGACATATGGGATTTATGATAAAAAAACAGTGTCGTTTAACATTTAATCGATGTTTGTAAACAAAATATGTACAACACTGATACATAAACAATGAATTCTAAAGAGAACGGAATAAGTTAATGGAACTATACTTCTTATTGTTTAAGTACATATGAACACGTGAGTGTAATAGAGGTATAGGGAAGAATAATGTGAATGAACAAACATGATAAGGAGATTTATAATCCCATTACTTGAATGGATACAGTTGTTTATTTACAATATGATAGTCAAAATAACCATTGTAGCTAAAGGTCAAGGTAATGTTAGAGATAGGCAATGTCTCATTTGTAAAAGGAGTTTCGATTTCATCTCATGTACGATCAAAACATTTGTAGATTTAAGGACCTGCAAATAATCAAATGTTGCCACAATTGAGTAGATTGTTTGAACGACAATGAAATACGGTTGTGAGTTAGTTGTGTTATAGAGGTGAACAAACTATTTTGAAGTAAACATTTTTATTTATCTCGCTTTATAATTGTGGAAACAATTTGAGACGAATTATCGTTTAGTTGGTGAAAGTTAACTGTATCCTCAACTAATATATCGTTTATCATACTAAGATTCAGAGTCTATTATAATAGACTATTATAATAGACTTATAATAGACTTATCAAATGTGAACACAAACAAGTGAACGTGTTATATTCTAACATCTGGATATCGTCCTGAACCAGCCTATAGAAAAGATAGTTGAACGCACTTTGTGCACCACATATATACCACCATTTATTCCGTACGTCTATCAGGATAAAATTTTAACCATAAATGACAGACTGGTGATTGTAACTTCTCTCAGATCATCAGTAAACTGATTCGAAATCGATGTTGGCATTTTACATTCAAAACTGTTCATCTTGGCATAATAATATATAGGATTTAATTTGTCCTACAGATATACTACTAGAACCGTAAACGGCAGCACAGAGTTTATGTGAAGGCTATAGTCAGAACGAGGAAAACTTGACTTTAAACTTTATCTGTCTCTGAACGTAAAAGAAATTAGATTAGTTCAATAATTAGGGGAATAACAGTTATGAAGTGAAACGCACTAACATACCGACCAGTATTGTATGTCTTATCGAAATGAATAAAATTATGGGTCACATATAATATCATAGGATAATAATGTATTTTAATTGGTAGGTCGCATGCAACAGGGATAGTTTAAAAACACACCAGACCATATCATTGTGGTGGACGCTTAAACAACGATAGAATTGGTCAGTTATGGACGCAACTAACATAAAATTTCCGTTGGTAAATTGTCAAAGGTTCTATGACTTGAGGGTCAACCCTATTTTTGATTTATAATCTAGATGTGTATGCATTCTTGGCAACATTCTTATATCAGCACAAACAATGATCTTTTAGTAAGCCAGCATACCAAGTCATTGTTACTGCTGTGATTTCATTGACGTTTACACTACATACAGCAGTCAGTGGAAATATCTCAACTTTCACTACGTCAGTCACTGCCTTTGTGAAGGTGTGGAAAGGAAGACATGTAGATGGAAAGAATAATGGTGTGACAATAAAAGAAATGCACCAATTAGAAAAAAATTTCATCTGCTGAGAAAATTTCGGGTATCTGTAAATGAAAATCATACGATTTTCCTGAAAAGTCGGATAAGTTTTAGGATATTGGTAAAGAACCTGGGCAACTGGGGAAATGTTGAGGCATTAGTCTTATTCCATTAAAGTTAGACAAAAAACAACATACGATACACATGGCTGTATGTCATTCGACATTTCCTGAAATGTACACGTCTGATATGGGCACACATGCAAGTGTGTTTAGCTAGCCTACAATCAATTTACAACTCTAGTCGAGCAAAAAATACATTACGGTTTGGACCAAAACCAATCATCAGACAAAGTACTGTTTTCTACGTCATACATTTATGCAATGAGTGAGATAACACAAACTGATAGCAACACAGAGAATAAAGTGAACGCCCTGATCGTTCGCGAATAGCTCCCAGTTACATCCGTTTATTTCGCTCAACTTACACATAATCCATCTCAGTGAATGACAATGAAGTTAGTTTGTTGATAGTGACAATTCACTCAGTAGACTATACTGCAATGCTACTTGATGTAACTACGAATCGATAGAAAATAGTGAAGGACGGTTTATTGAGAAACGACTAGTGATGGAAAATGTAAGAATCATTTTAGAATGAGGTCGACTGATTCACATTCACTCCCATATCTCGTATTCAATGTCTCTAATCTAAACGATAAATTCGCTAGAAATATACACAACAAGAGCGAATTGAATAATTTGTGTGTGGAAACTTAAAAAGCACAGTAGTACTGTATTAAGCCAACACATTCTGTTGAGAAAATCACATGCTCCACTGTTCAACTTCAAAGTGAACAGAAACAGTTAAGGCAATCGATTAATTCTCATGGATAACTCATTCTATTTAAGTGATGTTGCCATCGTTCCTTTGAGACGAGACCACGCATAAAGTGACCAGCTCATTAGATGATAGACGGAATGATCTCGATTCCAAACTATCACATCATCGAAATTGAATGGTTATTGGTTGTCATGTACGAATTAGTTATCGTCACTGCATTGAGATATTCGATAAGGACATAAGTAAGTCGGTTCAAGATAATAATGTTTAACGAGAGTGCAACACTAAATCAAGCACAAACATAAGTTATGGGCACATCAGGATGGAATCAAAACTAGACTTAATTGGCAGAGTAAATCACACAGTTTCCTCAGTTCTTTTAACATCAACATACAAGTGACGAAATCGTGAGCATATAAACTGGACGAAAATCACTGTGCGAACCACAATCACTATTCATATTGAAATGACCAAAACACTTTGCATTCATCCAACTGGTTAGAAACTATTTATTTTCAATGAGCAGCCATCCGATTGGTCAATTTGTGGATATGGGAAATTCCACCAATCAATTGATTCATCTCCACTATATAAACAGCAGTAGCAGCAGAAGCAACAGCAGCAGTTGTTATTGTCGAACAATACACCACCATTTCTTATATGTTTCAACTTACATCAAATGATTCAATATTCATTCATTATCACTGTGTACATTTCAATTCATCTTTCATATTGTTTACACACACAAACAAGTGAGACAAATCATTTCACATTGTTATCCTCATGTGAACAGTGCCCGAAATGTAATACAACTAATATGCATTGCAACTATTCACAATGGATAAGGAAATTGGGACTACCAGAACAGACATTCTCACAAAACTACTGGTTGGAGACAGTCAAAACCAAATCAGATTGCTTAACTGAATGCCGATCTTATCCTCAGTGTAATCTATACACACTTCAAATTGTAAGTTTAACATACATTTTACATTTTGACTAAACATGTAAATATCTAACTGATATATCTATGTATGCATACTTCCAGTTGACGTGATTGATTGATTCATTGATAGATTGGTTATCACCGATTAATCTGAAAATCAGCATATTCTGTTTGGTAAGAAAGAACACATAGCAATTAGTAGATGATAAGAAACGTTTGCAGTTTGACTGTATTGAGCGTTTCAATGAAATGTCAAGTGTCCAATTTTTGAATTATTATCATTATTATTATTTGATGGGATGCCACATTTTCACCATTTGATGTATGAATAGAAGATGTACGTCACATTTCAAACTTCTCCTTATTTACAGCTCAAACCGAAATGGTGCGATCTGTATTCTGGACTGATTGAAAACGCTACGATAACTATGGATTCAGCTGACCATGTGATTGGAGGAAGAGTGTGTTGTTGTAAGTTGAAATCTTGTTTACGACCATGGTAGTGATAATAATCATAATAATAATAATAATCATAATCATAATGAGGTGGAATGTTTCGAATATCCAGTGTAATTAGGGTCAGTGTATTATTATGGTTTATATGATTGAGGGTAGTTGTGGTGTTTTATTCGGTGTACTGAAGTGACACGCATGTAGTTGGCATAAAGAAAAAAGCAAGAGCTTCAATGTTAAATTAATCTGAAGATCAGAGCTAATGTTTACTGATGAATGCATCGAGTGTCCATTGTCCATAGAAATGTCAGTCAGTCAGGCAGTTAGTCAGCCAGTGAGTAACCAACATTTGACGGTTGTTACGGAAAAGTGTTAAGTGAAGTTTAACAGTGAAATACGTTTAGCGTGTGTGTGTGTGTAGTTGAGGTGGCAGTCAACATTCTCGGAATTTCAGAAATTTTAGAAAGCCTTCACTAAAAACATTTCTCATAACATCACCAACCACAATGTTTAAACTTCTCTATTCGAAGCATCGCCTTGCACTATTATATTTGCAAAGTTTCTTCACATATCTGATGTTCCTCGATTCACTATAGTGTAGACTATGAAGCACAGTTGAATAAGAATCTTTTGGTAAGCAAAAGGACACATTCACACTGTAACTACGTACAATTCATGGTAATCGCAATCACTGATCATAATGAAAATTGTTATTCAGTAAACTGTTTGCTGAATATCTATAGTCTGTTGAATGTTAAATATCAGTGAGTATTTTATTGCAGCTTTATGTTTGCGCAATTGGTTTGCACTAAGGTCAGTTAGTCATCTATGTACATCGTGTCTCTTTCAAACCATTTTCCCTTTTACATTCGCCCTCTTCTTCTTCTTATTCTTCGACTTCTTCTCCTTCATCATGTAATTTGTAAATGTGTTTTGTTCATTCGTTCACTGACTACTGTATTGTACATTACTATATCAGACATTCTGTAACTAACTGTAAATAAACCATTCATTTGTTGTTGACCAAGTGTTGTTCTTTCAAATGAATCACTGAATAGTCTAAAGTTCAATCGTATGCATTGCAATTGATAAGATGATTAGACCGTGTTTTCTTTCATGGATAACACTGAAATAAGTGTGAAGAATGTGAAGAGAAACTGACGAAGTTGTTGTTGATTATAGAACGAGTTGGTTGACCGATTCGATTATCTCAGTAAATGACATCAGTTGACTGATTTGCTGTAATGGAACATGCAAACTACCGAACTTATAAGTCGATCTTACAAAACCGATCATCATCATCATCATCGTCGGAATTATTCCGTTCACTTGTGATAAGAGAATTACTACATGGATGACATAAACTAGTATATGAAGCAGTAATCTGTTTCAATCTTGTATGCATCAGTTGATGTAAGTTCGATTAAGATGATTGCTTATTGCGTGTTAGATCTATCGGAGCGTCCATGTTTTCCGATTGAAATATACGCATAAAACTGAGTTTCGTAAGAGAACGATTCGACTAGAATTGCGGTTGTTTATTGAATAATACACAAAAATTAGTTGCAAACCTCATTTTGTGAGGTGTGTGTGTGTGATGTGTAACGCGTCCCTTTGTATAAAATGAAAAACGCTTCCTGTAACAGTAGCATGGTGAATCATTACAACATACGATAGACCAAAAGATGGCTGTTCGCTGTGTCTAAACTTGGGAACAGTTTATCAATGTGCAATACCCGAACAAAGAGCAAAACAATGAGGAAACTGTTGCGTTTAAGCAAATGCAAAAGACTGTGGGTAACTGCTACAATGATTGAGACAAAGTAATCGCAATGTTAAATACAATAAATGTTATAAGTATACGCAAATATTTCAGAATATGACACAACGAACTTGCCTGACAACATAAGCGTGAAAATTATTACGACGACTACAATCACTTACTGAATATTATTAAGTAGTAGTATAAAACACAATAGGCAAAAGAGTGGGACAGAGAAGCCAGTAACAACAATGTTAAACTAACTTAACAATTCCTGTTGAAACATGTTGGAAATGCACAAATTTACAAATGTCAATCAACTACGTGTTGTTCTGATGAGCGACGCAAACTACATCTGCTCAACAGTATGCTAAGATTTGTAGTTAGGACACTGAGAATTGAAACGCCCACTATCTAACATGAATTATAGACTTGGTAAACAAAAGTCGGAAAGATTTATACTATGGATTAGCTATAACTGTACAGTGCACATTCAATATGCGTGTTCGAATAAATACTATGCAATGATGAGCAGACAACTGTGAAAATCTCATCGATGATGATGAATTGATGATGTTTTCAAAGTTGATGTCACTGTCCACATATCTTCCATAGTTAAGATGGATGAAGCAAAGTAGGAATGAAGTGTGTTTGCTCTGAAATCAATAATAATAGAGATGAAGATAGAATGGAGAATATCTCCAAATGAATTATCACTACAGACTATTATTCCGATTCATGCAGATTGTGGTATAATTTCAAATCTTTAGTCACTGATTGGAAGTTGTTCAGTGTTAGCTCACTGTTAACTTATTGAAAATCATCAAATTGATCACAATGGTTCGTGGCGAATCAACATTGACGTGAAAGGAAGGACGGGACTGAAAAGTTGATTTGGACATTTGGTGGATGATTGCACATGTATATTCCAATCGATCGATCATTCTTATAATGTCCAGAAAGTGTTAGGCTGAAAGGTTTCATAATGTTCACGTTTCGATTTCAGGCATCTCAAGTCTACTACATAATTGTCATCGCTGATTCGTGCTACGTATTCACCCACCCCTGTTGTTCGCATGTCAGTCACTTTCATGTTATTCATACACAATGCATAAATCAGTGTGACTGCAATCATCATTGGAGGATGATGAGATGCAAAACTAACCACTCGAATGATCATTTCGAATCACTGATTAGGTTGACAGATCACATAAAATGAATACCAATACATATCAGTAAATTGAATAATACAAAACAAATACAACAAGTTTGACAAAGTGAATGTCAATTATCCATCACTTATGCGTCTCTCAACTTTCTTGACAACTATTTCAGTAGTCTTACAATAGAACATACGAACCACTGGGGTACCGTACTGTATGCGTTCATGTTGTTGTGGTGTCGTCAAACTTGTCGGTGGATTGTAATTCGCTGACAGTTTTATAAAGCATAGTATGTTCAACTGACAAAACTCTCATGGAAAGCGTGTTCAAATGAACATTGTTTAGCAAGCTCACTAAAACTGAATGATTCCAGATGATTGTTTTTTGAAGTGGAAATACTTCACTAAGTTGTTGTATGTTAAAATTGTTCAATTCGACGTGTCAAACTGATCTACTAATCAAAAGAACACCAATGGGGACTATTGAATGTATTTATGCACATAATTACAGAGAATCTCAATAAGATCTGAGAACCATATATATAGTAAATCGTTAATTTGCAAAATAATAATCCATCATATCAAACTGAACTGTTCTTGTTGCAAACATCAATCGATTATCTCAGATTTCATTGTTCATGCATTTTCATACAAATTGCATTGTGTTTCCGCTCTTCCTTTCTTGATCTTTCCCCATCTTCTGCTGCCGGACATTACATTATTAACTCGCGTCATATACTACTTATGTCTACATAAGTAGCACACAACACTAGTGTGTATTGATCGATGTATACGATACTTGCAAACAGTCAATGAAAATATCTCATTTCTAGTGGAGATTATTCGAATTGACAGAATAATTCACTTGGGTGGGATGTACCATATCGTGAAGCTCTATGACGCTTGTTCAAATCACACTGACAAGTGTCAACTTGCATGAAATCTAGTTACAAATTTTCCTATGCACTCTTCGTAGAAATCCAGTCTTCATGACTGATGGTCCTGTTCCAACTGAATTCGGTCATCATCAGTGACAAGACAAATACGTAATCGGTCTCTACTCAGTAGAATATGAATTCGAACACTGAACGAATGATGCATTGCATGAAGTCAAAAAATGTCAGTGCTGACACCTATCGATGAGTTAAAGCGTTTTCGGGGTATTTGGTTGGTTTACTTGTTTAGTGTAAATCACCTACAGATAGAGAGAGATTGATGTATACATTGGAAGGAGTGAAACCAAGTGGAATCTGCTATATTTATTTTGGAAACTACATGTGCTTTCATGTATCCACTCATTGATTGCTCTTGTTATTGATGCAGATTTACAAAACTAATAATTTTATCCGAGAAATTAGTGAAAGGCCATTTCAACTATCGTTTCCATGTTCACAATATGACAAATCAACTTACCAATTTATTGAATGCACACAGATTTGCAAATCTTTCCCCGTTTTCGTTTCTCTCTCCCAGTCCATGCAGTCCCATGATGTCTTCATATCCGGTGTTGTCCATTCCGACTTTGGCGTTTAGATCTCCCATCAGAATGGTGAGGTCCTTTCTTGGGCACTTCTCTATGATTGATTGCAGCTTCTCATAGAATTGATCTTTAACGTCGTCGTTGCTATCATTGGTGGGTGCATAACATTAGATAATGTTCATTGTGATCCCCTCCTTCTTTGTTTTGAATGATGCTTTGATGATTCTGGATCCGTGAGATTCCCATCCTACCAGTGCATTTCGTGCTACTTTGGATAGCATTAGAGCAACTCCCTGAGTGTGTGGAGCATTTTCCTCTTCGTGACCGGAGTATAGCAGCATCTCTCCCGTATTTAGCCTTTGTTGTCCAGCTTGGGTCCAGTGGGTTTCACTGATTCCCAGTACTGCCAAGTTGTATCTCCTCATTTCCGTTGCTATTTGACTGGTCTTCCCGGTCTCCCACATTGTCCGGACGTTCCATATACCTATAAAAATTGTTGCTCTGGTTGTTAGAAGGGGGATCGGCCTCGTGGCTTCCGAAGGAACTCGGTTTTCAACATGAAGCTTCATATTACCTCTAACTCCCAGGGCAGAGTTTAAATGGTTTGAGTTATATTTTCTGGTTAGCGTTTTTTTAGCGAGTTAGTTTTCTACGGGATTGGGACGCTAACCCCATGCCTAACCCTCCTCCTTTAACCGGGCTTGGGACCGGCAGTAACTCTGGAAGAGCTACAGGCGGAGTTATGACAAATCAAACACTAAACAAAGTTAAAAGGGAGAAGGAATTTCGTGGTTCTTAGAAATGCAAAGAAATGAAATATTGAAGCTGGATATGTGTGATTAGAATGATCAAACCTGTTTTCTTGGATCAAATACAGTCCACGTTGAGTGTAACTCTGAGAAAACTAAGTATGCTGAAATTGAACGGTTTACTCATCAAAATAGCTGAGATCTCAATAAGTAATGATGTTTCACAACATTAAAACATACAAACTGACTGATTTCAGAACAGTGTGTGTCATATCACTGAGAATAAACTGTGCTTCATCATGTAAAATTGTGTGCACATGCGCAGGAATGAAGACAACTGGTCATTTTGCAAGACACATGTGTTATAAAGTTAACGTCAAACATCATGTGATCATGTCATTGGACAAGTGAAAACATACGTCATTTTTCAATTGTAGCACCCTCTTATTGAATGAGGCGAACACCTGCTGTTGAAGAAGCCTTCGACCAAGTGAAATTGAACGAAATCAGATCAATTGGTTAAGTGGAACATTTTGTCATTTTCATTTCACTCATTCTGGATCATATTTCATCTGCATCTATGTATACTTCTGAATGATTTCAACCTCCACAGTAATTAACTTTATTTGATTGAGATTAATCATGAGATTGAATGTTTGATATTTGGAATTGATATGACTTCATTTGAGTTCGTTGTATTGCTTACCTTCTTCTTCATGTTCGACAAGAGTTTTGTATATTACTCTACATTACTACTTATCAATATTGAGTAGTTTGTTTCGTTACCCAAAACTTTGTTGTATGCAGACATACTGATATCTGTTTTGTTATAGAATATTCTCAACTACATCCATCTACTGAACACATTCATTTGATTCATTCATTTATAATGAGATTTCAACCACCTGATGAGAATAGATCCAAGCAACTATTATTAGTAGTTAGAGAAGAAGGAGATTAGCGTAGCAGAATACACAGCATTTAAACCGGCATGTATTATTGTAGTGTATAATACACGTATTAGTCATTCAATATGCAGAGAGAATACCTATTGTGCCATTGATTTTACACAGGATGATGGAAGCCAATAGAAGATTCAGTCTTTGAATTCATCGTGCACTGTAATCACATGAACAACTCATTCACTGAATTATTCCCTATCTGATATTCAGTAATGTTGACAGTCGATCCCATAACATCATGATATACAAATATGATTTGAGATTGATGATGTATCATACTAGTCCATTGACGTCTGCATAAGAATACCCCATAATATTGTTCTGTGTTGTGTATAAGTAGTGATTCAGGCAAAATAGTGAATGTGTACAGTTGCATTCAGTGATGAAAATGTCGAAATGATGAGGCAATCATGAACACGAGAACGTAACGAAATCGCTGAAGAAATCTAATTCCGAAGGTGTTGCACACGAAACGACAACATCACTGAAATCAATCCTATGCAAACTAAAGGATGAGATGAAGAACGAATACGGAGCAAACATCATCTACGAAATAAACTGTGCCAACTGTGAAAACCCTACTTCGGACAATGCAGATTACCTCTTCTTCTTTGCCTGCATGAACATCAATTAGCGGTTGAACGCCTTGACATTTCCTCACTTACATCAATGCACTTCGACAACTGCAGACACATTGACTAGAAAAGTGTGGAAATCTTGGATAGAGGAAATTCCAAGAGCACAAGAGAATTTTTAGAATCTAGGCACGCAGATCAATCAGCAATCAACAAGCACATTGAAATTGATCCAAAATTTATCAACCAATCAGGAACGTTATGTACAAAAATAGGAACAAAATGCAAACCAATGGGAGATACAACCAAAACAAAGAAGTAATCAATGATAGATTTAAGGTCAACAAGAACCAATCAACATCGAGGTGTACAGGATAAGCTGTGAACCACAGGTGGAGGACGTTGAACACTTAACTTCTATCTGGATTTTTTGCCGGTGATGTAAGCTCTATGATCAAATCATTGTGCTCAGAGCGATAGACTCCGTGAAAATCATCCACATGAGCTACACATCTTTTCCACCATATATCATGACCACCACTAAAGATCGATTACACGTCAATGACCAGGTTAAACCCACTGGATAAGATAAATATTAGAAGGACAGTTGTGAATGGTAGTTAGGATGAATTGGTTGATGGCCAATTGAAAAATAATAATGATATTTCGAAAGAGCTAATATGAACTCAATTCAGAAACAGAATATTCCGGCTAAATTAAACTATTTGGTGCAACAATGAAATGATTCAAAACTCCATAGGTCGTTTCATTGCGAAACGACTAGTGATGTAATATGTAAGAAACATTTTCAAAGGAGGTCGGCTGATTCACAGCCAATCACATGTCTTGTATTCACTGTCTTACAAACTTATATTAGACTTCTAGTCTAAACAGGAAATTTGCCGTATTTGCAAGATAAGCAAACTGATTCTGTTTGGAATCTTATAAAGCACAGCAGTGATATACTAGACCAGCACACTCCGTTGAGAAAATCACATGTCCCAGTGCAGAAATTCGATGTGAACAGAAACGGTTAAGGTAATGAATTGATTTTCGTGGGTGATCCACTCTATTAAAGTAATGCTGTCACTGATCCTGTGAGATGGGAACAGACAAAATGTGACAAACTCGTTAGATAATAAACGAAATTATCTCAGTTCGAAACAATCAAATAATGGAGAATAAATTGTTATTGATTGTCATAATAGAAGCAGGTACCAACATTCCGTTGAGATATTTCAGGACTACATAATGCGGTTCACGATCATAATGTTTAACGAGAGTGCAACACTAAAGCAAGCGCAAAAACCAAATATTGTCACATCAACATCGAACTGGACCTAGAGCTGTGTGAGGAAGTAAAAGTCAGATGATCATCAGTAGCTTTTACGACAACATACAGGTGACAAAAAAAGATGGGCATGAAAACCACAATGATATTCATAATGAAAAAACCAATACAGTTCTACTTACATTCAAAAAAGTCCGGAAGAAATCGGTTCATCTCAAACGAGAATATTTCAAAAATCCATGTGAATACCATCGAATGACTGAAGCGATTGACTGATGCTTAAACAGTTTTCCTTTGACTTGGTTAGCTGAAAGTCCAGAACGAATCGATTCAACTCAAATGTGAATATTTTACTAAACTTTGTGGACACACTTGAATGTGTGATGAAACAGAATTCCTTCGACTTGGTTCGCTGAACGTCTGATTGCATAATATTATAATAAGTTTCCATCATCTAATCATCACCATATCACTTGACAGCTGTCATTTAATCTGTTTCATTCTATATTCGTGTAAACTCCCACAGTGTAATTCAGTGTGATATGGCAAAGTTTGTATTGATCCAACTGGTCAGAAATGAATGAGTTACTATGAGCAGACACCTGATTGGTCAATCAGTGGATATCGAAAATTCCACCAATCAGGTGCTTCATCTCCACTATATAAACAGTAGTAGTAGCAGCTGCAGTTGTCATTTCTTATGCCAATCATGCTACATCAAATGACTGAACATTCGTTCATTATCACTGCATTCATTTCAATTTGTCTTTTCAATGACTTTCACACACAAACGAATGTGGCAAATAACTTTACATTGTTATCGTCATGTGAGCAGTGCCCGAAATGTAATACAACTAATATGCATTGCAACTATTCACAATGGATAAGCAGATTAGGAGTACCAAAGATATCGTTTATACAAGACTACTGGTTAGAGGCAGTCGAAACAAAATCAGACTGCCTCACTAAATGCCGATCGTATCCACAGTGTAACTCATACTCATATGAAGTTGTAAGTTTAAGATACGTTTTGCATTTGCATTTGACATGTAAATATCGAACAGATATATATTATTAATATGCGCTACTATTTGTCTTCGGTTGAACTGTCTGATGATAGACCTAACTTCATTAGCATTCAATAACATAAGGCACATGATGCTTTCTTACCACAGACACAACTAAACTGTGTCTATTCTACATTGTTGACAAGCTCTGATTAATACCATTGATTTTATACCCAGATGCACATTATCCTTCTCAATGAATTGTGAAGCATCACTTTACTGTCAGACGAATGTTGATCGAGTATGTATGTGTGGTTATCTGACATGTTAATCAAATGATTGACGATAGAGAGAAACTAATTGACGGAATTCAATCAAGTTGTAGTTGATCAAATGCTGGTTTATTTCAATGTTTCCCATATTCCGTTTGTATCCAGATTAGTTAGTGGTGAGGTGAAATGGAATAAATCAATTGTATACCACTGTGTAACACTATCTCAATTGTGATCAACCAATCCACGAACTAACTGTTCACTGACTAAACATCGATTTATCATTACGTTTAACAAACTAGTTATGAATTCGACTTGCCCCTTTCCATAGTACAGTAGTTCTTTGTCCAACAGAACTTCTCTATAATATTGTTTTGTCGAAATACTTCCGACAGTTACGTAACATCCAGTCGACCTCATTGTCTCCAATCAAACTGAAAATGATCAACTTATTCTATTCCTATTGAAGATATTGCTATATGTAGATGTAGACACGAAACGTTGGTCGTTTCAGTGTACTGAGTGTTTCAATCAAATGCTACATTTCCACCATTCCATGTATGAATTCAATGTATCAGTTAAAATTCAATCTTGTTTATTCTTGTTTACAGCTCGAACCGAAATGGTGCGATCTATATTCTGGGCTAATTGAACATGCTACGATAATTATCATTACAACTAAACAAGTGACTGGAGGAAGAGTGTGTTGTTGTAAGTTCAAATCATTTTTATGATCATGATCATAATGAGAAATGAGGAATTTTTCCAATATCAATAATTAGGTCCAGTGTATTACGGTTTGTATCATTAAGGGTAGTTGTGTTGTTCTATTCGGTGAACTGAAGTGACACATATCATTCGGAAATATGTAGTTGACATAAAGAAAGAAGCGAGTGTTTTTCAGTGTCAAGTTGATCGGTAGATGTGAGCTAATTGTGACTGATAAATGCACAGTATGTTAACTGTGCATGGAAATGTGATCCAGTCATTCATTCATTTAGTCAGCCAGTCATTCATTCATTCAGTCACTCAGTTAATCAGTAAGCAACAGTTGACGGATGTTACAGAAAAGTGAAGTTAAGTGAAGTTTAGGAGTGAAATAAGTTTTGTGTAAGTGTGTGTACAGTTGAAGTCCCGGTCAACATTCGCCCAACTTCACATATTCTAATCAGCTTTCACTAACAAATTGCTCAGCCAGAATGTTTTGAAACTTCCATCCTCGAAGCATCTCCTTCCACCAACATGTTTCAATAGTTGCTTGCTTGGCATATCTGTAGTTCCTCGAATGATTAGTCTATAGACTGAAAGAATTGAATGAATCAATAAGGCTGATTGGACAAATTCCAATTGATTGTGGTAAGAGAATAGTCAAGTTCACACTGTCAGTATGTACAATTCACAGAATACTGTTGATCGCAATCACTGAGCATGATTCAATTTCATATGACACTAATTTGTTACTGATTATCTATGTGTGAAATGTAACATGTTGGTGAATATTTCACTGCAGTTTTATGTTTGCGTAATTGGTTTGCACTAATCTAGATCAATCATCTAAGTAAATCGATAAATCTTTCGAAACCTTTTCTCTTTCACATTCTTGTTCTCCTTCTGCTTGCATCGTTAAACCATTGTACATTCAATATAATTTGTAAATGTGTGTTATTCATTCGTCTACTGACTACTCACTACTGTACTCTACTGTACTCTACTGTACTCTACTGTACTATACTGTACTATACTGTACTGTACTGTACTGTACTGTACTGTACTGTACTGTACTGTACTGTACTGTACTGTACTGTACTGTACTGTACTGTACTGTACTGTACTGTACTGTACTGTACTGTACTGTACTGTACTGTACTGTACTGTACTGTACTGTACTGTACTGTACTGTACTGTACTGTACTGTACTGTACTGTACTGTACTGTACTGTACTGTACTGTACTGTACTGTACTGTACTGTACTGTACTGTACTGTACTGTACTGTACTGTACTGTACTGTACTGTACTGTACTGTACTGTACTGTACTGTACTGTACTGTACTGTACTGTACTGTACTGTACTGTACTGTACTGTACTGTACTGTACTGTACTGTACTGTACTGTACTGTACTGTACTGTACTGTATTGTACTTCACTATGTCAGACATTCTGTAACTAAATGTGAATAAACTATTCATTTGTTGTTCACTATGTGTTGTTCTTTCAAATAAATCTCTGAACACTGAATGTAGATTTCTATTCATCGAAATGACAGTCATATGCATTTTAATTGGTAAGGTGATTGGATCATGTTTCCTTTCATTGAGAACATTGAAACATGTGAACAATATCAATAAGAAGTTTCGAAATTGTAGTTGATTGTAGAAACGAGTAGGTTGACCGATTCGATTATCTCAGTAAATGACACCAGTTGACTGATTTCTTCAAACGGAACATTCAAATTAACGAAGTTACTAGTCGATCTCACCAAATTCGAAGATCATGCGACGTGAAGCGGATGAGTGAATGTAGATTAACGTGACCACTGGAATTATCATTTCTAGACACTGATTTCACTCATATGAAATAACATAAACTGGGCAACAATATCGCTGGACTGAATAATCAATAACAAATACATCCTGTTTGACATAGTGAATATCAATTACTCAATCCATATCCGTCTGTTCATTGTCATGACAAGTATTACAGTAGTGTTATGATAGAAGATACGAATCACTGGTGTACCGTACTGTATACATTCATGTTGTTGTGGTGTCGTTAAACTGGGAAGTGGATTGAAATTCGCTGACAGTTTTGCAAAGTACAGTATTTTCAACTGACAAAACATTCAACGAAAGCGTGTTTGAATGATGCCAAAGTGATTCGGATAACTCAATGTAATTGAATGATTTCAGATAGGTATTTGGAAGTGTTAACTCTTCAATAAGTTGTTGGATGTTAGTTAAACACTGAAAATTCTTTCATTTGCGTCCAACTGATTTAGTAATTTGAAGCGTACATTCAAGAGACTGCAGTAGTGATTGAGCAGTCAAGGTATTCTGCACAATTGCATTAAAGGAATGAAATGTCAACATAGAATGTAATGGGTGTAGGATTGTGGAAACGTACAAATTGGTAAAGTTATTCGTTGACAGAATAATTCATTTAGAATGAGTCATATTGTGAAGCTTGATGAGGCTTGTTCAAATCACACTGACAAGTAATCGAGTTACAAGTTTCCCGATTCACTTTCTACAATAATCCCATGTTGAAACTATGTTCAATGAATATTCAGTCAGCATGACTAATGGTCAGTCATCAGCAGCGACAAGACAAATGTGGAATCGGTCTATACTCTGTAGGTGCGAATGCAAACCCTTAACGAATGGTCTATTAAATAGAGTCAGAATACGTGAATATTGACACATATCGATGAGGTAAAGTGATTTCAAGTTGATTGTTTGCTTTACTTGTTTAGTATAAGTCACCCATAGATAGAGAGGTTGATGTAAATTCGGAGGAGAGGAAGGGAGTAAAATCTGCTATATTTATTTAGGACACAATATGAGAATTATACAAGATCAATCCAAATGTAGCTGTGAGTGACACAGACTGTATATAGTAGACTGGGAATAACTTACCATGTACATACAGCCCATGTGGTCTCTATGATAGAAACACAGTGTTGTTTAACATTTAATCGATGTTTATCAATAAAATATGGACAACACTGATGCATAAAGAATGAATGGGATAAGTTAACCGGACTACAAACCTACCTCATTGTTTAACAATATACAAACACGTGAGTGTAACAGAGAAATAGGGAGGCATGATGTAAATAAACAAACATAATGACTAGAGTACAAATTCCATCACATGAATAGATGAAATTGTTTATTTACATGATGATAACCATTGTAGGTAGAGGTCAAGTTAGTAGTAGAGATAGGAAATGTCTCATTTAAAAAAAGGGAGTTTCAATTTCATCTCATATATGATCAAAACATCTGCAAATAATCAAATGTTGCCACCATTGAGTAGATTGTTTGAACGACAATGAAATACGGTTATGAGTTAGTTGTGTTATAGAGGTCAATAAAGGGTTTGAAGATGAAACTTCTAACTGATCTCGTTTTATACTTGTGGAAACAATTTAAGACGAATTATCGTTCAGTGGGTGAAAGTTAACTGTATCCTCAACTAATTCATCATTTATCATACTAAGATTCAGAGTCTATTATCGTCATTTGATAAGTCAAATGTAAACACAAACAAGTGAGCTTGTTATATTTCAACATCTGAATATCATCCTGAACCAGCCTATAGAAAAGATAGTTGGACGCACTTTGTGCTGCACATACATACCATCATTTATTCCATATGTCTATGAGGATGAAATGATAACCACGGATGGTAGACAGAAAGACTGTAGAATGTACGTTCTCCCAAAATCTTCAGTAAACTAATTGATTGTTTGATTATCACCGATTCATCTCAATATCAAGCTATTCTGTTCTAAACAAAAATAATATTATTGTTGTTATAATTAGTAGTAGAGAATAGGAAACGTTTGCAGTTCGACTGTACGAAGTGTTTCAATGAAATGTCAAGTGTCCAATTTCAACCATTATGATTATGATTATGATTATAATGATTAATATTAGATGGAATGCTGCATACATCAATCATTTGATGTATGAATTGCAGATCTAATAAGTTACATTTCAAACTTCTCCTTATTTACAGCTCAAACCGAAATGGTGCGATCTGTATTCTGGACTGATTGAAAACGCTACGATAACTATGGATTCAACTGACCATGTAACTGGAGGAAGAGTGTGTTGTTGTAAGTTGAAATCTTGTTTATGATCATGGTAGTGATAATAATCATAATCATAATGAGGTGGAATGTTTCGAATATCCAGTGTAATTAGGGTCAGTGTATTATGGTTTGTATGATTAAGAGTAGTTGTGTTGTATTCTATTTCGGTGAACTGAAATCACATATATCATTTGGGAATATGTAGTTGGCATAAAGAAAGAAGCAAGTGTTTACACGCTAAGCTGACCGGTAGATCGGAGCTGATGTTTACTGATAAATGCATCGAGTGTCCATTGTGCATAGAAATGTCAGTGAGCAGTCAGTCAGTCAGTCAAAATGTCAGTGAGCAGTCAATCAGTCAGTCAGTCAGTCAGTCAGTAAGTAAGCAACGGTTGACGGAGGTTACAGAAAAGTGTTAAGTGAAGTTTAACAGTGAAATACGTTTCATCATCACAGTGTGTGTATTTGAAGTTCCAGTCTGCATTCTCGCAACTTCAGATATTCTAATTAGACTCAACTTACAAATTCCTCACAACATCACCAATCAGAATGTTGCAACTTCTCTCTTCGAAGCATCTCCTTACACAGTTATGTTTGTAAAGTTGCTTCACATATCTGATGTTGCTCGATTCACTATAGTGTAGACAATTACGCATGAATAAATAAGAATGTTTGTGGTAAGTAAACAGACAAGTTCACACTGTAAACTACGTACAATTCATGGTATTCACAATCACTCATCATAATGATTGTTCTTATTAAGTAAACTGTTTGCTGAATATATATAGTCTGTTGAATGTTATATATTAGTGAGTATTTCATTCGGTTTGTATAGATGCATATTTATAGTTACCACTAATATAAGTCAATCATCTATGTACATCGGTCACTCTTTCAAACCATTTTCCATTTTCCATTCTCCTCCTTCATATTCCTCTTCTGCTTCTTCTTCTTCTTCTTCTTCTTCTTCTTCTTCTTCTTCTTCTTCTCCTTCTTCAGCTCCCTCCTCTTCTTCTTCATCTTAAGTCCTCAAACAATTGTACATTCAATGTAATTTGTAAATGTGTTTTGTTCAGTCATTTACTGACTATTGTACTGTACTGTATTTTAATGTACTTTACTGTACTGTACTGTACTGTACTGAACTGTACTGTACAGCAGTGTAGTGTATTGTACTTCACTATGTCAGACATTCTGTAACTAAATGTAAATAAACTATTCATTTGTTATTTACCAAGTGTTGTTCACTCATATCAATCACTGGACAGTGAGTGTAGATTTCTTATAGTGGAAAAGACAATCATATGCATTGCAATTGATAAGAGGATTATGTTGAGTATCGTTCATGCATAACACTGAACTATATGTGTGAACAATGTGAAGAAGAGAAACTGATGAGATTGTAGTTGACTGTAGAACGAGTAGGTTGACTGATGCGATTCTCTTAGTAAATGACACTGTGTGACTGATTAGTTGGAACGGAACATTCAAACTAGCGAACTGACTAGTACATCTTACTAAACCGATCATCATCATCATCATCATCATCATCATCCAAATCATCATCATCCAAATCACCATCATCATCACATCATCCAAATCATTATCATCATCATCCAAATCATCATCATCATCCAAATCACCATCATCATCATCATCATCCAAATCATCATCATCATCATCATCATCATCATCATCATCATCATCATCATCATCATCATCATCATCATCATCATCATCATCATCATCATCATCATCATCATCATCATCATCATCATCATCATCATCATCATCATCATCATCATCATCATCATCATCATCCAAATCATCATCATCCAAATCACCATCATCATCACATCATCCAAATCATTATCATCATCATCATCATCCAAATCATCATCATCATCATCATCATCATCATCATCATCATCATCATCATCATCATCATCATCATCATCATCATCATCATCATCATCATCATCATCATCATCATCATCATCATCATCATCATCATCATCATCATCATCATCATCATCATCATCATCATCATCATCATCATCATCATCATCATCATCATCATCATCATCATCATCATCATCATCATCATCATCATCATCATCATCATCATCATCATCATCATCATCATCATCATCATCATCATCATCATCATCATCATCATCATCATCATCATCATCATCATCATCATCATCATCATCATCATCATCATCATCATCATCATCATCATCATCATCATCATCATCATCATCATCATCATCATCATCCAAATCATCATCATCATCATCATCATCATCATCATCATCATCATCATCATCATCATCATCATCATCATCATCATCATCATCATCATCATCATCATCATCATCATCATCATCATCATCATCATCATCATCATCATCATCATCATCATCATCATCATCATCATCATCATCATCATCATCATCATCATCATCATCATCATCATCATCATCATCATCATCATCATCATCATCATCATCATCATCATCATCATCATCATCATCATCATCATCATCATCATCATCATCATCATCATCATCATCATCATCATCATCATCATCATCATCATCATCCAAATCATCATCATCATCATCATCATCATCATCATCATCATCATCATCATCATCATCATCATCATCATCATCATCATCATCATCATCATCATCATCATCATCATCATCATCATCATCATCATCATCATCATCATCATCCAAATCATCATCATCATCATCATCATCATCATCATCATCATCATCATCATCATCATCATCATCATCATCATCATCATCATCATCATCATCATCATCATCATCATCATCATCATCATCATCATCATCATCATCATCATCATCATCATCATCATCATCATCATCATCATCATCATCATCATCATCATCATCATCATCATCATCATCATCATCATCATCATCATCATCATCATCATCATCATCATCATCATCATCATCATCATCATCATCATCATCATCATCCAAATCATCATCATCCAAATCACCATCATCATCACATCATCCAAATCATTATCATCATCATCATCATCCAAATCATCATCATCATCATCATCATCATCATCATCATCATCATCATCATCATCATCATCATCATCATCATCATCATCATCATCATCATCATCATCATCATCATCATCATCATCATCATCATCATCATCATCATCATCATCATCATCATCATCATCATCATCATCATCATCATCATCATCATCATCATCATCATCATCATCATCATCATCATCATCATCATCATCATCATCATCATCATCCAAATCATCATCATCATCATCATCATCATCATCATCATCATCATCATCATCATCATCATCATCATCATCATCATCATCATCATCATCATCATCATCATCATCATCATCATCATCATCATCATCATCATCATCATCATCATCATCATCATCATCATCATCCAAATCATCATCATCATCATCATCATCATCATCATCATCATCATCATCATCATCATCATCATCATCATCATCATCATCATCATCATCATCATCATCATCATCATCATCATCATCATCATCATCATCATCATCATCATCATCATCATCATCATCATCATCATCATCATCATCATCATCATCATCATCATCATCATCATCATCATCATCATCATCATCATCATCATCATCATCATCATCATCATCATCATCATCATCATCATCATCATCATCATCATCATCATCATCATCATCATCCAAATCATCATCATCATCATCCAAATCATCATCATCATCATCCAAATCATCATCATCATCATCATCATCATCATCATCATCATCATCATCATCATCATCATCATCATCATCATCATCATCATCATCATCATCATCATCATCATCATCATCATCATCATCATCATCATCATCATCATCATCATCATCATCATCATCATCATCATCATCATCATCATCATCATCAT